>BJBW01000704.1:8730-84137 GCA_004320125.1 Scolopax mira | reverse complement strand
CCAGCCACACCATCACACTTCAAAAAAAACCTGACCGTTCAGAGCCGAATTGTCTTGCTCCATGCACTGGTGCCCACCATGAAAGTGAACCAGACCATTGAAAAGCTATTTATTATCTGATGGCATCTTCAGGTCTGTGTTTAGTTTGAAAAGCTCTTTCATCCTACTTAGGTTCCTATCTGAGCAATTGGCACGTTGTGTTTTGCTTAAAAGCTAATTTAATCACCCTTAGTTTTAAAAGCTTTGGCCACGGGGAGTAAAACTGTTAATATCCCAAGACAATACCAACTGAAATGAGAATCAATGAAAACACTAAACCACCCCTTCTACTGTCTGATAGAGGTACTGAAGCAGTGCTGCCTCTCCCATGGTCTTTTCTAGATACTTATTACTTCCCTGTACTTCAGCTCTTTTTCTCATTTTATTCACGCCAGCGTCTCCAGTTACTGCTCAATACTTCTCCCTTTTAACAAAAAAGAGGTTGGTTTTTTTTTCCTATAAAATTGGCATGTATTTCTCTTTACCACTCTCAGCTATGGATTTGTTTATCCTGATTAGAATTAAAGCCCATGCACTGCCAGCCCTAGTGTGAAGAGATCAAGTGGGATTCGGAGTCATGTGTTTTCATTTAAATTGCAATCACAGAAGTGTGTTTGAAATTAAAAGGTTTAATAACATTTGTTGTGCTGACCTGCATTAGGACAAGTAAATCGGGTACAAGCTGTGCTTTAAAGAAAACTTAAGCCCCAGACAAACAACCCCCCCAATTTATCCACATTAATCTGGGTTGGGTTATTTAATTGGCACGACTTGACTTCTGATATATGCAACAAATGGGTACCCCTGATGGAAGCAGAGATGACTTTGATGAAAATCTGGTGCCCTATTGGGTTTGCAGTTTTCTTCTAGTGCGTGTACTATTTGACTCCTCTATGATAGTTTGCTTGGGTATGTGTCTGGAAAAGAATGAAGAATTAAATTACTGAATTACAGAACAAACTTTACTGCATGGATTTCATTCTGGCTCATGCAAATACAGCTATTTTGTGACAGGATATTAGCAGACATACCCTGATCTGCCAACCACCTGAAGCTCCCTTTGGAATCAGTTGGGCAGTTCACTGCCACTTTCCATTGTTGTACCTTATGTAGTCTTTTATGTCAACTCAAAGGAAAAAAAATACAGTCAAGCACTGGGATTAATCTTTTTTTTTTTTTTTAAGCTAACATAAGTTTTGCTTTAATCATGATACTAGGTATGGATTTAAGTTGAGGCTTCATGAATGCCCTTATGCAAAGGACTATATAGCAGAACCTGCTCTGCTGTGGGTATAGTGCATGTGATGGGGCAGACAATACAATGGCAACAACAACAAAAAAGTATGGGTGTTTGTCAGGATTTTTAGATACTTAAGTCTGAGTTATGGCAGGCACAGGCCTCCTGAGAGCAACAGAATAAGGAACGTGCAAACTCTTGCCAGAACAACTCAGGGCAGGTGTGAGGAAACAACCCTGGTGTGGTGTGATGGGTTTGCTGTGCATGTGGAAAAGCTACAAGGGCCTGGAATGGAAATAGGTGTTTCTCTGTTATCTTCACCTGGCTTTATTGTGAAATCAAACTATACCAAAGGCTTGCAAAACAAGCCATAAGCTGGACTCTCCTGCCTGTGCTCAGCACGGTACTGACAGGTTCTGTTGCATCCATAGGATGGAATGAAAGGCTTAAGTTGAAGCTTCCCAAAAATTTACGCAGGAGCCTGAGTTTAACTCTGTCACTGCTCCTAGAGTACAGTTTTGCTATGATTGGGTTTTTTAATGATATTTCATTTTCTCCCACAACAGTCCCTTGGTGAGTTAAAACTGAAATGTCCTTGATTCTGTTGATTTATGTGAAAACTGCAATATTTTATCAGGTTTTGATTTAATTAGCGTGCTTCAGGGAGAGGATTAGCATAGAAAGTGTAGCCCCTATTTAATTGTACCCAGTATTGTATAGTAAGGGAGTTTGTGCCAAACAAACAGCTGGGCCCTGCCCGGAAGAGCTTATATTCTGGTGGCACAAACAAAAGTACACAACAAATGCAACCACAGAACAGCATGTGGCCATTGCAGTTGGTATTAAATAAAAAGAAATTAAATTCCTCTGGTTTTGTGACTTGCTTCTGCAAAGTGACCCAGAATTATGATAACTCGTTATTGTTTCTTTGTATCTCCTGATACCCTCCCCTTCTAACCAGAGCTCCTGTTCCAATATTTGGAATATTCTGAATATTCAGCAGGTACCTTGCACCTTCTTTCCTTGTCTTAAAGTGTCTTGTGATAACTTTGCTTCCAAGTTATAGTATCTCTCCACCACTGATGTTCCATATGGTTGCTTCATTCATCTAGTTCATTAAATTAGTTTCCTCTATAGGGAAGCACTGCACCGGGCAGAGGCTCTAGCGGCTCTCCTGACGGATCACTGCACAAAGCTTCTGCTCGTTAAGGTTTTGACTGGAATGTGGCTTTAATTATTTAAATAGGTATGCAAAATAATCACAAACTACATTAAGAAAGCAGTGTTAGATATCTTCTTGAAAACCTTCAAAAAAAAAAAGTGTAAAGAGGGATCTAGAAGTTAGTTAGGCTTACGTTTGATTAAAAAAAAAAGTATTTCTTTCTATTTATAAGCCATAGTGAAAACATTTGGTCAACACTCTTATTCATTATCTTCTTACTCTTCTGACAGCAAACTTGTTGGAATGAATCCTTCCCACAACATGTAGGCTTTTTTTTTGTGTCTTGTCAGAGATAAGGTGATTGTGCAGAAAAACAATGATGATAGGGATCTGTAATTACTTGTGACTGATGAGCATATCTGACATTGTTTCCTGGTATTCACTGATACTTCTAGCAGGCAAGAGCAAAGCAGACAATTTCCTCTGTTGGCACAGTATATATTTTATGTTGAAGAAGCTGCTTGCCTTGAGGTTTTTGGGCAGGATTGCTACACCACAGTGCGAAAATATTAGTAAAAACAATGCATGTCTGGGGACTGGTCTGTTAAATGTTTCTGTCTTTCAAGTTGGTACAGTATGAGTAAAGAGAATGAGTCCTGTGAGACAGCTCTTTCAGATGTCAATCCTCCAATTAAATCTGTAAGGGCAAATCAGAGCATCTTGGAGAAAAGGCAATCATTTCTTTTTTTCCTCCTAATATGAGTGATGGCAATATAATTATTTTGAGCGAAAGAACAAGATTCTCTCTTTCTGGGAGAAGTTTGTTGTCTTGATTAGAAAGTACTGGCATATGCAAAATATAACAGTATATTTTGTGCCCTGTAGAGGCTTAGTTATGTTAAGTTAAGCTTTTACAATATATATGAGACTTTAAAGTTTCTAAGAAGTCTGAAAAATGGTGAACTAAGCTAAATGAGGCTGAGGTCTTAGAGCTCAAATAACTACAAACAAGCTTTCAAATCTTCCACTAACCCTCAAAACTACCTCTATCCCAATGGCTCAAATTAAATGCTGTTCCCTGGAAGGGTAAGAGGATAATATTTAGTTTAAGTGCACTTTATTTGGTACTTCACAAAATGATCAGCTGTAGGACAATCATTAAAATCATAGGCTATAAGTTACTGTCCTTTGAAGTAAATTATATGTTGCAAGAGACGTGAGTCTTTGTCTTTTATTGCACCAAGTGAAATGTGTCTAAGCCACTGGGGTTTTTTTTAGATAGGCCCTTATTTTGCTAGGCCTGCTGCTTTTAAATGAAACGTTTTGATTTAATAAAGTATAAAAACTCTTGTGTTTAAAAATTGCTGTTTTGTTTATGTATCTCTTCTTTGCTGAGCACTGACTATAATGCAGCTCCTGATGAAATCAACCAATTAAGTTATTAGGGGTTGTATCCTTCCTCTTCTCCTCACAATCTACTTCAGCGGTTACCTTTTTTGTTCAAGGACAACTGGGGGTCAGGTTATGTGAAGAAACCCCACGATGAGTTAAATGATCAAGACCCAGAAAAGTCTGCAGCGTTCCTCCTCCATTTGGAACAAATTACCCATCCCGGCTTCAAACCTCAATGGGGGCAAATACAAATTGTTTTTTTTATTTAGTCTTAATGTTGTGTTTGCTATCCTACCTGTGCTCCGAGTATTTGCTGTAAGAGTGAGCCCTGCAGGATGCCAAATGACCACTTGCAATGCTCCATCTTCTGTTCCTGTTCTAGTTTTATTGTGTTTGCCATCCTAGATTAGAAGCTGAATGCTGAGTTGAACATGAGGTGGAGAAACCTGGAGCTGGGGGAGGGAAGTCTGCCTGCAGAATAGCATTGCATGTTGTATCTCATGGTAAAAAGGCATAAGAGGATCTGAAACTGCCAGGCTTTGGTGAAAAATTGGGTAGTTAAAAAAGAGGTTATATCCTATAAGCAAGATTAAAGGAAATTAAATTGGAGGATTAAGGCTCAGGTTCTGCACTCTCATTTTCTGTTTCAATACACAAACACCTTCTAAAACCCACCACTGAAGTGATTATTTTTTAAATAATTAAACTAGGAGGTGGGTTTTCTTCTCTATAATCTGTGGTTCTAAGCTTTATCACAGAAACTCTTTCTGTTGTGAAACAACTTTGAGTGTTGTGGAGACCTGCTTATTAGAGATGGTGATTATATTCACTCGTTTACAGCTCTTTAATGGGTTGGTCTATGAACATCTTGAAATGTACACCCTGAAGTGTTTTCATAAATTAAAACTACCTGTTAGGAACCCCAAATCCCTATCTTACTGAGTCAGTGACAAAAGAACTTGATCCTGGTAAAACATGAAAACATCCTCAATGGCTTCAAGGATTTCAGGACAATTGATGCTACTTTTTGTAGTTCTAAAATGGCCACTTTTTTTTTTTAATCAGGAAATAATTTTTTGAAAGGCAGTGTCTGGGGCCAGCGTGGGCATGGGAGTGATTCTTCAGTAAACCACTTTGTTCGCTTTTATATTCTTATAATCTGAAAAGAGAATGGAGGACACAGTTGAAAGTGGTGGGAGTAGGAGACTATTTTTGTTTTCATTTATTGCTTTGCAATTAATTTTTTCAATCAGAACCAAATTTTTTAATATTTTTTTTCAGCCAAAGCTGAAGTATACTAGAAGTATTTCATTATAATCATAACTGCTGTCTGTCCTGGGCAGTTGGAAGCCAAAAACTTCCAGAGTGGGTCCTGTGGTCTATAAAAACTACAAGCTTTGGATATTTCAAAAAATACAACAAACTCTGTGGGACTTTTGGGAATCATGATTTGCAGCTTAGGATATAGTTTTCTTGAGTAGGAGGGAAAAGGCTGCGAAGGTCCACTGCAGGGAGGCATTGGTAAAAAATAGTGGAATTCCATTTCATTTCAATACGACAGGCTTCAAAGTGAAAAGAAACATGGTACTTCTAGTGAGGACGGAGTCATCTCCCTTAGAGAAAAATCCTGCTCTGGTTTAAGCTTGGACAATAATGAGAATTGTCTGCTTTTGCTAGTTAATCTACTTTGTAAGGCATAGATGAAGGAATAAAAACAATCTCTAGGCTAAAGGCAGAGCCACACAACTTCTTTTGCTTTACCATGTGCTACTTACGCAGTACTTCAACACAAATTAGACGTTCTTCCAATTGTATAAAGCAGGTGTGCTTAAATGCCTTTTTTAGGAGCCCTTTCACTACTTATGGGATGACGAATAATTAATGGAATTTTCTAAATAAGTTTCTAAATGCATTACTCTTGTTTAGTTGTCCTCTTCTAAGTACTTGGGGAAGCCATGCTAGCCCTGTAGGCCTAATTTTGTAATCTTTGCACTTTTGTAACACTCCACGGCTCTGTCTCAGAGGATCAGGGAACTTTATTGGACGGTGAGCGGGTAGGAAAATATACCGAGGAAACTGGAGCTACTTTGGGGGTGCACTGAGGCAGGTATGTTCCATGCTTAGGATGCTTGATACATAAACAGCAGCTCCAGCAAGTTTATATGATCTGTTTAATGCCTTCATTCTTTAAAAGCTATTGCTACTAGCAGAATTTATAGGTAGATAGCACACGTTTTTGTTGGTGTGTAGTGTACTTTTCCAAATTCATTATTTAAAAGGTCATTTTCCAAGGTGGCTAGGTCTAAAATGACCACTCTTGGCAGCAGTTCCATCTGTCTGTTCATTTCATTAATTTTCTTGCTGAATCATGGAATAGTTCTGTAAAATACATATATCCAATTAATTCTTCAGAATAAAAAAGCAGAGACTGCTCATAAAAAGGAATTTTAGACCTTCAAACTACATTCAGCAGATGCTTTTAATAGTATTTAATTTCTCCTTAATTTCTTCTTTCCCCAGGTGGGGTTTCTGTTATTTAAATGTGTAGTGTCTTTAGCCTATGTGAGGAAGCAAGACTTGGCATTCCAGGCATGCCTACATGTCATCTTGGTCTCGGTAGCTTCCTTGATTAAATACCATGGGAGTGGACGATAAGGAGCAGGGCCGTGAGTCCTTTACAGAACTTTAAAATGACAGTTGGAATCCTTTCCTTCTCCTGCAGGGGAATAAATAGTCCTGCCAGCTGCAGTGATCCGTGTCCTCAAGCAAGGACTTGAGGACATCACCCTTCATAGTGTCAGTCCATAAAGGTGTAGGTAGGATTATTTTAGTTTATTGTTCGCAGGCTGAACTCTTTTAAAAATGAGATTTTTATATTAGTATCTCCAACATGACCCGAAAAGGCAGCGTCTTCACCAGCAAATACTAACAGAGCCACGAGATGGCACTTTTGCTTCACATAATGAGTACAGCTCAATCACTTAGCAGGCTGGTAAAAAAACAACAAAGAAACAAACAAACTCAATTTCAACCTAAAGAAGAAAAGTGAACTTTTTATTGCGAACAGCAGTTTAAAGTCAGGAGTTAAAAATATCAAATGGATTCCTTTTAACGTAGTTGGGTTGTGTTTTGGGTGGTTTTTTTTTTTTGAAAAAAAACCTTTTTATTTCTGTTTTACACAGTATGACGAGACTGACTTAATGTCAGTGAAGTCTCTTTAAGCTTAACGTTCAACTTTTCCATGTTTCCATGAACATTTCCAAATTAGCTGAGACCCTTTTGATAAGAGAAGACATGTAAATGCTAAAAGTGCTCTAGGGATGTGCTGGTTTTATCCATTATTCCCTCTCAGAAAATCTTTTGGAAGGTTTGAATTTATATTTGATTGTCTTACATGCTCTTTTCTAGTCATATCACATTAAGTTTTTGCAGAACGTAATTGGTTGGAGTTTTCTTCATCTTGTAAATCTATTTTGGTTTTCCTGGATGTTGAGGCATCACTTATTTTTCTGTGACTCACTTCTGGAATGTGTGGTCCTGATTCACTATTAGGAAAAAAAAAAGCAAACTACACATTGCCTTGCCAACTTCAAGCTTCTCCCTTTGGCTGTGCCTCTGTACTATGAAAAACAAGGTTTGCTTCTCCCACTCCCTGTAATGGGGACAACCCCTGGCAAAAATCTTGGGGGAAGAAATATTAGAAAGGAAGGAGGGCTCGGGAAGCAAAGCTGAACTGGTTTTAGAAAAACGGTAATGAAATTTTAGATTTGAGTGACTTTTTGCTATTGCTCAGAGTAATTAAAATGCCTGCCCAGGAATATTTGATGAAGATGCAGCAGAGGCACGAGACTCCAGTCTGCTTTCCAGTTATCTAATACGTTTGGACCTTTGTGTGAAAGAGTGACCAGTCACAGCTGGGGCACTGATTTGCTGCTGGAGACAATTTCTCTGTTGCAGTGTTAGCTCATGCTTCTGCCATATTCTGAGCTATCTGAAAGTGGCTCGCAGCTGAAGTGAGGAAATGCAGAACTCTGGTGGTGGAAAATACATTTTGAACTTCAGTCTCAACCTTTCACATGGAATGGGCACGATTGGCTTAAGCTACACGGCACAAAAAACCTCAAGTTTACTTGCAGTGTGACTAACAAAACTAGTATATAACCATGGTTCTAACACGTAGGTGGTCTAGAAAAGAGAAGAATGTAGGAAGGAGTAGAATTGTAACATGTTCTTGAAGGATAAGAGAAAATTGTGAATAAAAACTGATGAATCATGCTCTGAGTAAATTTATTTGTACATCTAAATGCCTGATAGGTTTCTGTTCCACTGGGCAAGGAAAATATGCCTCCAGTTGCAGTTGTTTTGCTTCCGCTTAATGTTGGAAAAACTGCTTTATTAATGAGGATTGTAGATTAGTTCACCTGCTCTTCAGTGATTGCATTGCTCTGTGCTTTCTGAAATTGCTTTCAGAGCTATAGCAGTCCAACCAGACTTTCCCATTAATACTTTATTAGCAGAAGCTACTTCTGTTATAAATGCCTGAAATTTGCTTTGCTGTTTGCTTGTATGTGTACCATATGCATGGAAGGCTTTTGAAAGACTTTGTTTTCTGCCTTCTCTGCAGTAGCTGTTTAAGATGCCTTTTTTTGTTTGTTTAAATAGTAGTTATCATCCAGTAGGGAAAAAAATCTTAATTGTTTCCCCTCTTTTTTTTTTTTTTTCCTTCCCTTCCTATGGGGAGGGATATGTCATAAATGTCCTTCTGGGAAATACTTCTTGACACATTTCCCCTTTTTCAAATGAACATTGCTACTGCTAATTCTCTTAGGGTAAACAATACCACCCCTGACTTCAGGCAGTGAAATTTAACAGTCTGTTACTTCTCCTGCCTTTGAAGACAGCTGAGCTCTGTAGCCTGTGTGGTAGCACCCAGGATTACAGGGCAAATTGTAGATTTACGACAGAATGAACAGCAAAATGCTTCCAAGCAGAACTAAGTCATTAATCTTTATTGAGGAAATTCCTTTTTATAAGGAGACAGCATTGTAATAGGACTGTATTCCAGATCAAAGTCTACCTATGGACACTGAGAGGCTTTGTGACGGCAATGTAATTACAGCACTACAGACACCTCGGAGATACCTGTGCACTTGTGTGGTTTGATCCTGCTGCTGTTTGTCAGAGGTGTAACCGTGGTTTTTGGATGTTCACTCCAGCAGAGCTGTGCTGGGAAATCCCCTGGGTCCTGGCTGGCTCTGGATGCTCCTGACAACTGTTATGCCCAGCACCTGGGAGGGGATGTGGGTATAGGCTCTGTCACCACGCAGTTTGTATACACATAAACCCCTCCATATCCCAAACTGTCACTAAAAAGCCTTGAAACAAGGCTTGAACTGCCTCTATCCACTCAAAACAAGGCTGGAACACTGCCCTGTTTGTCAGATGTTATGAATCTAGACTGCGAGGGAGGGAAACTCATCCTGCAAGAGCTGCGGCTCGAATGCAGGCCCTGGCCTCACCTGTGCGCTGCCCAAACTACTGTCACATCCTGTGAAAAGCTTTCCACAGCTTTTCTCTCCCCGGGACTTGGGGAACCTCTTGTGCTTCGTCCCTGGGTGACTGGGGGGGGGGGGTCTGATCATGGCGGGGGGGGCTCGGCCGGGGTAGGGCAGGTCCGCCGGCGGGAGCAGCCCCCGCACAGGTAGGGACCCCTCCGAGATGGGCCGAGCCCCGCTGCTCCGAAGATGGAGCCGAGGGAGGGCATGGTGCTTATAGGCCACCCCCCGCCCGGTGCTGCTGCCCGCCCCGATGGCCGCGTCCCGGGGTGGCCCCCGCCGGCGCCGCGCCGCTCGGGGAGAGCGCGCTCCCCGCTTTACGGCTGCTGAAAACCTCCCTCGGCGGGCGCGGGGCGGCCGTACGGCGCCGGGGCACCCGGGGCGGGCAGGTAACGGCGGCGGTGCGGGGAGAAGGCGGGCGGGCAGCGCGGCCCCGGGGGCGGCCGGACCCCGCTATGAGGGAGCCGGACCCCCCGGTACCGCCATTTTCCTCCCCCCCCACTCCTCAGCCAGCGGGCGGGAGGGGCGGGTCCGTCGGTGCGCAGAGCCCGGCTGTCAGCCGGGGCTCGCCCTTACGCCAGCGCCGCGGGCACGGAGGGAAAACTTTTTGTTGTTGTTATCAAAGCAAGGCGTTTTTGTGGGTGTTTTTCTAGAAGAAAAAGAAAATAAAAAAAAAGGGAAAAGTAACTCTGAACTCGGTCAAAAGAAGTGGCCGGGAGCTCGTGTGGCGGGCTCCGCGCGTGCCGCTCCCGCCCCGGGGCGCCGTGAGGGGAGCCGCGTGCCGCCGCGCGCCGGCGCTAATTGCTAGCGGCTTAATGAGGGGGGGGAGATTGACACCGCACGGCTTTTAATTCAGGGCGGTTTGTACCCCTCCAGCCCGGGTGGGAGGTGGGTTTGCGGTTGAGCACGTAAATCTGCCCCGCAAATGTGCATCCTCCCGCCCTGCTTCGTGCCGCTTGAGGTACCGCCTGAATTACCCCCGGTGTTTTATTGTTTGCTTTCCGTTCATTCGGCTCTTGTGAGAAACGTGGACCCGAGCGTTGTCTCGGGTAGATTTGGAAACCGAATTAAGCGTGAAATCCTTAAAGCTTAGAACAAAGAAACCCTGAACCATTGCGATGTGTGACACCTTGAAAACTTTCTGCAAGCCATCAAAACAGCGAATGGGATGAAAAAAGTGCTTTCCCCTCCTTCGTTTTGCGTATGTTCAGATTATCAGAGTCACACGTGAGTGATTTCCCAGGTTTTGGTACAGAATAACGATGTAGTCCCGCTGTGTGATCCACAGAGTCTTGGTTCCTCCATCCATGTGGAGCTCCATGGCTTCAGTGGGTTTCTCTAATGTAGGTCTCCCTTCACTTGAGATGGCCTCGGAATTGTAATTAAAACTGTGAAAATGATGGAGTTGACACTCACAAACAGTTCTGAGGCATCTTGCTGATTTCAGCTGAAATTCATGGCGTTGTTACTGAGTCGTCCAGATAGAAATATTCAGGGAAGAAATAAAGAATTTATTTTTTTTTTTAGCCTAACATGAACAGCCTGTTTCATGTTGGTTTATTTATTACTTGGTACATATTTCTTGCATTTACAGGCAAATTTATGTGCTCAGTGGTTAGCATATGGGAAGCATTATGTGACTGAAACCTTAATGGTGCCAGAGTCCTGTATGTATTGCGATATATATTTTTAGAATCTTAATCTAAAGAGCTATTATGGGTCCCAGTGCATCTGTAATCCAGTATTTATCTCCAATATCAACAAAACAAAGACTAAAGACTATCTTCTGAATTTTAGTCTGGGATGGCATCCCTGCAAGTTGTCTTAAGCGTTTGATAATCTGCTGTGAAGTTAGTGTGTAGAGATATAGACAAAGTATTTTCTTAAAAAACAGGAAAAAAAAATCCGTGGAAAGAAACCATTTTTCTCCAAGTTTCACAGTGGTTTTCTTGTCTTAAGTGCCTTAACTAAACTTTACAATTTTTTTTTCCGCATCCTTAAAGTAAAAATCTATGGAATGCTTTTACATTGTTGAAGGTGTTACCTGAGATGATATTAACAGGCTAAATTACTCAGTAATGAAGGAATAGCTCTCTTGGTGCTAATTTGTTGGCTTTGAGGAATTTGGTCCAGGTTATCCAAAGCAGAAAAAAGGATTAAGTGGTAAAGATGTCAGAATTGTGTAAGACGATTAAAAAGATGCTCACGGTTCATATGAGTGTCACAAGCCACACTTTTTTTGTGGTAGCGGCTCCCAGAAGTCACACTGAATCTCATGACTCCCTGCTTGGTTAATCTTCATAGCTGAACTCTGAGCTTGTCGCTCAAGAGTCATACATACCTACCTTATTTTTTTCCCCTTTTAAAATAACCTCAGGGTATGGATACAAACTAGACAAAAATACTCCTTTAAAGTGCTTTTTCCCCTCCTTAATAAACAGATTTATTTCAGAAGAGTAGTTCTTAGTGATGCACGCGTAACCCTCCAGGGAACGTGTGCTGTAGATCTTCATTATGGCTAATTTGTCAAATAGACACTTTCTAGATCCTCAGACCTTTTCGCTGGCTCTGGAGCTCCGATTCTAAATGTACTTTTCTTGGCCAAGGTAGCATTCCTGCAGCACCATGTATTTCTTTAGTAGAGAATCAGTGTGTAGGCTGTTGTGTGTTTGGGGATTTTTTCCTTTTTTATTCCCCCCCCCCCCCCCGATAATTGTTTTAGCCTATAAGCACATACCTCTATAAATATGCACATATTTATAAATGAGTTTATTAGGAGTATGTGGGTATGAATTGGTGATAAAACATAGAACTGGGATACTCTAAGTTGCCTTCCTGTGCAGAATGCTCTTTGGTTTGATGATTTGTAAAACAAGGGTCACAACACTTTCTTGAATATAGCTGTAATTAATCTGACTACCAAAAAAAGGTGTTATCTTCATCAATGTCCTTCGTATTTGTTTGAATACTTATGCCAGAACTTTCTACTAGGTAGACATGTATAGAGGGCCCAACCCTGTTAATATTTTCTCTATAGGTTGTTGGTAATCTGGCAACCACTGGGGTATGGACTGCCAATAGTGGGAACTGCAGAACAGTTTCATTCATGAGGAAATGGACTTTATGACTATAAAGTTTTGTGTAGTTCACAAGATTACTATGTTGTCTGTCAGTTTCCTCAGCAAACTGGTTTGTTGACATACTTTTATTTTTGTTTGGATTTCCTCTACGATCAATTTCTGAAACTTACATATGTGTTCTGAGAAGCACAGAATACATACAGGAGCACAATAAAAATGTGAATATGCTTCTATTTATTACTAACTCTTTATTTGTGTTGAAGATCAATGTCCTGACTTTATTGGCATTGGTGGTTGACCTCAGTTAAGCCTTGCCTTTTAATTCAGATTGGTAACTCTAAACTCTCTATTTTAACAAGCGGAGCAGCATTCCTCCTTTATACAGAGACAAATAATTCACCCATCAGGCAGTTCTTTTGTGATTTCTGCTTGAAAATCAGAGGGAAGTGCAGCCCAAGCACATGCCTGTAGGTAGAGAGGTAAGAGTCACCTGGGAGATAGAATGGTAGCGTGGTTGGGTCTGTTCCTTTGTTTTGACTTCATTGCTGTTCTTGACCTTCTCAGTTAACTATTTTCCTTGTAAATGTGGATTAACATATGGGTGATCATGAGGAAAAGGTCCAATATCATCCAGTCTATACATGACTGAGCAGAAATGTACGTCTTTGTATTTGACATCAATGAGATCACTCCAAGAATCCTCTGTCAAGTTCAGGTGTTCGTACTTCAAGGATGAGATTAAAGTCAAAAAGAATTCAGAGAAGAACTGTAAGACCGAATAAGGGTTGAAAATAGCTCAAGAGAGAGAAATTCCAAGAGCTCAATATGTTAAATATTATCAAAGAGAAAGGCAAGGAAGAACTTGATTGCAACGTTTAAGTGTGTGCATTGTGAACAGGAATTCTATGATGAAGCAGAAAATGATGGTATAACAAGATCCATGGGCTAAAATGTGAGCCAGACGCATTTCCAGTAGAAATAAGAAATTCGTCTTCATCAATGAGGGTAATTTATTGCAAAT
The DNA here is from genome assembly GCA_004320125.1 of Scolopax mira. NCBI lineage: Eukaryota > Metazoa > Chordata > Aves > Charadriiformes > Scolopacidae > Scolopax > Scolopax mira. The sequence continues at coordinate 70,651 of BJBW01000704.1, read as the reverse complement.
TATGGTAGGATATTCATCAAAGGAAGATTTTAATTTAAGTGTGATATTTTGCCTTTAAGAGGTACCTAAATAAGAATGAATTGGGGGCCTATGTCCATGTTCTATGGAAGTTGGAGTATATGGTGATAGTATTCTTTCTGCATTTAAATACATGAATCAATGTAAAAAAAAAAACAGTTCTCTAACCCAGTATAGTGCTGAAATGAGACCAGAGCTGATGGATAACTCAAGGCTTTTGAAGTGTCTAAAATGCTTGGAAACAATGAATTTGTTTTAGATGTTCTGTAGTGAAGATTGAAGATTGCTAAATCATGTTGGCAACAAAATTCTTCATTAATGGAAAGTTGTCATTGCACTCCATTTCTGCATTAGATGGGCTTGGCCATGGTCTGGAAATACTAGGTTAATATGCCAATTGCTAAGATTCCTTACAAGCTTTCGTGAAAGTACTGTGGAAGTAAAGATAGTTGAAGTCCAGAATCTGAAAGAAAGATGAAATTAATAATAAAAAAAATCCTGCTGTCATTGAGTAACTTTTATAGGGGAGAGCACTTGGGCTGCTGTAGAAAACTGCTGAGTACAACAGGCTGGGGAACAGAAGAGCCTGCTCTGTGTGTGGGAATTATTGGAGCATTTGGAAGGAGGTTTTTGTAGATCCTGCAGAGATTTCGGGGAAATCTGTGTTATAATGTGTTATCTCTTGCAGTGAAGAGCCAGCAGGAATGTTCTGAGGTTTTTGGTGTGTGCAGTTTTACATGCCTTTAGCAGGCAGTGCTTTCAGGCCTTGGGCTTAGTGGAATTGTAGGCAACATAGGAGAAATAAAAGAATTGTAAATCAGAGTAGCGAAACCTCCTTTTCACACTTAAATTTGACGGGAAGAGGAGAAATCAAGCTGAAGTGCCAGTCAGATAAGATATGACTGTCTTGTATAAACTCTTCAGCTTTTAGGAGAAGATATCGGGAATCAGCCTTCAGCATAAGAGAGTCATCAAAATAAATGAAAAGGACTGAAGCAGGCCCAGATCACTCAGTGAAACCAGTCTTTTTGCTTAAATCTCTGAAGATACTGAAGGAATGACCAGAGGATTGATTAAAGGTGGTTTGGTGAACTGAATCGTGTATGCGATGAGGCCCAGCTGGTTCTAATACTGCAACAAATTAGAGCAGGAATAGTCTGCAGCTGGAAGGATTTTTGAGATTTTGAAGAGGATTGTGTTGCTTGTCTCAAGGGATAATGTGCAAGTATCCAGAAGGTTTTGTGATACCCATTTTTCCCTTCAGCAGGTATTTGTTGAAGCTTTGATCAATGTAAGAGTTGGAGATATGTGTAAAAATGGTTTTTTTTTGGGGGGGGGCTCAGTCAATAAACTCTAAGCCATTGACTAGTAAGAGACTGTGCAATAAAAGTATTTAGTGGCTTAGAAACCAGTGGATGATAGATGTATGATTGCTGAAAAAAAGAAAGGGATTCCAAATTGCAGAAAATCCTGCACGAGCATGTGTACAAAGTAGAGATGTTTGACCATGCACTGTTTTTCTCTCTGCTAATAGCAGAAAATAATTCACAGGTGCTTACATTTCCTTTGGGACTGTTTTTATTTTTGAAATTATTATTTATTGTCTTAAGTTTATATTTAGATATTTTACTTAACATTCTAAGTAGCTCCATGTGGGTTCTACCTTCTCTACTTTATATTTACATTCATGTTAGACATGCCCTAAAATTGTAAGGGCAATAAAAATAAAACTTTTATGAAAGAGAGGAATTTTTGATCATGTGCTGATCTAGGCCTAAGACAGTAGTTTTATATATATTGTTATGTAGTGATGTAGGGTGGTATAGGCCAAGTTTGTGAAAAGATTAGCTTTGGCAAAGCCCTAACAAGAAGTATCTGTGTAGTGCGATGGGTGAGAAATTCTTAAAAAAACCCAATTATTTTCAGAAAGCCATGTGTATACTGGCAATTTCCAAGTAGACTTGGGTGTATTTATCTACCCATTATAGCTCTTATTTTACGGATGAATATGCTAAGTGCTATTCAGAATTATTTGGCCATATGTTCCTGTTTTTATGGAACTTCATTTTGCAGGCTCTTTATATAAATAAAATTATTCTCCTCATGATGGCATGTAGTAAGAGGAAAAGAAAAGAATGTTATTTCAAATGTTATACCTTTTGCAAAAGAGCAGATGGTGTTTGTATGGGGGGAAGAGGAGAGAGGGGGCTTCAAGTAAGTTTTGCACTTTGAAGCTACTACTTTATTCCAGATTGTCTGAGTGACGTTGGTGTTTGCAGCTCTTCTGGAGCGTGCCAGGCTGTATTACACTTGATGACAGTGCGCTTGAAAGTCAGCGAAGGCGAGGGGTTACATTGCTCCTCCATAGCTTTATTTCCCTATATTCTTTGTATAGTATGGATTGGTGTCCACGTGCAGGCACGAGTTGTTGGCAGATGATTAATTTTCCTCTTTGTCTTCTCATGTGAGGTTTGAAATCTAGGGGTGGTACCAGTTGCGGGAAAAAAAAATTAATTTGGTGGTAATGTCTCAGCAGAATTCATAGGTGGGAACTGCAGGCTGCACTGAAACATTAAATTGTTAAACATGCCGTGTTATAAATGTGTTCTAAGAGATTTACATCTGTGAATCACAAACATCATGCTGGGTGAGACTAAGGGCAGGGATTTACATTGTATCGCTGTCTAAATTACTTAATTGTCTTTCACTATTCCCTTGCGTCGTCTGTTGTTGTTTTTTTTAATGACAATGTTTGGGTATGTTAAACAACACCCTTTCCTTGTGGTGATTTGCTTCAGATAACTTGGGTTTAGAACTATTTTATTAGGAACAAATCCGTATAAATTCTGGCACAGAAATTATTTCTGGCATGAATATTTGAAAGTGTGATTAGAGGGTAGCAAAGAACATCAAACTGCTTAGGTACACACCTTATATATCTACAACAAATAAAGGATTACGTGGGGGACTTGAAGAGTTTTGTAATATTCCTGTTGATGCTGGCTACTGCTGTGGGAACCGTTTCAGAGCATCTACGGGATGAAGGAACTACCCCTGAGGAGGAAACTGGAACCTTGGGATCACGTGTGTGTATCGGTGACACGTGCTGTGCCTCTGGCTGGTGTAACAGATTGTGTGTCGGGGGCTGAGTTATGGGAGCCTAGAGGATTTAGAGATCTCTGAGAATACCTATGGAGGAAAATAAGTGACAGATCAGGCTTCTGCTTCTCTTAGCTATTAGAGAGATGCTTGTGATGCAGTGCCCTCATCAGCCACTCAGACCAGGCATCCAGGGGGGTGGAAGGAAAAAAGCTCTGATTGTGAAGGGGTGGTGTTACTACTATTATTATTAGTTTTACGGTGTCAGAAACACGCCTCTGAAGTTTATATTTTAGTAGTGAGGTGCTGTGTTTCCTATGTATTTTTACCATCTTTACCACAATTGAGAATCAAGCCTATACAATATCGCTTATGTAAGTGCTTATGCAAGAGAGGCATATGTTGAAATACTCGGAGAAGCCTGGTCTTGTTTTCAGGCCAAAGTGTTGTCCCAGAGCTGACATGTGAGCGAGCATATGTTCAGCGAGCTGGACTACTGGTTATTCAGTCTTCCTTCCCAGTCACACACGAGCATGCAAAAGCATCCAGTTTTCTCCCGGGGTGGAATGAGAACAAATGCAAAGATATTTTAAAATCAGTCTGAATTCTTGTTTTCCTACCAGCTAATCACGTGTATTAGATGCTTGATGAATGTCTGTTTGAAAAACAGATACGACATGGGCAAGTATGTCTGGCACAAGCCAGATGGTTTGATTTTTGTCTTCGTCAAAATAGTAGAAAAATACATGCAGTTTGCAAAGAGGCTGTGGAGAACATGGTGTTTCCAGGGGAATAAAATAATTGCACATCTAGTTCTGATCAGTTACCAGACTTTACAATTTTAATGCAGAGCTCTTCTTGATTACTGAGTTGTGGCTTCTTTTCACTTGCTTCATTTACCTGCTTATAGTGCTTTGAAAGGGAATATTTTGGGACATGCTTTTTGCACTTTCATCCCTGGTCAAAAAAAGTTTCTTCATGCTTTCTAACAGCTGTTTTTCATAAGTGTGTGTGTGGAAAAATACTAATTTCCCATGTGGTCTAGCTGGCTTTTCTGCACTTTTACTACTCCACCATAACAAAAGTGATTCTTTTGTTCTTGATGTATTTTGTATGCCAGTGCTTAAATCTGGATTATGAAGTCAAGTAGATAATTAACTTTGAAAATATGACAGTTTAAATTCACTAAAAGTGCATGTGTATTTTACATAGCCCAGTCTGAAACTTTAAAAACTGAAATGTTTTTAAACCAGTTGCAACGAACACTTCAGTTGTCTAGAGCAAATAAGGTCTGCAGGAAAAAATAAAATATATATTTCAAATATATTTCAAGGGATTTTTGTTTTATTATTATTAATTTGAGTGTTCAGAGGTCCAGCACTTCAGAAGCAGAAGTTCCTAAGAGCAAAAATTTTCCTGGGAGGTATGTTAAAACATAGGATACTTCTGTGGCACAAGTGGTGAGTTTTATTTTGTTTGGTTTTGTTTTGTAAAGTTATCTTTTCATTTGTCCTATTTGTTTGTGAAAAGGAACATGGTGCTGTTTTGTTTTGTTGAGTAATGTACAGATGGTTCTTGCACATAAAAAATTGTCAGCGTACATCTGAGTATAGGAAACTGAAATGAAATACACCATTTTGTATACGTAATGGTTATATTCTCAAGTATGTAAGCATACAGGAATTTATTTATTTATGTGTTGTCTTGATCAGATAGGCTTGTAGCTTCTGAATTTGAAAATAGTTCCAGAGAGGTTGTAGAGAATATTTATCAGAATTATTCTCAGTCCCTATCCTAAGAGGAATCTGAGATATATTAAAGGAAATGTGCATTTCTTAGGAAATGTATAATTTGAACAATTGTTATGTCAAATAATGTGCAAGTAACCTGAGGTGATCTCGCTTTTGAAACGGGTATTAGTGTTTCTCTGAGGCGCTGGATGTGTAATGATGATTGAAACGCGTTTGTTGTCTAATTGCAACTAGATGAGGGCTCAATAGAGTTGTCTTTGTGTATCAGTGTCTGAGAGCAGATATATTGACTGTCTTTGGGAGGGTGAGGTGTAAGGGTCTGTTATCTGGTCTTCCTTCCAGTAAACGACTTGTGTTCCAGTACATGAAAGAAGGGGGAAAAAAGTGCTATGGAATATCAAATTATAGTTGAATTATAGTAAATAAAATACTTGCTTTTGATGCTGCTTCTTAATGCAGAATTGTATTTTGTTTGTATGTCATTCAAGCATAAATGAGAGATTTGAGAAAACTTACTCTTGTTCCATTTTTCTCAAGACTGAAGTATATTTTTCAAAAAATATACTGATGGAAAAGGACTACTTTATACTCTTCCTTTGGCTTATTTGGGCTTTTTTCCCTTTATAAAATAATACAAAACATCTTTCCAGTTGTATAATATGCTCTAAGTGGCAAAGCCCAAGTAATTTATTCCTTTTTCTAGCAGATACTTTGTGTGATTCGGTTTTGAAGTCCAATTCTTTCTATGTTTAACAGAGACAGTTCTTTTTCTTCTTTTTTTTTTTTTTGGTTAAAGGAGTTAATTAATGACACTTCATAGAAAGAGAAGATAGAAGTGTTACCAAAAAAAAAGAGGGGAAGAAAATTTCTTGACCTTCAGTCCATAGTTATTTTTAGTACAAGTTCAAAAGTTTGAAAATCACTGATGTCCTGAGAAGGCATAAAAGTGCCAGTGTAAAAGACATATCAAAGTAATTCAGTTTTTCAGAATTGAAATAAATGTGATTTAAAAGGAAAGTGTCAAGATCTTAAAACTGCATTAGTGGAAATTTGGTTTTTATTCTGTTAGAAGTCTTGCATTTACATTTTGGGTTCCGGAATAAATTAACTGAAAGCTGTAGAAAAACTTCAGAGATTATTATTACGGTGCTCCCTAGGGAATATTAATCCATTTACTGTTTATCTCTTGCTTTGGAGTAATTCCATCTAGAAACTTTTATTCAGTTACCTTCTGCTATGTGAGGAATTCCAACTTGCTATGTGAATATACCTCTATTTGAAGTGCAGACGAATACCAAGTTATACTGCTTTATGAAGAAAAGTGAAAAAGAGCAGCATTTTCTTTGAAACTCTATAGGATGTACCTCCCAAACTGGCTTAATATGCAGGACTGACCTGTGTCGTGATTTACTTGGAGTGGAAACTTGGGGTAGATATTTCACAAACAAAAGGAAGCCACCAATCTGAAAACAGATAAAACTTGAGTAATTCACTGTTGGAAAACTAGACAGAGGAATCTTCCTGTCTTTGGTTAGCTGAAGAACTCTTCCTAGGGTCATTCTGTATGCACCAAGAAGTTCCTTAAGTTACAGAAGCTAATGTAAATATTGCTTCAGTCTTCCCTGGGAATCTTTTTTTAAAAATCGGAGCTTTTCTTAAGACTTCATTTCTGATAGTCCTGTAGGCACTGACTGTACCATAACATGTGGCAGGGTGTGTATGATTTCTCCTTGTTTCAGAACATTTATTAAAATATTGTGTTATAGTAATCAGGGGCTTTAGAGTTGTGCAGTGTGTTTGTTAGTTATTGCAGAAGGCTAAAAATGAAAAGGGAGTGCCAGTGAAAATTAAATTAATCAGAAGTACTTTTTGCAGACTCGATCCTAGGAGTCTGGTTTATCAGGGCTTCATAAGAGCAGCAGCACTAAGTAAAGAGGGATTCGGTGTTTATTTAAGATACAGTTAAGATGAGAGATTTCTGGAGCTTTTCCAGGGTGCGTTTTTGAAGGCTGTTAGCATTTTCGTAGTACTTGTATTTTGTTTTTTTTTATGTACTCCCTTGGCTGTGTCACGAGGACTTAACAGCAAGTCAGCCTTTAACAAAATAAATAGCCACTCCCTAAATTTGCAGGATTTTGCAATTGGATGTGATGAGGTTAAACTGTTTTAAAGTTTGTGTTTAAAAAAAAAAATTGATCTTCCTTTAATGCGCTAAAATGTTGAGTACCTGAGAAAAGTCTGCATGGTTGAAATGCATGGCCATAGTGCAAAGCAAAGGTTTCAGTTAAAAACTAACAAAAAAAAAAACCCCCAAATAACCCATCTCACAGCAAATGAAGTTGGGGTGCATTTTTATTGCATTCTTTGCTTCAGGAGTAGCTTTCTGAATTGGATTCCTAGCGAGAATTTGTGGAAAATTTTATAACTAACAAAAATTCATGAATAGTTTATTTTAATTTGATTTTTCCTGATCTATAGATGAGTATATTAGCTTTATGCAGGCCTGTTCAGACAGATTTTATTTATTTATTTTTTCTAAAATTCAACTCCTGGTACTATCAGTTGTTGTTCCCATTTAACAAGCAGAGGTGTTACTTAGCAGAGACTGCAGAGGAGCTGCATCTGCCTTTTGTAATTCCTGAATCTGTAATTCCTGCCTCTTCTGCTCCAAACGTGTCTGTTGTTAGAATTCAGTGGACTTGAGCTCAAACCTGCTGCAGGTTTGGTAGTTTGAAGAGAATTAATTTGGTGGAAAGAAATGTGTGGAAGGACTTTGAGTGTTTTGTACTGCTGTTTTGACTAATGTAGACTTGACTAATGCAGGTTAGTTATGTCTTTCTTTGGTTTTCTTTTTTTTTTTTCCCTTTTATATCATATGATATGCTTTGGCTGGAATAAGAGGTCACTAACAGAGGTAAATTAATCAGCTTATAGAATGAGTCCAATTGGAGAGGTGAATGAAAAAATGTAAAACCCAAAACGTTGTTTACATAGTAATTTATAATAATATATTTATGCGTTACTGCAGTATAGTTTCTCCAACCTAGCTTCAAGTTAATTGAAAAAATATTTCACTAGTCAGAATTAAAATATGAAAAGCAGAGTTAATATTTTTTTCTGCAGAAACTTACAGAATTCTGCAAACTCTGTATGGTCAAACTAGCTTTACATCTCTATAAAGTAAAACAGGATTGATGCTGCACATTTGTATTCCTCACCTGCTGGAGCTATTCAGGAAGCTGCTCGATGCTCTGAGGCTGCAAGAGGTGTGGAGTTCCCCGTGTGCTGACTTTCTGATGTTGCTGGATGCATTAATGGGACCAGGAGATGTTAAAAGCAGCTTTCCATGAGTTGTAAGCTGGGAAACAGAAAACTAGTAGCTCTGTCAAAGCTCGGGATAGGCTTTTGGGGAGCTCCTCAACTGACATAATCTGTTCTTCTCTGTAAATGTGTAGTCATGGGCTCAAAGAAAATTCTCAATCCCTTTTTTTTAATAACGGAAGTGTTTTTTCTTTTTTGTTTTTGTAAATAGCTTCCATTCAAAAGGAAAAGCACAAGAGGGAATGAACTTGGATTTGGAAGGCTTAGTCAATATCCAAATATAGCCAGTGTTCCCCTGTGTGGCCTTGGCCAAGGCCGCTTTGCTTTCCTGTCTATAAAATGAGTGATGTTATATAGTCTTTCTAAAGAAATTTCGGAAATTGCAATACAAAGCAGTGAATTTAGGTCTAAGAATTCTAGTTTTGTATAGTCGTGTGACTTTAGAAACCTTATTATGTCACTCCAGTTATCAGCTGGAATTGCATTCTCGTTGAATGAATGATGAAACTTATCAGTGGCAATCATTGTCTCAAGAATGAAATATGTGGCAAGACAGTTGCTAGGATAATAAATACTTGAAAATATAGTTAAAAAAGGCAACATAAACAAATGTGACCTTGTTTCTTTGTGCGCTCGGGTCAATGATTGCAACGGATCTGTGCCTCTTTGTACTGAATATTCATGGTTTGAATAGGAAGGCTAAAAATGGGTAATTATGGAGGCAGTGACATGTTTTGTCAGGCTGCGTTAATATCCTTTGGGCTGTAACTTAATGCTGATGGAGTAGTAACAACAGCCTGGTGTCTCCAGGTTCATGTGAACTGTAGTTTCTGATCGATGATAACGTGTTCCACCGTGACTTATGCTTCTCATGTACCCGGCTTTAATGTGTTCTTCGACTTCCCCTCGCAATGTATCTTCTAGCATCAGCTCTAACTAGAATAATAGTAATTGAAAAATCTGTTTTGGTAATGAGGAAAGCTCTGCAAATATTCACAGCATATCACGTACAGTTTCTGTGTCAGAGTTGCTTGGGGACAGGTGTTTTTAGTGAAAGATAAATATTATAAAATAGATCTTCTGGCACAAAAAACCGCTTTGGTTCAGCACCACAGGCAGAACAACTTAAATGAAAATTGCATTTTTGGATTTGTTGTGTTCAGTTAGTTATTTGTATTCTGGATATTTTCCTTGTGAACAGAGGATATTTGAAAAAAAAAACAACCCATGAGAAACCCCACGCCTCAGTACTTAGGAAGTGCTTTTTATTCCATGAGAAGAGCTCTTTATTACAGCTTTTATGTGTTAAATCAGCAGAGAAGAAATGATGAGAGAGTGGGAAGGTGATGTGGAGCCAAACATTGTCATGAGTGGGGAATACACAGAGGGTGATCAATGGCTTTTAAAGAGTGGACAACAAGTTGCCCAAGAACCAGCAATGTACCCTTGTTGCCAATAAGGCCAATGGTCTCCTGGGGCGCATTAAAAAGAGCATGACCAGCAGGTCAAGGGAGGTAGTCTTCCTCCTCTGCTATGACCTGGTGAGGCCTCATCTGAAGCACTGGATCCAGTTCTGGGCTCCCCAGTTCAAGAGAGGGAACTAATGGAGACAGTGCAGAGGAAGGCTATGAAAATGATCAAGGGAATGGAGCATCTCTTTTACGAGGAAAGGCTGAGATACCAGGGTCTGTTTAACCTGGAGAAGAGAAGACTGAGGGGGGACCTCATCAAGGCTTACCAATATCTAAGTGGTGTCAAGAGGATGGGGCCAGACTCTTTTCAGTGGTGCCTGGTGACAAGAGAAGGGGCAACAGTCAGAAACTGGAACACAGGAAATTCCATCTCAATATGAGGAGAAACTTCTTTACTCTGAGGGTGGCAGAGTCTTGGAACAGGCTGCCCAGAGAAGGTGTGGAGTCTCCTTCTCTGGAGACATTCAAAACCTTCCTGGACATGTTCCTGGGTGTTCCTGCTTTGGCAGGGGGTTGGACTAGATGTTCTCCAGAGGTCCCTTCCAGCCCCCACCATTCTGTGATTCTGTGTGTTCTCACTGGAAAGTAAAGGACTAATTCAGTAAAACTGTAAAACTTTTATTGTATATGAACTGTAAAATGGAAGAGCAGTCAGGCCACATTATGTCCAATGGGAAGGCAGTAAATGGGTAGTAGTTGTACAACTGTTCATTAACACACTGGAAACTTCTTAAGTTCCAAATAAGACAAGAACTGTTCCTACCACTGGACTCCTGGATCTTTTTTTAACAGTGATCCTATTATACCTGGAAGGTAACCTGCCTCATAAAGACCATTGGCATTTGTATCCTGAGATGATGGAGTGAAAGGGGGAAAAAATCTCTTTGTAAAAATTCTCCACCACTATCTCCATAATCTCTACTTGAGTGAGCATCAGCCAAGTGAGAAAATGAAAAATTATAACCTGCCAAGCATCAGTGGCAGACTGAAATGATAAAATTACAAGTTAATAACAGTGATGCCTCAGAAAAATTTGCTGGCCAATTTAACATTGCTTTATCCAAGGTCACATCTTCCAGCTGATTATTTTTAGTAATTTGCAGATGAGGACTTTCTACCTTTCTTATGGCAGGGAGATGCCAGGTACAGTTTAAAACTGAAGGTTATCAATCTCTTTAGATCAAAAGTAAATCATTTTCCCTGTCTTATTTGCTTAAGATTCAGCACAGGAGTTATTTCCATTGTGGGGAACTGGGATGTCTGTGCTATCCGTTATGGCAGTGAGAAAGTCAGTGTAACACGAAAATTCACAGTGGAGTGAGATTTGATGAAGGGATTGAAATAGGAGAAACTAAAACTTGGCAGAGTTTCTTCTGGAACAGCCTCTTGCTGATGTTCATGTGATGATTTTTACATAATAGCATTAAAAAAGTTTGTGTTGCGTGTTTCTGAGTTTTCGAAAGGAATGGGATGCTATTGCAGGCTGGCACACAAGTGTCAGTGGAGTCCTGTCAAATAACTGAAGTACTTTACAGGAATCCAAGGTGTGAAAATCATTAGTGGACTGTAGCAGCACGATCTACACAATCATCTTAACGTTACAGAGTGAACCTTGCTGCTGGCAAGCTCTCACCTACTCAAAATAGACCGTTCTTCAGCAAATGCAACGTATCAGTTTGTGGAAACTCCTGCGCTGGGAAGGGCCATGCAAGGGGACACGCTGCTGTTTTAATGTGTTCTGTGGTCCCTTTAACCAAGGATAGGCAACATCCTGCTATGCTGGGTGTACACAGCAGTTCTGGGGAGATTTTGTGGTCCGGTGGTTCAAAAATCTTGTCTGTGGGTAATTATTTTTCAGCCGCTGGGCTGTTGCTGTGCAGGAAAGAGCGCAGCACTTCTGTCTGGCTTGGGAAGTGAAGGGCACTTACTGGAAGATTGATGGAGTACCCTATTTGTAACCCTGTTTTCTAACCATATAGGTCTTCTCTGTCATTAAAATAATAAAAATACTTGAGCAGCTCTATTCAAGGACTCTCCAAAAGCATTCATTTTTATTCCTGTACGTGTGAGCTCTGTAAGCTGGGGCTATTCCGTGTTAGAGATGGCCTAAAGTGTCGCTGGAGTGCTTTTCTAAAACAAGAGGATTAACTTGCAAAGGATGTTAGTGGTGATGGTTAATGCTCAGAGTGGTCAGAAGCCCGGGTTGAAGGCTCAGCCTCTAGAACTGAGTCTGCTGGGTGTTTGCTCGATGGGGACATGACCTGAATTCCCGTTGGTATTTCCTGGCTTTGCGGGGAAGTTCCCTCTCAGATCGCTCATGTCCTCTCTGCCTTCTGACATCTGACAAGATCGCAGCTTGAACTGCTTCATTTTTCTTGCTGCCGTGCAGTGCATCATACTGAGTTAGTTCAGTAGCCCTGATCTAATGCTTACTGCAATGAAACTGTAAATATATCAATCAATACTTATTTTGGTAAATAAAGAAAAAGGAAAATTATTTTGACAGCTCCTGTCCATTATCTTTCTTTTTTTTTAATCACAAAACTGTCTCTTAAAGTTTCCATATTTCCTTAAACTTTGTAGCCTGTCTTCTTTCATACCCATCAGGCTGCTGCCAGCAGCTCTCTCCTCTCCCAAACAAGGTTCCATCTAATGCATTGGGTTAATCTGCTGCCTCCCTGCAGCAGGAGAAAGCCCGAGCTTTCCTTAGGCATCCAGGCAGCTGGACCTAGGAGCACAAATTCCAGGGAATATGAGACTTCAAACTTGATGTTTTATTGTGTTGTTACTTTGCTTTCTCAAAGCAAGCAAAGCAAAGAAGCTTTATTATTGCTATTCTTTGGCATCACGGGGTCTTACCTAGTGCTACGTGATGTCTCCTGTCCAGCCCCCCAGGCGGGGAGTGCTCTGTCTCAGCCGGAGCAGCAGTTGTTGGATTGTGTTCATGTGCAAAGGGCAATCTCGTCCCTGAATTATGGAAAAAAATTTTCCTATTTTTATAAGGCTGCTTTCAGCGTATGCAGGAAAGTGTGTTTCTGTGTGTAGTATTTCTAAGTATACGTGCTTTCATATGCATGCTCTTATGGCAGTATAAAACAGTCTTAGTGGAGATAAAATCCTCCCCACCCCCTTTTTCTGTAAAACATACATTTAGTCATATTTGTAGTGTAATAGTTTCCTTTTAATGTTGTGATCCTAGCAGATAAATATACAGGTGAGAGGAAGAAACAAAGGACAGAGAAGATAATATCTATGCAAACGTAGGTATGAGTTTTTCTTCATATCTCCCTGGTCAGGACTGGACTAGGTGTCCCTTTCTTCTGTTTATGGCAGCAGTGTTGGTTTTGATGCTTTGTTCTGTGTCTTCTCCATGGCATGACATGACAGGACATGACTTTCTTCACAGAATCACCTAGGTTGGAAGGGACCTTCTAAGATCATCTAGTCCAATCAACAAAAAAAAAAACCCAAACCCACATCACACACAAAACAACACGAACGCAACACTAAACCATATCCCCAAGCACCACGTCAGCTCATCTCTTGAATACCTCTAGGGATGGTGCCTCAACCATCTCCCTCTTGTGTTTGGTTATGTCCACCCAGCTATTTAGATACATATACTCTGTGGATGGAGGAGAGAGCATCCATAGCTTGTGACTTGCAGTCAAAAAATTGCAGTTCTTTGGAAGCTAAGACTGAGTGGAGCAGGCTCTTCTTCAAATGCGGCCGCTTTTGCTTACTGTTGTGAAAAGAGAGAGGTTGACTCTCCCTTTTGTGTTTCAAGAAGCTTAATGCTTCTGCTCTGCCTTCAGTCAAATGCTGATAATAGGCTCTGGAAGGGTACTTTTATGCAGTGGTTCATTTACCAATGAAATTGCATGTAGGAAAAGTGGACTTGACCAAGAGAAAGGTAAGGTTAAAGGAAGTATTTAGACTTTTTTGGTTTTTTAAAGCTAGTCAGAGTAAATTAACGCCACTGAACATATATTTAGCACTTTAAAATAGAAGTACAAAGCTGTACTTTTCCTGCAAAAATCTTAAAGAACATTGTGCATCGATTAATGAACACTTCTTTTAAAGCCTTTCCCTTATAGCAGGTATTTCTGTAAGAGGGTTTTTGACTTGTAATTGTGAAAGAGGTACATATTCTTCATAAAATTGAGGTTTCCGGCTTTAAAATGAATATAAACACTTGCAGACCCTTGTTTTTTTGTTCTCTTTTGAAAACATTGTTTTAAGGTAACTCACTCTGTGATCATACTTTTATAATTATTTTTTTTTCTGGTGGGCCTGTTACTTTCAGAGACTGATAGTGAATTGATGGGAGAGATTTAAAATAGATTTAAATTTTGAAGCTTTTGTGCTAATTATTAAAGTATGTGAAAGGAGTTCCCTGACCTATTACAAAATATTCCTTGGCAACAGAGAGCACAATGCATTCTGATGACACTTATAATTGCAGTACTTCCAGAACAATTACCCTGGTAGTTCATTTTCATATTGTTGGGAATCATATTTGCATGTTATGTTTAATTGAGAATGGCATGCTTTGCTTTATGCACATCTGGAAATACTCATTGGGTTTAACTTGAGAGCAAATGTGTATTTACTTTGCAGGTAAGCAAACATTTAGCTATCCTGACAGGAGAATGCATTTTAATATCACTTTGATATGATACTGCATCCCTATACAGCTGTGTTTTTCCAAGTTAAAGCCAGTCCAAGTGGTGGTGGATACAGAATGCTCAGATGATTATTTAACATATCAGAATATCCAATGGTTAGGAAGTTTTGAATTATGCCAGAAATGAATTTGTGGCCAAGTGTAGGCCACTATGTCTTCAGATTAATTTGCTGTTGTTGCCTCTCTTCGGTTAAATTATACGCTTTTGTACAAGGTGAGGTTCTAGCTCAGTACTTCCACAGAAAAATGCAATAGATCTCAAAACTTAGAACAGTTGCCCTTTTGCCACTCTTCTCCCTCGAGTGATGATAAAACACAACCTTTCCTTTGACAAAGAGTTGTCTGTGAATTTCTCATATGTAACTGAAGAGACCTGGTTAATGAAGTGCCAAAAACTGAAGTAGGAAGCAAGGACTTCTCTGTAGAGATAAAGGTAATAGGGTGATGCATTGGCACAGAATGAGAAGACAGATTAATGAGTAAAAATAAAAATAGAAAAACGATAGAAAAGTTAACACAGTGACATCCTGGTGGGTGTAATTTGCCTATATTAAACTCAGGCTTGCAAGTTAAAACTTGGTTACAGTTATTGTGTAGAATAAACATGGCTTTTTCGGGGATAGACTTCGGTATTCTAGAAAGTCTTTTGAGTAGAGTTAATTTTGTATTTTGAGGTTGTTACCCTGATTAACATAACGTCTTTTCATGCTTTCTGGACACCCAGTTTAATCATAGTGTCTGGAAAGAAGAGTCGGACTAATGAGCGTTTTCCTGGTGTGATGTGTATGTGTTTTGTTTCACAAGAGAGGAGGAAAGGGCTGTGGCCATTCCCCTGTGGATGGGGAATTGCTACCAAAAACATGTATTTATTCAACACTAGATTTTTCTGCATTTTCTTTTTTTCTTTACACTGATAATGTTATTGAGGTTAATGATTTTTTTTTATTTTTTTTTATTTTTAAAACTTAAATTCACAGCTAAAAATACCGCCCGGAGGGTAAAATGATTTTTAAATTCACAGTGATTGTGAGTTGAAGTCAGTCTGGGTGTGGAAGAAAGTGTGTGGAAATCAGTGTTATTGTCTGATGTCGGATTTTCCCCCTTATGTTATCTCCCAAAAGCTGCCTGCTTAAGAGCTCTGTAGAATGGTTTATATTCCAGATAGCTCCAGGTGCTTATTCTGTACATTTCTGAAGCCTTCTGCTGTGCCTTGTCATCAGCCAGAGTGCTGCCCTCTCTTAGCAATTATTTGGCACGTAGAAGATACTGAACTAGCCAGTCTTCTGAAGTTCTTATTGTCCCTCTTTTTAGGGACTAAATTTTAAAAAAAGCAGTGCTTCTTCCAGCAATGCATACTACTTCTTTTGGTTTGTTCAGGGTAAAAATGTGCATGGCCTTGATTTTAAAAAAAAAAAAGAAAAAAGAACAAGTACAAGATCAAATTCCACTGCATGAAAGTACATCTGAAAAATTAAATAAAATCCCTTCCTACAGATTAAGACTGTTGCTTTTTTCCTCCCTCTTAAACATTTAAACACACTCTTTACATGATCCTTAAGCCTTCAAATCAAACTTATGAGGTGCTTTAGCCAGGCTGGAGTCTGAGAACGAGACCCAAACCAGGACAATAACAAAACGACACAAAGATTGACTACACTGTGCTTGCTGGATGAAGTGAAAACTGCTGAAATATAAATCCTATATCCTGGGATTTCACTGCCTGCTGGAACTAATCTCATTAACTTAAAACCACCTGAGGCTTAAGAGAGATATACACTGCCGTGAGAAATTATATTTATCTCATCCTAGGGGGAAATCCTTTCCCTCCCCCAGTTTACCTTACTTTTGACTTTGTCATTCTTGAATTACCAGGTCAGTTCTCCCTCATGGGGAAGTCATCATAGCTCACAGCAACGCAATTACTGGAGCTGAAGCTCACTGCTGTATGAATGCTGAGATCACTGTTCAAGGTTTTTCTTTTTAAATAATTTCCTAAAAAAACCAAAGATGGGAAAAATAATACTATGATATGTTAGCAGTTTACTTAAAATTCCTTCAGAGTTACAAGAATTGAACCTATGGCATAAGGAAAAGAGCTTATTGAAAATATTCAGATGTTTATTGCTGTTGAAAACCAAGTATTGAGTTTTCTTTAACCAGAAAAGTTTTGCTTCTGATAACTGGTAATTGGTTGCAGAAATGTCAAATGCAAGGTTGGAGTTTTAAATCCCATGAGCGTTGCCAGCGAGAGCAACAGGTGGTTGATCACTGTGTTCTGGAGTGAGACTAGATCCCAAATCTACATTCTGTATTGAAGTCCAGCCAGTAGAAATGTTCTCTTTGATGTGAAAGGATTTTGGATGAGGCCTTATCGGATGGTCTTGTTTGACTTAGCAACAGGGCAAAATAACCTCTTTCGAGTGTCTTTTAATGTTTGTCTACTTACTAAAAAATAAATCAATTTTGAGTTATCCATTAAACGTCTCAAACACAGAAAGATATCAAGAAAAGTAATAGGAAAGCTGAGTTAGCTCTGAAAAACCAAGAACTAAAGGCCAAAAACTAACAGTAGAGAGAAAGCATTATGCAGTGAAAGCTTTTTGTGGTGACCTGGCCCTCTGCTTACTCATTCCAGAAGGAAGCCCCGAGTACATTTGCCTTGTGGACATTACTTGCAGCTCTCTTGGAGTGCCCTAAGACCAGGTTCCTCCAGGGGGTGTTTCCACCAGTGGACCTGTGGCTGATGTGCTGCTGCTGTAACTCGGCATGTGGCTCGTGAATTTTAGGATTGGCAGCCAAATGGAGGTGCTGGTTTCTGTGAATAAGAGAAATGACCACTGAGCAAAACTGCACAAGAGTTCTGTAAAATCCAGCTCAGGTCAAAAGGTGATTTGTGGATTTGAGTGACAGGTCTGTGAAAGTTAAACATTAATAGCAGTTTATTAGCCCCAAGTCACTGTTTCAACAACCAACCATTCAAAATATTCTGTATTGATAGCTTATGTGTAGGGACAACAACAAATACAATTGCAGACCAGCTAAAGTAATAAAAATGAGAACATTAAGACCCCGATTGTGTCTCATCCTCATAGTATGAGTAGAGAGCAGGATGGAAAGTTGCTTTGCGATACATTTGTCCATTGGTATGGAGGCTTAAGGTGAAAAAAAGGTTTATATTTTCAGAATGTCCTTCTTCCTTGTTACTGGGAGGAAAAGCGATGTGTGCTTCACATGGTTTGATTGCTCTAACTGCTGTGCTCTGTCCATCTTGGACCCTGTTTCTCCCATGAATGTCATGAGAGTTTGGACAACAGTAGCCTCATTGAGGGCCACATGAGGATGTGTAGAGGGTATTTTCCCCTTCTTGAAAACAAGATAAGTGTACACATTTCCAGCACCCAAGGAGACCTGTTCATCTCCTAATTTACCCTCAAACCAACTCTGTTTCAAGGAAGTTGATTGGGGTATGGATTAGACAAAGCTTGACTGAGTCCTTATGATGATAAAATTTGGTACCTGACATTACAAGGAGGTGTTTTAGGCATAAATATTGATGATTGAATTTATGAAGAACAGATAGGATGAAGGTTGGGCTGGGGGCCTCAGTAGGATGGGATGGTTAACCAGGACTTTTCTGGATTGGAAGGGTGTTACTCATTTCTGTTTGTGTATTGGACTACAATTAACGCTTGGTGTGAACTATAATAGATGTAATGTTTCCAGCAGTGTTAATAATAGCTCAGATCAATTTGTGGTGCAGATAATCAGGAGTGTAGTGCCCCTGTGTTGTGATTTGTTCAGAAGCCTACTTGAGTTCCTTGATAAACGGTGCAGCGGTTTATTGGGTGAACTTTAATTTTATATGCAAGGCAATAAAACGTTGGAGTTAAGGTTGAAAAAACCAAGAAGGAAATGCAGAGAGCACTCCAGTGTTTTAATGGACTTTGTTGTTTCCAGATATTTAAATGTCTTTGAACACTGAAGTGGTTTGGTCTGTTGATGTGAATGCCCCATTAAAGATGTTGAAGGGAATACAAGGAAATGCGTATGAGCAAGTAGTTAAGTGCATTCATGTGTCTGAAAAAGAAACCTCTGTTCAACTTACCTGGCATATTTAGTGCTAATTGTGTATTGTTGTGATCTTGTAGAAACGTAAGTGAACTCGGCCAAGTGTTTTTCTTTAATTTTATTGAATAATGAATAAATCATTAAAGGTATAAATGATTATGGATATTGTGTTGCTCAAAAGAGAGGCTGTAGTGGTGTGTGCTTGCTGAACTCTAGTGTACGTTCCTTTTCAGTCCTGCATAAATCAGTACAGTGTATTCTAGTTTGTTTAGTGATGGACAGGCTGTTAATTCTTAAAATAGCTAAGGAGTAGGAACCTGACACCTTGAATGATTTATGTGTTTTCTTTGTAAGGTTGTTTCTGTTTTGTAACCTTTAAAATGTGGTTTTATGAGTGGTATCATTAAAATTTATACTCCCTCTAGTATGTGATGTTAGTCATTATTGCTCTGCTGTGCCTCCAGATCACCTGTCTGAATTCTAAAACAGCCTTCCTTGGAGCTAAATAGTGATTTATTTATATTTTTTTTTTTCCTTTCTAGAGTAAATGCATGTTGACTTCATTATTTTTCATTGGTGCCTCCCATGCCGGAGCAGAGGTCAGAATCTGGCCTTTTCTGTTTCCCATCCAAATGTGAAAGGTTGCTAGGAGTAACTGTGCATTTCTAAGAATGAAATATGAAGGGTCTTTTAACTTAGGAGAATTCATAATCAATCAGAAGAAACTGCCAGAGAATTTGTTCTGGAGTGTACTTTATTTTTTTGTCAACTCGGATTGATATGCTCAGTAGGTGCTTTAATGTTGTGCGAGGCTTTGTTAGGCTAATTTTGAAATGTTTCAGTGAAGACTGAATATTCAGTGAGAGAAAAATATAATAACACTGAAAATGAATCACAGTCCTTGTTTCTCTCAATTGAGACTTTTTAAAAGACCTGAATACCGGAAAAGGTTTTGCAAAAGACTTCAGAGTTGCACCTTTAGTCCGTGTCCTCAAAGTGAATGTGCCATAAATATTTCCTTTAGCAAGTTCTACCATATGCAGAAAAGTTGTGGCCTTTTTGGAAGCATTTGAATAAAATGGAAATTTGCTTGAGCTGTGGATTCCTGCTGTGATTCTGTGAAGGTTGTCAAGCAAACTGCATGTTACTGCTCTGTAACTCATGAATATGACTCAACTCTCTTTATTTTTTTATTTTTTTTTCAAGAAATGAAAGATCTTTACTCACAGTTTATGTAGACAGATTGTATAGCAGAATGTTGTATGATGAATTCATTGCAAGCTCCCCAAACAGGGTTTAGTTAGCCAGATTAACACAGGTGATATGGAATTGTTTCTGAAACAGACTGACCAGTGTTGCTGTGGATGTTTTAGTTTTTCCAGCTCAGATTTGCTTGCCTCATGCAAAAGAGCTAGGATTGAAGCTCTTCTTAGCAATGCCAATTGGAGAGGTTTTGATATTTATTTATTTATTACAAAAACCTTGCTGTTGTAATAACAAGTGTTTTACTGATGTTAACAGAGGATAAAATACTAATTTCAGTGCAGCCTGAGGCTACCGTTCAGTACTGTCATCTATTTCCATTGAAAGATGTGTGATGTAGTGCTGAAAACAAGTTTGAACAACAACAAAAAAAAAGTGTTATTGTTGGAAACATTGAGAATGAAATAGCTCAGACTGGAATTATGTCAGATTAAGGGCACTCAAGCATTAGATCCTCAAGCCAGTGGCTTTTTGGTGAGACACTTGGTGTAACACTGCACGTTGTTACAGCTGTTAAAATTTCCTGTCTGCTTCTGTTCCCAAAATTATTATCTCAATATTTGCAAGGCAAGTTTCATGTCATGTTACAAATGTCCCTATTTATTTTTGCTGCAAAAAAAATGTGAGCATCGGAGGTTTCTGCATTGAACCCTTATCCCTTAAGTCTCCTAATATCAACTAAAGCCTGTTTCAAGAGTCTTGTCCTCCCCTTGACACACACACTGCAACTAGACTTTAAACTTCAAGCTGATGGTATTACTTTAATCAATTTTCTCTATGGTACTGACGTGTACTTAAAATGGTGAGTGAGCTCCATACGTGCATGTCAGTGAGAGAGTGAAAGAGGTAGAAAGAAAAGCTGTGATGCTGATTAGAGGAGGCTGCGTGGAGTTTTTCATGGGGTTAATGCTTTCCAAATTGGAGGATATAAGATTGAAAGTGAAGGGCACACTCCTCGTTGAGGGAAAGTGGTAGAATGGGCCTAATGCAGAATCTCATTAAAGCAACTGTCAGGATCCCTCTATTTTACCATCACCTCCCCTATTCTGTAAGAGTCAACTGTCGTTTTGAGTGAGCATTCTGCCAAAGAGGCATTTACAAATAAATGAAAAATGTCACAATTGATTTTGCTCCTTTCAGAGTACTCTGTGTCAGCTTTGTCACAAACCTTTTGTTATTCTCTCTTCCAGATCTCTCGTCTGGACATTGGAAATAACTTTGGATGGTGCTGGGCTTCTTTCTGTTGACCCAGGGTAAGTCTCTGGATTCTGACTTTTTATTAATGTTTGTGCAACAGTTAAATGATATTGACTTTTCTGTGCTTATAAAGGATGAAATGTTAGAAATTCTTACCAATTACATGATGAATGTATATCAAAGCTGCATAACACAACCTACACTTGAGAATGCTACGAGCATAATGGATTTATTTCTTAGTTTCTGCTAGAGAAGTATTTGTGAATTATGGTAATTACTTTGCAAATGTTGCATGCCAGCAGTACTAGCCACATAAAATATATATAGCTATGGGTTTTTTTTGTTTCTAAAGAATATGTACTTCTAAGTTGATAGTGTTCTTTTCTTCAGTGTTTAAAATTTCTCATTCTCTTTCAATGTATGTTATGTAGTTATTATAGTGCATCATGCTGCTTGTAAATATATGGAAGGGTAAGCTGGTTTTTTTCGGTCTGGGTAAGTGAACCTAATGGGCAATATCAGTAAATCCCTTCTAATGCAAAAGCGTTAGCATAAGAATGGATATCTGTTGGAATTTCATTATAAGAACTACTTGAGATGGTTTAGATACAGGGCAGTATCCACCTAGTGTTGCTTCCTATAAAAAAGTCTTAATTATTTTCTCCTTGAACTTCAGTTTTGTGATAACAATCAAAAATACATGGAGTGTTTTGCTAAAACTGCTGTGAAAGAGAACTTCATTACTGTGTGTAACTGCTCGTTATCCTTTAAATAGGAGTTGAAGGGTTTTAAGGACAGACTCAGTGCTACGCTTAACAGTAACTTTTGTCTCTTTGCATTTTCTGTGACATTCAAGTTTAACCTGCAAATAGTAATAGGAAAGGAATTTACCCCTTTCCACTCACTTCAAAGAGGAAGTTCCCTCTGTATAGGAAGCATTGTTTTGTGTCGTTTTATTTGAGTATTTCTGAAGGGATTCTTCAAGGGAGCTTCACATACATTTTGCCTGCCATCTGCCAGACAGCCCCAAGTCTCTATTTCAGTGCATGTTCTCTTTCTTCATTGCATATTTTAGAAGCTGCTGCATTTTATAGCTTGTTGTACTTTGGACGCTCTCTTTTGTTTACATGTTAGTACAAACTTTGCTTTAGAGAGCTTTGTCCCAATCCCTAGTGGTGTGTTACCAGCAGCGGGCTGCCAGAGCTGGCTTTTCTTCTGTTTATATTAGAAGAAAATCTGAGATGTGAATCCAGTACAGAGACCGAAAATGAGTTCTGGCATTGTGAAAACTGACAGTGTAATTTCAGTGAATAAACCAGACAACTCAAGGTTGTTATATTTGTGTAATTAATTATTATTGCTACTGTAAACAAAGAGAGAAGGAAGGAAAACGCAGATGAAAATGAAGTAGAACTCGGCGTTGTCAGCTCTATGCATCCCCCAAACTCCACCCCCCCATTTGACTGTAACGATACAGTGAATTGTTTTGAGGTAAATCTGAATGGAAGTCTGTAGCATTTCAAATCTAAATGGGGCATGCACTCATGTGTAAAGCAGTGCTGGGAAAGGAAATCTAGAACACTTCCCTAATGCCTTAAAACAACAGCACGGTATTGGCTAAATAGGCCTTGGCAGATTTGCAGAAGCTTAGACTTTTCAATCGCCAGATCTCTGCATAGAAATATCTCTGATATTTAGATCCATAATGTTAGTGACATTGATTTGTCCCAGCTTCTTCTATAGAGCTGGGCATACTCTGACAAATCATTATGTATATGTAAATCTCTGTATGCCAGCTGATTGCATATAGAAGAATTATTTCCATGCATTAGGCTGAATCGTAAGATTTCTCTCCATTGCTGGATGGCCCTACAAGCAACAGATGAAATGTACTAATTGGAAAAATTACTCTGAGTTAAAATGTAACTTTAGTGGGAGATTGTCAAAGATCTCCATCCATCAGATAGTAACCACTGAATAATTAAAGAAAGAGAAACAAGTGAACTTACTGCAGGTTCAGTAAGGAATTTGCAAGTTGGGAACGAGCCCAGGGAAAGCCATAGCATTTGCACCAGTGAGAACCTTTCCTGGTAGTGGGCCAGAGACAGTGCTGTGCCCCTAATCCAGGCTTCCAGGAAACTTCAGCAGCAAGGGAACAGGGCAGTGAACCAAGAGCTTTATCGTTCTGAATCATTCTGAATCTGAGTTTGTGTTCTTAAACCATAAATGATAATGTTAAAACTACTAAAATTCCGGTTTAACTCGTTGCAGGATTCCCTTCCCCTCAGTAATTGGACTTCACTATTCGTGATGACAGTAATCTTTGTGTTTGGCTCCTGAGCCCAAGACATTCCTGCAAACCCCTTTTCACTAATGTCTCTTTTCCTATTTAAATGAATACAGGTGCTGTATTCTAGGTCATGGGGACTTGCTGGTCTTGTATTTCAGCAAGATGAATCACAAACACTTCCCATTCTCCAAAGAAGTAACTTCATTGAATAAGATGGCTTTTCTATATATGAGGAAAAAAATGAGGAAGGAGGGAAATAAGGGAGGATAATTTGGTCAAGTGGAGAAAGATAAGATTTTGAGGAGTCATCTTTCATGAGTCTGTCAATTAAGTTATTACACTTTCACTTTTAAGAGACCCATTTAAAACCCTGAAGATCCTTTCTCATTAATATTAGACCAGTTTCTAGCACCTCTTCTGATTTGCACCATTTTATTCCTTGAGTGTCTGTGTTACTTCACTGACTTCAGGGAGATCGTTCATGAAATACAGAAATTGTTCTTTACCTCTTTGTATCTGAGGCTGTGCTCTGTGCTGTTGCTGCCTTTTTAGCTGTTCTAAAACATTATCTAACCAGTTTTCTCTGAATTGTTTTGTGCACATGGTTTATAAATAGCATTGCTTCAAGTGGTGTAATGGAACTCATAGCAGAAAGGACATGTGAAGAAGACATGCCCACAAGACAATGCCAACAAACAATTTGCAGTTCTTCTTTGCTATGGCTGAATGAGTTGGGTTTAGGTAATTTGCTATTCAAACAGGGATAATGAGATAAAATGCATTTCAGTTATTTTTGTTGTAACACAGTGGTCAAGCCTGAACTACTTAATTTTAGGGGGTTGGACAGGGCAAAGGAAATTGCTAATCACTTGCTTAATTGATCATTCTCTCACTGTTGCCTCTAGCTGTAATGTGTTAATGGTGAGAGAGATTAACCACCAGAAAATCCCCCAAACTGTACAGGAAAATTCCATCAAGTAGCTTAATGGTGAAATAGTTTAATTGGTGCTTAATCAGCAGAGGAAAGACAGGAGAGGAAGCTCATGTGCTGACCCCCAGGTTCCAAGGAATCTTTAGTCAAAACAGTGACTTGAATGTGTGTGGTGCGATCATCTATGCATAGAGTATTTGAGAGCAGAGGGAAGTGTCTTTGACTACATTTCCTGGAGTCATTATTTTAGCAAGAACATCTTGGGAATAGTTTCAGTGCTCAAAAGCGTTAACAGGACCTAATGCATTTTAATTTTTCCCCATGAAATTGTAGTATTTGTTTAAGCAACAAATAATGATAATTGCAGCTGGGTTTTTTTGCGCTTACTAGAATAAAATTGTTTGAAACTCCATTCAGAATTAGTTCCCAATCTATATGCCTCTGCATATAGATTTGAATTACTGTAAGAAAATCAATGAATTGCCATTGAATTAGAGGTATTGGCTCTCTTTAACAAGCGTATCCTTGGGCTGCTTTGAAAATTATAGCTATAATTGGCTAAACACAACTCTTATGACTGTTCTGTAGCTCTAGAAACAGTTTGTGCAAACTTGTCCCTGATTCCAGTGGTCTTCAGTAGAGCCAAGATGTCACACAAGGTCTTCATTTAAAGGAAGTCAATGGAGCCTTCCATCACCCACCATCTGTTGTTAGGGGTATTCCTGTATCTGGAGTGTCCTGGAGATTCAGTTTATGTGTGTAGGTACAATACTGCTCACAGCAAAGGATCTCACAGTCCTGGCTTGAACATTTCCATTGCTCTAAGGCATCTCAGTGCTTTATGGAAAAGAGCTCACCTCCACTGGGGTAGATATTTTTGAAATGGTTTTATTTTCAAAAAATCCAAAGCCATAACCAGTAGATGATGACCCAATTTTTGATTAAAAAAAACCAACCCAAACAGCTCCATCTCCCCTCCCCCAATGAAGCACCTGAACTGGAAATAAATAATATTGTAATTAATGGAGCTTTCAGCTTCAACTGGAGGATATCCAGTATGTTGGACTTGCAGGAAATTGAGCTTAAGGCATGGTTGAAAGACACGAAGGTGGGCAGGTCCAGCTTTTTGGGAAACTTCTCCTTGAGGGTTAGTATCCCATTGTTTTTTCACCTCTGTTCACCCAAATCCATCAGTGCCTTCTATCAAAATCAGCTTTCTCTGCTGTGCCTTCAAACGCTCTGCTCTGGGAGCCACTGGCACTGTTACTGCAGACCTTACGGTTTTGCTGCGAGTTCACTGAGTAACTGTTATTGCAGCCTTTGTAATAGCAGGTACTTTTATAAAGTACATTTTTTTCAGATAATTAAGATTCTTTATCTAGATAGTACTACCACTGTTTTAGTCAACAGCTGTATGATTAATATCTTTTTCAGAAAATGTCAGATTGGGTTTTGGAAATACCATTTAGTGAGCTCAATTTACCTCATCAGAAAGAATTTTGTTGGTGCAACACTTTAGAACTTTCCCTTTAAAACATAAGATGACGCTTCTCACATGTATAAAGTGCTGTGCCAAAAATAAGTAAATGTACTCTTTCTTCTTTTTTTTTTTTTTCCCTTTACAATCTAAGTAATAAGCACCTTCCATTCCTTTCTGGACCTCCTAAAATTTCCTCAATCCGTCTTCTTGGCTTTTCTGCTTCTGTGCTCACTTGTTCATTTATCCATTAGTTCCCTTCCTTTTAACGCACACACACAAAAATCTGAGGGTAGATACATATTGAGACACAATGAGTGGAAATAAAGGGAATTCAGGACTGAAGTAGCCAGCTGCGAGAGAGTGGAAAATGGGATGTGGCCCTTGGCATTTTACTTTTGAATAGTTTAGTGGTTCTGCAAGGCTGGTAAAAATGCATTTGCAATAAGAAGGCGAGAGCCTCGTTTTACAGCTTTTAGAGAGATTCTAGTTCCATCTACCAAATGTGAGGAGCCTGGTACCTTTCTGTTTTCAAGTTTCTCTCTCATGTTTTTCTATACCTCAGAATCAGCTGAAGCTTGACAAATGGAGGTGTTCTGACGACTTGTCTTCAAGCTATACTTCAGATTTTTCTTTCACTTCCCTTTGCAATAAGAAATACCTGTTCAAATGTTTTTATAGTGGTTTTTTATGATAGGCATTTCAGATACCTACTGCTGAATAAATAAAACTGCCTCCCGAACTTAGAGGAGCCTGGGATATTTTTTTGTTTGCTTTTCAAAATCCGTGGCAGTACAGAATGTAGTTGGTTGTCATAGTAAAGAGGATGTCCTGGCATTGAAATGAGAAGGTAATTAAAATTATTTTTACTTTTCTCAGGACTTGGAACAAACTGTTACTTAAACCTTTTTGCCGAGGTGTTATACCTAACAAGTTCTCTTGAGAGGGATGGTGGGAAGGCAGCTCAGCTATCAACAAAACACCGAACGGCTGCATTCCCCAGGGTTTGCTTAAATTTGAAAGTAGGTAGGAACTGGGAAGAAATATAATGCAATCTGGTAAAGAGGCTGTAGCATAACTCCAGCCGCCTCAGACACAGTAATGTACCAGTATAAAAATCTCATATTAACCTGGAATATAGCTAACATCATAAAACATGCTAGAGTTGCTCAGCTTCACTTGTCCTTGATGCATCGTTTCCGATGTCTCGTGATGCTGAGGTGGGTTTGTGCTGTAAACTCTGTGGAATGGAAAAACCAGGTCTCTTTACCGGCTGCGGAAAAGACACTGTGAACCTTTTCTGGGCTGTCAGTGTTAGATTATGACATGCTAAATGCAAAAATGACCCCTGAGCTGAAACAGCAGTCTAAGGGGGTTACACTCTTAGTCTTAAAGTTTCACTAAGGCACCGAGGCCACTCCTGGTCTGAGGTTTTCTTTCCTGCCCTCGTGGATGTGAATGTGATGGGGTCATAGCACCGGGCTGCTGGGAGTTGGAGCAAGTGGAGGGGGAAGCAGGAATTCTTGGGTGTTCCAATTGTTTTCTCGTCCTTTTTTTGGTAAAATCTTGCATGCTTTGCTGTGCAATATTTGTTTTATTGTAATCCTTTCTCAGGGTTTGTGAATGCCTTCCAACATGGCATCAGCAGGAATGATTGTACACAATCACAGCCCTTCTCTTTCCACTGCAGAAACTTGCATTGAGACGTAGCAACTCTTCTGTTTGTTGTTTTGAGGAGGAGCTTGATGCAGGGGTCACGGTGAAAGGCACGCTTGAATTTGATGAAATAGATATTTTTCCAAAAAGTAGTGTTTTACCTGATTACTTTTGCTGGCTTTCAGTGGATTCTGGAAGCTGATACCCTAAGCAGATCCTCTTAACTGAGAAAGAACACAGCTCTTCATTGAATTATCCAGAGGCCTCAATCTGTATTATTATATTACATTCTCAAAAAAGGAGATGTGGTGATTCATAGATTTGGACAGCAGCTTTGAAGCAGCAGGGGATAAATCTGCTGATTTTTGCTGGATGCAGCTGTGCATCCCTCTCTCTTACTTAGGGATACGCAGCGCTCCGAGTGCTCTGGCAGGATGGCAGAGCATCGGGGAGAGCTGACTCAGTGAGGTTCTGAGAAACCTGGCCTCAGAGGATTTCTGCTTCAGCTCGGTGGGGGACGGAGTAAATTTGGTTTGGAATTCAGGATGGCAGGAGTTTGGGGTAGTTTGCTAAGGCAGTCGCATGGGAATAGCGTGAGCAAATGTGTCTCTGGCTCCTGGGCAGAGCTGGCTTAGAGCTGCCTGGCTCAGACCAGAGCTGGAGTTCTTTGAACTCCCTGGGTTGTCTGGCCAGTAGAGAGCTAGTGCCTGCATTACCGTTCGGCTTCCAAAGACCTGAGTTTCAATGTTATCTAGGTGCCCAGTAGCATTTTTCAAAATTGCAAACAGGCCTTTTAAATTTAAAACTTTCCCTGAACAACCTGATCCTTGTGAAGCCGTGGAGCTGTGTTGGAGAGCGCTTTAGATGTTCTGGCGAAATCCCACTCAATACACAGAGGTGTATTTTTCCTGTACCTATAGGCAAAAAGCTTTTTTGGTTTCTGTGGAGGTCAGTCTGGAATGGTTAATTTAGAAAAGAAATTATCTAATTCCAGTATTATCTACTGAAACAATGGAGCTTTATAGTCCATTAGTTTGTATGTAAAACTCCTTTGACAATATAATTTTCATGGCTGCATTAAAATGTCATTAATGTGTTTAGTTACTACTCTTCTATGATCCATTAATTATAATGGATGAAATTAGATGCGAACGGAACTTATATTCTGAATTCTAAAAGACTAACTTTATTTGCGGTAACTGTAAATGTGTAATTCTCAGGTTCTGGTCTTAAACGATCTTACTTGATAATGGTACAAAATTGGTGATTCCAAGCTGTAAAAAATTAGTATCAATAAAATCCAATGCATGTTTAATTGTAAAGATTTCTAGTTGAGAACGACTCCTTTTGTTGGTGCTGTATTGCATTAACGTGCTGTGTTGCAACAAATCAGTATGAATTTAAATGAAATAATGTGCTGCATCCTGCAATAGCAAGGGATTACTGTGGTAGTACTTAAAATCTTCTCTTTTCACAGCGTAGTTGGTCACCTCTAAATAGTTTACTTCTAACTTGGATCACTATAACCAAAAGTAAAAGCAGGTTCCTAAGTTGATTGTTAAAGAAATAAATATACATGTTAATTTTTGGTATAATTTCTGGTCAACTGTAGCAGTTAAACTACAGTAGGATCTTCACTGCTCAACCCTCAAACTTTCATGTGGACGGAAGACAGACCAACT
The DNA here is from genome assembly GCA_004320125.1 of Scolopax mira. Taxonomy (NCBI): domain Eukaryota; kingdom Metazoa; phylum Chordata; class Aves; order Charadriiformes; family Scolopacidae; genus Scolopax; species Scolopax mira. The sequence continues at coordinate 41,739 of BJBW01000704.1, read as the reverse complement.
TTTGTCCCAGTTTCAGAGAGGATAGTAAAGGAAAAATAAATAAATAGATGTTATAGCTGGATGTGCACTGTGTGTGGAGGCAGTATCAAAATACTAGAGCCGCTATCTGAAGCAGTCTTAAAATTTTAAATTAATAACCCTTCCTGTGTGCATGTGAGTTTCTGAATTTCTGTTTTGTGGGAAGACAACCAACCCTGGTATGTTTAGTTGCCTCTTTCTTCCCGTTGTTCGTTCTTTCCATAAACATTAAAAATTTTAAATCTGTCTATATTGTGGCACAACAGAAAATGGATAGAGTTAATTTTACCCTTTACTCAACTTCCCTTTGCAGGGAGCTCCACGTGAGGACAGAACCAGGAGCTTCTGATGTCTGTCGCTTCTTCTCTTGTGTTTCATTAATCTTAGGGGGGTTAAATTGATGTTACAATTTGTAGTAATATACAGTAGAATCAGGTTCACCTTATGATTGATTTCTCAGCTTTGTTTGGGGTTTTTTGTTGTGTTGTTTTGTGGCTTAAGTGAAGCTTGAAAGAAGATGTCACAATAGAAAATGCATAGAAAATATTAGCAAAAAAAGTGATATTTTGTGTCAAAGCTCAATAGAAGAGAACAGTAGAGGTGATGTGTTACCTAATAGTATCTCTTGCATCTTAAACATTTCACATTAAAATGTTATCTTCCATCTTTCCCAAAAACCCAGAAAGCAAAAACTACTAGTGGTGTTGCTACTGAAATTTTTCTAGTTTAAGAGGAGTCGCACGATTTATCTGAACTAAACTGCTTTATTTGGTGCTGCTTTCTGCAAATGCCCAGTCCAATGACAGAACTGGTTCCTGTGGGAGATGGAGGTGGCCTGTGCTGAGCCCGGTGAGTCTCTGGGTCTGTGCTGTAGCCAGATGGCTTGGTGTGCAGTGCTCTGTGTGAGTGCACAGGACAGGGGCTTCTGTAGGCACTAGAGATGTCCACACTTTATTCTGCCAACTGCATGTTTCTGTTTTTACTAGAAGTGTTATTCTGGATGCTTTGCTCTGAAAGATTTCTTTTTCTCACAATCAGCACTTTTTTTTTTTTTTTTGTTTTCCCCTTCTATTCTCTCATATCCCTTGTGTTTTTAATTAACATTTCAAAATCACTGCCTGTCCTCCACTCTGAATAATCTGTGCTTGTTTTGCATTCTGAGAGCACACCTCCACGGTGAATGTAACACCAATTAATATTATTTTCAGTAGCTCAAAATAAATAGTCTCTATGTATGGGTTTATTCTAAACCCACAATATATTCACTAGTTTTTATCTGACAGGTCTTGAGTCCTAAGAGCTGGATTAAACAAAAGTTTAAAACTCTATTTAGGCTGAGTAAGCAGATATCTCTGTCTAATCAGTTAAACAGACTGTGCTACTTTACAGCTCTCTCCAGGAGTCTAGAATGAATAAAGGCAAGCACTAAGAGAATATCTCAAAAGATATCTATTTGTTAAAATGGCCTTCACCTAGAAAAATATTCTTAATCTGCAGGTTTTCTGTTTGCTGCTTGTAGGTTTCCAAATCACACGTGAATATGAATTTCAAAGGCAAAGCTTAATCACTAACAGTATTTTGCTGCCTTTTACTTGCAGTTTTACTGTATGTTTTTTTTCTCTCTTGAACTTGATCATCTAAAGCAATTGCAATAATTAAGGAAGGGGTAAGGTAAAGGCAAATTATAGCTAAATGCTTTGAAAAATAAAAGTTTTATGACTTAAAATGTACAGAGCCATCAAATTTCTTCCTCTCTTTAGTGCATGCTTACTTTTTTTTTTTTTAAAAAAAAAGGCAGAACAATCTCTCCTTTCTGAGTAGGAGTAATGTATAATTTAACCAAGAATGCATTGAAAAAATCAAGATGCAAAGCAGAGGCTTTATATGTAAACTTGTTTATACCTATAGCATCAAGAAAAAAAGACTTATTTTGTCAGAAGACATCAGTCTAACAACAGTAAAATAAAGGCCATTTTTTTTCAGGTGAATTCTTTTGTTCGCTTGTGAAAGACTTCCTGTGCTTGTCAACTTCATTGTTCCTGATCCAGACAAGACTTTTGATAATATAATTTAAGTATTACCTTAGTTTCTCACTCTCATGCTTGGGCAGATCATTTCTTACCACGAGCAAGACTAGAAGGTATGGAGGGACTGGCAGCCTGTCCGAGAACACTTGGATGTTTACTGAGCCACAAAATGAGAGAGATGGGGTGTGGGGTCCTCTTCATGAAAGCTGTGAAACAGATAATTGTCCCAAGCTCCTGTGCTTGGAACTTAATGAATGGAACCGCATCAGTAATTCTGACTCTATGAGCTCAGTGTCACCTCTGTCCCTGTGGCTGATAGATCTTGAAGCTCTTAAGGTGCGTGTTGTTCCTCAGCTCTGTGGTTGCGTGACATAAGTGTGATGTCTCAAATTTTATTTCAGAACAGGCAACTGCTTTCGTACCTTACAACAAAACCAAATTCCTGTACTTAGAATTCTACAAAGGTGATTTTTCCTCTTTTAGGAAAAAAAAATATATATTTAAGTGTATACTAGATTTGACCCCTGAAATAAATACTTCACAAACCCCCCCCATCATGAAAGCTTTTTGTGGGACTCTTGAAATTACATCTTTGATATCTATGTTAAGAAGTTGGATGTGTGAGGTGTAATGTTATAACTAGAATTGATCTCTGAGCTGCTGTAATACTGTGAGGAGGGTTCTCCCAGTCCATCTCTGGTAGTCTGTGGTATTCAACACTTACTGCTTTTGCTGCCAGTTATTTATTTGTGGATAAATAGGCTGGCTTTACAGAACTTGTTTGATAGCTGTAAGCATCTCACTGTGTTTCCTTTTGCAGAGAAGTAAAATTTGGGTGTAATATTGGGCCTTAGAATTGTTGGGAAGTAGTAATTTTCTTTTGAAATTGAGGGGATTTATCAAACGCTTGGACCTTAGGAATCAAGTTGGAAATTTGACTGATGTACTAAATCTGTGCAAGAAATGAGTCTGCGAGTTTTGTCAATCTGAGGGTCAGAGCTATAGATAGAGAAATTCAAAGCACTAATCAATTTATGGCTTTGGCGTTGGTTTAGGTATTCAAATCAACTTTGTGTATCACTCTGAATGATGTGATCTAGCTCAGCTAGAGTCTTGTGGGCTCTGGAGAAATGTCCGAGTTAAATTCGTTGGCCGATGTCTGAAGGTCAGTCTGTGTGATCACAGTTGCCCCCTGTAAATGCTGTTTGTCAAAACTGACCATTCAGCCGAATGCATTTGAAGAAGCATGAAACAGCATTTATTAGAAATGAGATGTCAGTAGATTACATGGGTTGGAATAAGCAGATAATTGTGAAACTCTGCAATTAGACTGGATGGATAAAATGAACGGCTTTAGGAAACTGATGAAAAAATTGCTGGTTTCATGTGAGCCTGAAAGTAACATTGATTTATCTTTTTAAACAAAAAAAAATTCTCCAACTTTAACACATATAGTGAGTTGACTGTTGTAATTATGACTAGGAGATTTGCAAAACTAATGGACTGTCTCTGTCCTTTCATACATATTCAATATACAAACCAGGACTCTACGCCTGCTTCAGGCTTCGGTTTGAGCTCCAGTGCGCTTGAAGAATCTGTTTGCCTGGGGAAGAGGAAGAGGGAAGGGGCAGGAGAGGGCAGGTCAAGGAGCTTGAAAACTGCTTCCCAAACACATACCAGAAAGCCTGAATGTGCTCAGGCCTGTGCACACACCTGCACTGGGTTTATTTTATGCTCTGTTGCACCTGAGCGGAGCCAAGTGGCAATAAAAGAAACCTTTATATTGGCTATTTGTTTTCTGGAGAGTTTCAGATACCTATGAATTCAAACCCTATGCAGTAATCCTTGGGTGTAGTTTAGTGAGCTAAGAAAAACTTCTAGTGCTCAGGAAGTCTGTGATTAAATCCTTAGCAATATTAATGTTACACAGAAATTGATGAAGTCACACAAATGTCAATGTCTGTTGTCTTGACCCTGAAAAAATACTTTCAAGTAAGTATAAATGAAAATGTTTTTAAATCGATGTGCTTATAAATGCAACATGCTTTAATATGAAGCATATTTTTCTTATTTTGTGGGTACTTTTGCTCTTCCTCTTGGTGATACTTAGAGGTGAAACGTACTGCTAGTCTGATAGGACATTGCTTTCTATCTTCTTCCATAAACAGAACAAGGAGCAGCTGAAGAAAATGCATTTATGTGCCCTGGTTAGTGTCTCTGAATAATACATTTTAACCTTTGATAAGCTGGGAGTTTAGATGAAGTTTTAAGAATATTTTAACTTTTTAAATTAATGGCGTAATTCTGCTGTTTGACTTATTCTTATAAACTGCTGGACTTTGGTTGCTTTCCCACGTAGCCTCCCTATGTGGGAATCATCTATCTGCTCAAACAAAAACAATCTTGCAGGAGTAATGCCTTGATTTGTGTAGGAAATGTACTGGGTTGACTGTCATGAACTGTAATCGCTTCAAAATATGTCAGAATTTAGCAGTGACTTTTCCCACACCTGGAAATATTTAAACAGATGCCCATGGGAAAATTGAACAGAGTAAAGCAAATTGAATCGGGTTTAAGAATTCATGACCTTTCTGTCCTACATATCAAATTCATTTTTCTCAAATGCTGTTCATATTGTGCTGCATATTAATTGCATATTGCGTATTCTTTATTCATAATATACCTCTGATAATAACATAAAATTGCATTTTTAATTCCCAATGATACCTTAATTTAATCTTACATTTACTTCTCTTCTTTAACTAATCTTCTGTCCTCTGAACAAATTTGATTAAAATCGTTGCGTTTATTAAAAAGAAATGGGCTAAAATGTATCAGTTTGGTCCCACAAGGAACCAGTATTAAAAATTCTGTTCTGGGGTATGCTTTTCATTGCATGGCAGGTTTTAGGGAAGGAGATGGCTGATTAAAGCTCAGAAATAGCTAGGAAATTGAAAAGTGGAAGAAATTATCTGCTTTAGGTATTGCTTTCTCATTTTCCAGGTAAGCCATTCTACTTTCTCCTTTCTGTCATCTTCTAAAGTTCTTGTAATTATGAATTTGTAAGATTTAGGATGGGAGGTGGGAGAGTGAGGAGTCTTGGGGTGTGAACTCACGAAGTGGTTCTGAGCAGGTGCCTCAAAATCCTCGCTTTGAAGCTTTTAGGGAAAAGGGAAAAGTGGATGGACCAGAAAGTTCATAACTGTGCATTTATTCTTGGCAGAGTTTATTCCCTAAGAAAGCATGTCTTATTTGGTCTTCTGATTTTGTACAAGACAAAAATCCTAAATTTGTGTTTACATTTAGAATTAATGTCTTCTCATTTGTAACTTTGTGCTTATTTTGTTACTTTGGATTTGATTAAATTGTTAGTGGTTTAACCTTCTTCATATTCTATTGAATTATGTGATTATCTTTGCCCATTTGATGTTACGCATTTCTGTGTAATTGGGATCTTGTAATCTCGGTTTTTGGTCAGTGAGATTGAGTTAAAGATATCTTCTCAGGAAGTATGATATAACATTGTTTACTGGTTGGCTAAATTGCTAGGGAGGAGTTCACTTATCAGTGAGAAGACTTAAGCATAGGTCTTTCCAGAACTAGCATTATAAAGAAAAGCTTTGGAAATACTTGCATTTTTTTTTTTTTTATACTTGTCCCTCTCTGTTCTCATTGTATGGTTGATTAACTGCATTCAGAAACATTTATTGCTGCTTCTATAGCGACAGAGCTTTTTTGGAAGTCTGAGTTAATGAAATTTAATGCTCTGTGTGCTGTCTTTTTGAGGTCCTTTGAGCACCCATTAAGTAGGTTCACTGCTCACTTGTTAATCACTTTCAACAGTGTGAATTGGCAAGCTTCTACTTTCACTATATTTACCTGTTTCTCATATTCATTCTAATTTTCATTATGGTTAGTTCTACCTCCCCGTGCCCCCCGCCTTGATTCTGCAAATTCCCAATAGTGATTTTGTGATGCCACAACTGAGTACAATATCCCTATGGCATCAGGCTTCCCCTCAGCATTCACCATACAGCTGATTCTTAGTCATGAACGTCAACGCTCGTCTTCTGAAGCACAGAGCATCTCTCTGGGCCCTTCCATAGGGAAGGAGCTGGTTGTGTCAGAGCTTTGGCAATTTGATGGTTCAGCTGGGAGGCAAAATTAACTCTGTGCAGGGTCTGTGTCTGTGCAGCCATGTTTTGAGGAATTGGGTGGGATTTAAACTGTGTACGTATATAGTTGTATGTAGAAGAGTAATACGTAGTAATCGTTTCATCAGGTCTCATATCTGTAACATGTAGGTTCCTACTGTAGACAAAGTGAAAATTTGGCTGCTCTCCCACAGCGTGCAGGAAAAAATATAGAAATATCCATTGGCTGTTCAGAAGCGGGGAAGGTGTTTGAGAGATGAGGTGACATGCTATAGTTTCCTCGTTTTAATTTTCGACATAGCAATCATAAACTTCTAAATTTAATAAATGTCAAATAAAAGACTAGATAACGATGCTTTTAGCTGAATTTTATTCATTTGGGATTTTTCCTTTCTTGCTAACACTTCAGTAATTGTAGCTACTCGTGCTTTTTCAAGGAAGAACATTTCAGGAAATGTGTATTTTTTTTTTTTTTTTTTTCCTTGAGAACTAGCGTGGGAAGGAACTGCCTTTGGGACACTGGGACCGTTTCATTGTCTAGGAAATAGTGTGGAAAAGGACTTGTATCTCATTTTTGAGGTTGAAGGGCTGTGCCTAGGCGGCGGTGCCGCTGGATGCCACCTGAGGGGTGAGCAGTGGGCCCTGGATGGAAAGCAAGAGGCAAAACGGCATTTGTCCAACATAAGTAGCCCTGCCTCTATCTGCTTATTTCCTGTCACTTACTCAGTTCTCTTCTCATCCTTGTCTGAAAACCCTTTATAACTTGTCTCACTCTGTGTTATTACTTTCATTTCTTGCTATTACTTCATTCCTCCTTAAGAGTCTTTTCTTAAAACTTGAGAGTGAAAAAAATCTGTCAGAAGGGAAACACAGGTTTTTTGTTGACTAGGAAATTCTGCACTTTAAACTTAGGCTGTTATGTTTCTTTTGCAGAGCTCTCCTGCTCTAATAATTCTTTTGCAATTTGTGTAAACTTCAGTTTGCATATCTGCATGTGATAATGGGGGACAGTGTTAATAGGTTAATGGATTGAGAGAGTTGATTTAAAATACATTCTTTATTGGTGATTCTTTTCAGACTAGGCATCAACCCTTCTGTGAATGACAAATTGGTTACTCATTAATGTTGCATGTAGACAATCATGTATATGTCAGAGTTTGACAGTATCTGTTGTAAATAATTTTACAGAACATTCATAAAGAATAATTTTGGCATGATATTATGAGCATAAACCCTTGGTAGCGCTACTGCCTGAAGATACTTCATCCCAAAAGGAGAACAGTTTCCCCCCTGCTCCTTAGTCTTGAGTGAATCATTATAAACAATCTGCAGGGATAAAAATACAGGTACAGTAAAAAAGGTTTTATCACTAAGTAGTTGCCCTTTGGGTGCAAGAACTTAACTGTTGGTCTTGGATGAACTCTTTCGCTGAATACAAACTACTGTCTTGCAGGCGTTTTTTCTCGCATGGTTATCAATCGTGGAGACCAGAACTCATAAATAACCTTCATTGTACTAGTTTGGACAATATATTCAAAGACATTTTAAATTTGATTTTGAAATAACATTTTGTTTCTAAGTGATACCTACTAAAACCATATTCTCAAACACAGTAAGTAACCTTCGATAAAGGTCATACGGGCACAGCTTCCTAATTTTCAGTTATATCCTCACTGTGTTAAAAAGATTCAAAAGAAATATTCTGCAGTAGTAGCATTTCTAGGTGCTTGGTTGTCCTCCATATCAGATAATGAATTGATTGTAGTGATCCTAAACGATTATAGATCTATAGCCTACTTATATAAATTCTGAAAAACACTCATTGACAGTGTATTCTTTCTTAATAAAGACTCACATATTTGTGGGTATTACAGGAAAATCTACAGCTCTTAACTTAGTCCAATTTAGATCTCTGTTTTTACGAGGTGCTAGATAAACAGTAGAGAAATGCCATCAGCTGTAGAGCTTACTTTGTTGAAAAAACCCCATGTTTCTGGGGGTGAATTAGTTGGGCAGAGATGCTGATGGATGTATTGTGTTAACATCAGGAGGCCTTTATGGAGGACCTAATTTCCACTCTGCTTTATTGCCAAGAATCATTGCATGAAAAGACATTTGTCCAAAATAAGTCACATATTAGGTTGGATGAGGTGCCACAGGACCAGAAGATGATGTTCTGAAATTTATGGTAGTGTAATATAATAGTTATAAATTAAATAAATTAAGTTGTATAATAAATATTAGGACTAGATCAACACCTGTGCATCAAATAGAACTCCCTGCTTTCTGTCCAGTGCAGTTTGTTTCATAGTTCTTGACTGATGATTTTGAACAACTTTTATCTGAGTTCCAGGCGATTGGAGAGTTTATAGGAGAACGTGCACCTTTCTGGTTATAGTTTTTCAGTGTTAATGTGGTTTTGCAGGATAAACGCTGATAAATGAAAAACATTCATTTGTCTTCTATTGTGAGGAGTAGTAGAATTTTAAGGCCATATTTCTGTGTGTAGAAGGATTGTCTGTGTCCTGAGCAAGAAGACTGCCTCCATCCGGCACTCCAGATAGTGAAAGCTTTGGTGAGTAAGCACCAGCAGGGAAAGAATTAGTTTATTGGAGGTCTTCATTAACGAGTACACACATGCTGAAAGATGATAAACCTTGTAGGGTTTGTGATGGGGTTAGAAGAAATATCCAGATGAAAGCTTTTATGTTATAGAACAGATGTATCAGGTTAGTTCTTTAGCTGGTATAATTTGACCTATTGATGACATGCATTATACTAGCTAATGACCTGGAGATCATTCAGGGCTTTGCCTGCTGTCTTTTTCAGAAAATATGAAGGGGAAGTCAGAGACTACTTACTTAGAGGATGTAAAAACGCTAAGTAAAAAGGAGGATAATGTAGTTAAAATACGAAGACAAAAGAATAATGCTTTAACCATATTGCCTTGCAGTGAGATGCCATTATACTGCCAGGGTGTTGGAAGAAACCGTGTGCCTGCTGTCTGAGGCTGCAGCCCGGAGATGTATGGGATCTCACCATACACCACTCTGCTGGTCTCTTATCTAGTCTAGTGTGACAAATAATTCTGCTCAGCTTGTCAGTGGTGACAGTTGAGACTTTTTGCTTAGACGCCCTGACAGTGCTTGTATTAAGCAGCCAGGGCCATACACTCCATTAAGGTTTTTAAAATGAACTGTCTGCTACTTGTCATCTCGCTGATCCCGTCGGCGTCTGTGAGCTCTAATCCTCTCCAGCTGGAGGCTTTGGGGACTTTGGGGCACAATATTGCCTTAGATAGAAAAGGTGGCATTCCATTGACAATGGATGTTTCTAAAGATGGTCAAAGTGTATTTCAGAAGAGAACCAACTTCTCTGAAATGAAAATACTTGGAAGTAGTATTGGGTTTTGATAACATAAATGCAATTAGATGGAAGGAGATGTGAGGTATGTTCTGTGCACCATTTAAATCTCATCATGCTGTTGCTTTCATAGAATTGTCTTGGTTGGAAGGGATCTTTCAGATCATCAAGTCCAGCCATCAACCTAACACTGACAAATCCACCACTGCACCATGTCACTCAGCACCACATCTACAAGTCTAAAAATACTGACAGAGTTGAGTTGTATCTATATAGAAAATGTATCCATTTATAGTCTGATGATAAATAGAAGGTCCTTTGTCATTAAATATAGGGAAGAAATTGCAGGTTGAGGTTCCCTTCCTTGGTATCTCTACTGTGTTGAGGTACTGAGTGATGTTCTGGTTGAGCTTCTGCCTGTAGCAGCTGGTGTAGCAGTGCAGATTCTCCAGTGATGCAGTTGCAATACCCTGGCCTCTCGATATATGGATTAGTTCATTAGGGATGTGCATAGTATCTACTTCATGGAATTAGTAGAATATAAGATTTTCTGTTAGGAAAGTGGTGGTTTTGGGGTTTGTTTTTTTTTTTTAAAGTCTGAAGTTGAAGGCATTTTGTGGATGTAGATATACCCTCATGCAGACTTATGAAGCACACCAGTTATACCGAACAGTTTACTGAATATTATATGAAAATAAATAGATACTTAACTTCTGAAACCTGCATTTGGTTTTGAAACAGTTTCCCCTTAAAACGTAAATAGTAGAAACAGAAATAGGGATCTGGAAACTTGAAAATTTCTACCTGATATTTCAGTTGTGCATCAAATTTATATTAGTATTTCTTATTCACTGCATCATGTCTGTTCTGTTCTACTCAGACACTGCAAGAATTGGAAATTGGAGTGTCCTCTTGTTAGTAGAAAAGCAGGAAGGTGGAGATGAAGTGAAGAAGATCAGAGTCCAAGTGGAAATTCTAAGTTCTATCCATTTCCTTATAAGTCTCAGCCTGTCTTTTATTTTTGCAGCATTCATTCTTACAGAACTGTGCAGCATATATTGATATTATGCACATTAATGTAGGATATAACTTATATTACTGTGTGTGGTACTATTCTTAGCTGTGGTTCACACTAAACCAGCTATGAGGATTTCAAGACAGGCAGTACATGCTATTGCACCTGAGATGTTTCAGTGTCTTCATGAGGAAAAACTCTATCTTCAGAGCTGTGTAACTTTAAAATTTGTGTTAAATCTTGGGATGAAATTTCTCACTCTAGGAGAATACACAATTTAATTTATTTTTTGTTTTTACATCTGATTTAACAGTTTTTTCACCTCCACTTTGCAAAATGGAACTTGGCAAACTTACAGTATAATGTGTGGAGGGGGCTATAATAGGCATCTTAGGCCACATGTATGTATTTGCATTTTTAAAATGCTGGGAGTGATGGAACCAATTTACTCGCTGTGCTGCGTGTGGAAAAAAGCAAATACTGAGTCTTAAAAGAGCAAGTCAAGAGATAGTCTGAAAGAATGGGGAGCCAGGGGCCAAAACCTGGCTTAACATAAGGAAATGTACACTGGAAAGGATGGATTGAGCAATTTGAAGATGTTTATAATAAATTGTAGCTGTTTGAGGAGAAGGACTGGCACTGAAGCTAAGCCTGATTCTTCAAAGTCTGATAGAGGTTAGAAAAATGGAAACAAAACTTCTTGGCTGAACTTTTCTGTGGGTTTTGTTGCCATTTAGGTGTGTAATCTAGATGCCCTGTGTTTATGTTTTATTTCTCATTCCAGTAGGGATTCCTGCAGCCCCCAGAATGGATTTGTTTATGAATCATATGTTTATGAATCATATGTTTGTGAAGCTTCTTACATGAACAATATTACATTGATGTGAGAGTTGTTACAACTACAGGTGTGTGCTCTGGGAGGGCTGCGCTGCTCTGCTGGTACTGCTGTAATAATATTAATAATATGCTGTTATTATCTCATAGAGTGAAAGCTTGGTAACAAAATGGAAGTTATAACCATAATTCAGAACAGATGTTGGTCCTGGTTCTGCACTGAAATCTGAAGGGAGGGGTAGTCAATTATCTTTTACATGCTCGGTGCCCTTTCTCTTTCATTGACCTTAAAAGTGTCTATTTGTATGAGCGTGGGTGTGTGAGTTAAGTTTTGATCTCCTTTGCTTTCTGCACAAGACACTTTTGATGTCAGATTTTGTAAGATCTGTTTTTGTTCACGCTGAGGTACTCGTATGCCAATATCCTTCTGGAAAGAATATTTTCTTAACAAGCCCCGATAATGGAAGTATTGGCATACCTGTACGAGGTACCTCCCTACATCAGTGTAATTAGAAATGGGATTAGGAAAAAAAGAAAAAAAAAAAAAGTTTTTATATTGATTTCAAACCATGAAATGAAAAGACTTGAATTTCTTGCTTTTGGCAGGGAGTTAATTTCAACAGTAGTATAGTATACTGAGCTTGACAGCAGAGATATTTAAAAAGTGCTTCATTATAAATTGGAAACAGTGCTTTCCTATTGAGTGTATAATTGGACTGTTTCAAAATAATTATTTCATTGCTTATATTCTTAAATTGCCCTTTTCAGGCTTGGTTTCTTATTTTTTATGAAATGATGTTTATTTTTGAAAGCGAGAATTGTATCACCTTTTTGTACAGACTTATGAAGTATGATGGTGTTTTTCATCTTAAAGATGTTGGCTCTTGTAAGTCTGTTAATGAGTTAAAATTAATTTGCACTCTTAAACATTTTCCTGAATTGCCAGATAGTTTGTGGTTTGTTTGTTGTTGGTTTTTTTTTTAATTATTTTATTTATTTCGTAATCTTACTTTCATCTACATGTTTTTCTCTAATCCACTATATATTAGAGGTGAAACAGAAAAAATAAAAGGGCTTAAGCCCTGGTCATGAAGGCTGTGGGTGTCACTATGTGATCAGGACTTGGTGGTCAACTCAAGAAAATCAGTGCAGGTGATTAAGTCCTGTCTGCCTCTTCTTCATACTCAGAAATTATGCATTTTTGCATAATGTGCCTTTGCATTTTAAAAAAAGGCAAAAAGGACAATTTAACTGGAACACTCATCAGACAAGGCTTAATCTAGAAAGAAGTATGATTCTTATAATTGACAGTCTCTCTGTAGCCTCATAGTCCAATAAATTAACTGTTCTTAAGTACTAATGACCTGGGAAAGGCAGGTGTTGTATCCAGCTGTTAAATGTTTTTTTAATGCTTCCTTTTTTATAGCCATATTTAATTTCAGGGTAAAGCCTAAAACCATTTTAGGAGAGAAATTCCTAGTGTTTGTGCTCAGATGACTAACACGAATGCTGATGGTGTGCAAAAGGAAGATGAACATTTAATATTAGCTCCTAATTTTATAGCTAGTTCAGGCACATTTGGGGCAGAGGGGGACAGCAGTCATTGTCCCTTTATACCATGGGCATCTGTAGTATGTCTTTGGGAATTTTAACTCCCTGTTCCCCATTGAGCCCAGTCCCTGCCCAGCAGTGACCCCAGTTGTACGTGAGTGTGGAGGGAGGTGGAGACCCATGGCTTCGTTTTTCTTAGGTCCCCTGGAAAAAGAATTGAGGATTATGTGGTCTTTTGGAGAAACTAAGTTGACTTTAAAGTGCCAGTGCTCTGCTTCCCCTCCCAGCACGTGTTGGATCACGATCACTGCTCCCATCAACTGAGTCATTCTTAACCCAGATGTTGGCAGTGAAAGCACTCGTCTGCCTTCCAGAGCTCCGAGGGGATTTTTGGCACACAGTTCTGCAACCTTCTCCCTCCGTGCCAGAAGAAGGGATATTTTTCCTATAATTGTAAATTGTCATTTTAGAAGTCAAGACTCTGAGATCATACAACAGTTTCATTGACAACCCAAGTAGGGGTTGGCAGTGTGCTTGGCAGTCCAAGCCTTACTTGCTTCTAGATCTGTGGTTCAAACCACAGTGAGCTTCTTGGAGGTCTCTAGAACTTAGGCAGCCAGCTGAGGTCTAAGTTGGTACCTTTCTAAATGAAAGGAAGTTGGGAGGAAGGATGCAATTATTTTTTAATTTTTTTTTACCATTTTGATGACCAGCAGGAACTTGTTTGCATATGTCTGCTTTTAACTAAGGAAGAATGGAATCTGTGGTTATGGTGGGAAGCGAGATCACTTGTCAAACTTTAGAGATTTAGCACTGCCTCTTGTGATCTTTATGATACAAAGAGTTTAATATTTAAAAGGAGATATTTGTTAGTATCAGAACTAAATTCTCATGCAAATCAGCAAGGGCGAAACAAAATTTGGCCAGTGGGAACTCATGAGAATACATGTCTTTGGTTATAAATGTCATGGTAAGGTCAGTGAGTTAGTTATGGTAAAACAATTGCAAAGGATTTGGAGGAATGGTGTTTTGTTGGCTCTGGTGTGTTGGTGCTGGCTCTCACCCAGTGTACTCAGTGGGCACCTCTACCATCCTGGGAGGGTGTTTCCTACATCCCCTAAATGTTTCCATGACAAGATGAAATACACCGTTAAACTGAGACCGCTTCTTTCCTTCTACAGAGTGAAAGCATGAGAAATGCATTATACTGAAACACAGTAGAATTATTTGCTTTAAAAAATGCTTTTTTTCACTTAGATGCTTTGATTTCTTGGTACATTACCTAGTGGACTGATAAAGGAAAAAACCAAACCAACCTAGAAACCTTTGGTCTCAAGTTTAGCCTGGGACAGGTTGCAGTCACAGAAGATTTTAATTGCTTATTTCAGTACCTCTAGTGACTTTAAATACACTGTACAAACTTTACCACTCATAAACCCAAAGGTAGATTTTTATACTGTATTCATCTCTTACTGCCTTCTTCACATCCTGGTCTGGCATCCATGTTTGATGTATTTTCATAATTCTCACATTTTCTTTTTAGTTTGTGTCTTCTTTTATAGTCTTCCCAACTGTGTCAGAAAGCAATCATAAAAATGATTTATTTTGACTCCATATGGAAGTTCTTAGGTATTCAGAAAGATTATATGAGGGTTTTAGTGCTGACTTAATTAGCTGTGATCCTGTTCTTATTCAAATTCTAGCTAGTAGAACCAGTAAAAAAACGTCAGAGGATTTTTACCTGTGTGTGAAATTATGTAATTTGTTTAGTAATTACAATGGATATGAAAGAAAAAGAAAAAAAAACCCTTTATCATTAATTATTACACAAGAAAACAAAACATTTAAATTTTTAAAAACTTTTCTATTGTGGGGAGCAGTGGGAATGATGCCATGTCAAATATTTATCCATCTCTTCCAGACAAAATGTTGTGTGAGGTAAGAAAAAAACCAAACCCTCAGCTAGAACAGTGGAAAACAGTTCTTACTGCATTAGAACATCAATCATTCTTACAGAGAGGGAAGAAAAAAAGTGCTCTGCATTACTTGGAGGTGCTGGGAAGTAGGATGAAGACTGGTTCTGTTACGGGAACAAATCATTTTGCCCTTCCTGTAACAGGTCACTGTTTTTGCAGGTGTTTTTTTTCCCCTTGAATATACTGCAGTGCTGGGGCCATTGCTGGAAGCTGGATGGTTACCAGTTACACGGGTCTGTATTTGTCATTCCTGACAAAATGTGGAGAAGAGCTGAACAGAGAGGTTTCCTCTGCTGAAAAGGGGCTCTGGAGGGTCTTCATAGACGGCAATGTTCCTCCTCTAACTAGAGGAGTGTGTGTCTGTCCTGCCACCTGGGACAAACGGAGTTGTTCCATGTTTAAAAATCAGAAAACAACTAAGTTTAGATAATCAGTGCCTTCGTTATTAAGACATGAAATTAATACTTGTCTGTGTGATTGAAATCACAAGGCAATAGATTTTTGTCACCAAATTTAACGTTACTGCTTGACCTAACATGTTCCTGGTAGTTGGAAGAGAAGAGTTTAGGTTGCTCAGCCTGGAGAAGAGAAGGCTCCAGGAAGAGCTTATAGCCCCTTCCAGTATCTTAAGGGATCTACAGGAGAGATGGGGAAGGACTCGTTATCGAGGACTGCAGTGATGGGGTGAGAGGTGAAGGTTATAAACTGAAAGAGGGGAGATTTAGATTAGATATTAGAAAGAAATCCTTTACTGTGAGGGTGGTGAGACACTGGACCAGGCTGTCTGGAGAAGTTGTGGATGCCCAATCCCTGGAGCTGTCGGGGGACTGGAAGTCAATGATCTTTAAGGACCCTTCCAACTCAAATAATTCTATGATTCTTTGTGTCTGGGCCTCTACCAGAGTTGGACTGTTAACCTGCAACTTGCTTCACAAATAAATGAAATAATACAAATGCAGCTGTGTGAAAACAAGAATGGAGCGTGGTTCTCATTTACCATAAATACCTTCCGTTGATTAATTTGTTTGATGACTTGAACTTAGGCCACTGAGCAAAATACCATTGCTGTTATCTGTGGTGGTTATTTCATCAAGCTTATCTAGTGTCAGGCAGCTTAACTCTTTGCCTAAATGAAGTGTTCTTGACACGGTTGGATTCAGAATTACTTTGGCAGACCGTTTAGGAGCAATGGCCTGCTTAACCAGGAATAAATTGAAAAACTCCTTTATGTTTTCAGATTCAAAAAAAAGAATGTCTGATAAAATAGAGCATGTGTTAACGGCAGACTTCTGAGTTTCATCTGCCCCATTTACCAAGTACAGGAAAAGATTTGTGGATCTGCTTAAAAGGGTATTTTATTCAACAAGTTACTTGTTTGTGCACTGCTACACTATCACCGGCTTCTAAAGTGATGCTCTACTAAACATTACTGAATCATAGATCTATAGGAAATATTTGCTGTGCGAATTTTTTCCCCAGTGACATTAATCCAGTTTTAAGCGTGTGAGACCGCTGTGAAATTGTAGCAATTTTATTTAATTTTGTTGAATAAAGTCTCATATCAGGAGGGAACAGGAGGCTGTGGATGCTTATTGGTCCTGATATTAACTTGCATTTAGCTTCAATGTGAAAAGCTCTTAAGAGTGCATAATTTTGAGCACAATAATCCTTCTGGTTGTCAGCGAAACTCTTCTCCTGCTTAATGTTCAGTACACGTTGAGTGGTGTTTGTGAAGGTTGTGTAATACCTAATTCCATATGGTTTTACATACTTCTTTGTCACACCATCTATAATTGGATATTAAAAATAGAGTTTCTGATATGTAATAGGCAGGTAGATTTAGCCAAAGAAGTAATTTTCTAAGAATTGAGCAAACTAACGTGGAAGTTAACGTGAAAAATTGGAAGATTGGGAAGTTTTTCTCGTTACTTCCCAGAATGCTCCTATATTGCTAAATCTTGGTTCTCTCTTGGTTCCAGTAGTTTGTGCTAATTTCATGGACCTTTAGCCCTGCATCTGCAAAATGCTTGAACTCGGGGTAATCGTTTAAACTCTGGACATTGGACAAAAGAAAAAAAAAAGCTGTAAATATGTATAGCCTGCATAGGTTTGTTTAGAACTAAGGAATTGGGACCAGTGATTGTCTACATGGTGTTGGGATGATACACGTTAGTTAAGAGGTTCTGTCTCAAAAACGAACTTAATGCAGGTCATTCTTTCAGTTCTTTGAAACCAAATTTGACTGCATGTTAAAAAGTATGTTCTGCTTGTTGATCAGCCATGGTTTGGAGGCTGAGGTGAAATGAAGTGTAAGGTTAGAAGTTGAATCACTGCCTGAATAAGATCAAACTTGGGATCTGTAGCCAGTATGTGTTCTTTTATTTCCAAAGAACTTCCATGCCAGGATCTCTTGCTCTGCTTTACTCAATGTGTGGTGATCCAGTCCTTGGCTTGCTTAATTGCAACCTGGTGTAACGAAGTCAGGGCTATGCATGGGCTGTCTGGGCTTCTGTTAGAGGTGTTAACTAATGTAGTGCTTCTTTTTAAACTGAAGGACAATCCTATTTGCCAATACTTGTGCTGCTTTTCAGTATGAAGACCGTGACCATCACCATGACCTCCTGTCCTACACAAGTTGCTTTCCCGTTAGCATGAGTCCTAACAGGAGGAGTGGGTTGTGTTGTAGGTACAGACATTCTAGTTACAGACCCACAGAAATGGTTATGGAACATAATTTGAGGACCTCATTATCAAGTAAGTGATATTACTTGCTGAAGTCAAGTGGCTGAAATAAAATAAGTCCAAAAAAAAGGATTTCTGGTAAGCTAAAATTCACACCAACTCTCAGACCCGAGATCTTACCTGGTGGAATGCTGCGAATGTACCAGTATGTACCAACCGTGCTCTATTCTGCTCTTGAATGATAAAGAGCTTGCTATAGATTGAGGTAAACATTTTTAATTGCCTTGTGTCAAAGGGAATTCAAAGAACTGACCTATGTCAAAGTAAGTTGTGCAAAAGCCATCAATATGATAGAAATCTCTCTAAATAACCTTAAGATACACACAGTGTTGTCTGATATGACTAGTTTCAGAAAACTGCTGAATATTCTTTGTGAAACTATTAAGAAAAAGATTGACTTTACCCGCTCCTGAGATTCTAAATTTTAGGCTACTTTAATTGTTATTTAAAAAAGAACAAATAATCCCCAAACAAACCCCCAAAAAACATGTGAATTTTTGATTTGAATTGAATGTTGCAGATGAACAGGATAATATTTGGCCATTCCTAGTTATTGTATTTGTCCTTTGTAGAGGTTTTTGCCAACGTTACAGTTTCTTGAAGCTTACAAAAATAACTTTGTCTGGAAATGAAAATATTTAAAAGAAAAAAATACATAAACCAAATCAATTCTGAGAAGAACTGTGTGTTCCTCAAGCAACGACCAGAAGCTTTGTTGGGGTTCATTCTAGCATTGCTTCTAAATACAAACAGTTTACCTTCTCAGTGGTGTCTGAATAATTCTGCTTCTACTATCAAGGGAGTTTTAATTATATTATGGTGATGGTCTTAAAGCCACTTTTAAAATTTTGATCTCTGTTTGAATCGTATGAATATGACAACAGTTGTATTCTTCTGATTAATGACTACCCTGAACCAAAAATGTTTGTACAGTTGAACCATCAGGTTCAGTTACTGTTTATGATTAAAAAATAGTGCTTTCTTTCTATTCAAGGAACTAGTATTTTTTTTTTTTTTTTTTTACTTCAGACACTGTAATACTAATTTCCAAAGTTTTTCATTCAAGTTTCTGGCTTGTTCAGCGATGGTCAATAAATGACAGAAGCTGTGTGTCAAAAGACCAGATTCTCACTAACACCCTGGAGTGTTTAAGCTGCTTGGACTCTGGCAGTGATGGTAATTGCAGTGGGACTGACAGGTGCTATGCTCTGCTCACCCCTCACCATGGGCTCTGTATAAGGTTGAAGTGCCATATAAGATTTTGGTCTCCCATAATTATTTTTTTTTTTAGCATTTATAAAGCTGTTGCAGTTAT
The DNA here is from genome assembly GCA_004320125.1 of Scolopax mira. Taxonomy (NCBI): domain Eukaryota; kingdom Metazoa; phylum Chordata; class Aves; order Charadriiformes; family Scolopacidae; genus Scolopax; species Scolopax mira. Next base: position 22,744 of record BJBW01000704.1, on the reverse strand, counting down.
CTTATTTTTGAACAATTGTGAACGTCAATCTGCTGCTACGCTGTCCTTGAAAAATAAAAAAAATGGTAATAATAAAATAATAAAACCAAGTAATAATAAAAAATAGTAATATAATTTAAAAAATAATTAAAAAATAGTATAATAATCTAACAGGCCAGGTGATGCACTGAGGGCTGGTCTTGGGGAATTTGTGCTGCTGACTCCAGTGGGAACAAAATTAGTGTTTATAGCCCTATGTGGTAAAGCTTTTTCTTTTAGTGCAGCTCATGTTTGAATGAGCTTCTGGCATTCCTGATTCTCAGCAGAGCATTGGACCAAAAGGCTGATTACTACTACCATAAACCACTCAATGTATGTACTCTTTTTTTTTTTTTTAAATTTTTTTTTTTTATTTGAGGCCTCCCTGTCTCCTTTCAGAGGAAACAAATGGAATGTAATACATTCCCAACTACAACTTTTTTTGTCAATTTTCTGTTTAAATTAGTTTTTCTGTATTACTTTTTGCATTAGCTGTCTCTTTGATGTAATAATTGAGTCTGCCTTGGAATGAAAGGGGAAAAAAAAATCATTGAGGTATGTGTTTCAGAGGTTTAAAAAGAGACTATTTGTAAAATTGCATTATTTAATAAAGCTCTGGATGATTTCTAGTACTGCTTTTTGCTCTTGTACATACTGTTAGACATAAAGATGGCTGCCCAAGAGGTGACAATATGTAGAAGGTTTTAAGGTGTGAAGGGATGGATCTGTGCCATCTGTCCTTATGGAAGGACAGATCTGTTCTGGCTGGAATACTGATCTTCCTGGACTTGGATAATTTAACTCCTGTTAGCTTGAAGGCAATTCATGTTAGTTAATGACCTGCGAACAACCTGTACGTAACTTTTAATTGCTTGATTAGTAGAACATTTAAACATAAAAGAACGTGGCATTAAGCATCTTTTGCAGTGGGGAATGGGTGGTCTAGAGATTTTTGGATGAGGTTGACAGTGAACATTGCAAAGTCGATAAGGATGGGGCTCTGGGGGAGTATCGTCATCTGGGCTTGTACAAAATGTAATCAACCCCGGGGGGGTGTTTTGGGAGGGAGGGAATCAAAACAGTCCATTCCTCAGGTGATTATTTCATAATTAGTTTCACTTAGATTTTTGCGAGCCGTTACAAGCCATCAGCTGGTGACATCGGGGTGCCAAAAGCCACCAGAGACCTGTCGTGTTATTTTCTAATTTTAATCTTCTATTGTGAAATAACTCAATTTCAGACTTTCTCATGTCGATGTGCTTATGCTCCTTGGTTTGTATGTGTGTAAGCAGAAATACATACATATATATATATATACGCTAAAAACAACATACAAGAAGGCAGATTATTTTTTAAAAATAATTAGGTGAAGTAAATAATTGTGTGTGGTTTTTTTTTTCCTCCAGGCACAGTTGTTTATATAATAATCTGTTGGGTTTAAAAAAAGTTTAATTGGGCTGCAGATCCATAGATAGTAGCAGTCATTGGAACTGTTTGCCTAAAGAAGATGCATTTGGCCTAATCTCGTGAGTGTGTTATTAATAAGACAGCGTTATTCAGGGGGTGTCAGGAAAATCAATATTGAAATACGATTGCCATTCGTATCATCAGTGGAAGTGGATGGTTTCTGGTTGGAATCCGTGACTGTCAAGTACGATGTGCCTCTCCTGAAAGGCTCAGTGATGGGGAAATACAAAAAAATCCCACCCCTGTGAGTCATTGAATGTGGTATCCGAGGATACGGGAACAGGGAAAGGGCAATGAAGAAGACATTTTGCACTGACACTATGACATTGATTTTCCTAAATCTCCAGTTGTAGATTAATGAAATGTTTTATTGTGCACCCCAGGAGTGCTGCTCCGTGTCTCTGACAGCTCATTAGATGCTCATTGTGGAAGGAGGAGTGGGGGAAGCTCAGGGTTTAGGGAGGAGGCTGTTTGGGGCCGTGCACGATACGACGTTCATTCTGGGGCTTGCTTCAAAGTTTTTTAGAGTAGCATCAATTTACTGTCTCGCTGGACTGAATCTTGCCTGGCGTTCGACATGCTAACTAATGCAAATTTTAACTGCCTGATAGATAGCTGGAACCAGAAATATCTCCCAAGCCTCCTTTCTGCCACTTGAAAGCTTAAGGTGTGAAAATTTATGGCTGACTTACCCAACTTCTGCCATCGTGGGGCATTCAATTATGGATCTATGAGGCTAGCTTGATATTTTTCATTTTCTAAACTTCCATGCAGTTATTCATTTCAGGACAGATTCAAAGTGTAGTGTTCTGGAAATTGTGTGTCCCCTCTCTCTTAAATGCTGTTGAACTGCTGCCGAGAAGCCTCGAGGGGAATAAAAAAGTAACCGAGCTGAATCTGATCACCGAGACTCCGTTACATGCTGCCACCTGCTCACAGGCATGATGAGGACTTTGGGCAATGCCTGCTCATTTAATGACTGTTATTTTCTGTGTGGTCATCAAAAACAACTGCTAATTTTTGCATTGTGGTAGTTCCATGTTTTTTTGCATATATTGAAGTTACTTGAATTTGGGAGTCAACATCGCGGTATTGTTGAGCTTCTAACCTGTAATTGGTTCAATGGCTGTTTGACTTTGCTTCTCGTCCATGGTTGTAAAATCCAGATGAGCTTGGTGGGGGCAGTAGAAGACAGGAGTAGTACTCAAAATCCAGATGTGCTTGGTTGGACAACAAGGGACAGGACGAGCACTTAAAGGAAATGTAGCTACAGAGGTCAGCAGGGACCACAAGCCAGAACATCTGTGCCACGTCTGGCAAGTGTTTGGGAGGAAGCAAGAGTCTCCAGCATGGCTTTCTCCCACACATGGGGTGATGCCAGGGGCTGTGATGTTGTGTTTGGCCACATGAGGTCCTGGAGAGGCCATTCCACACTCCTGTTTGTCTGGCATATTACTTTGTATTAGTTTGTGTGGCGCTAGTTGTAGATACATCAACAACCTGGAGGGGGTTGGCAGCGAGGGTTATAGTCCTCTCTAGTAGAGGCATATTCCTTTATAGCTAAAACTTGCTTTGATTTTCTTTTCTGATATAGTTATGGTATTTACAAATACTAGTTTAAGGTAGTGGAGATAGACGTAGCCCGTATCTCTCTAAATCTGCCTCTAATCCTGTCTAAAACCATATGCTTGGCAGCTTGAGAGTTGTAAGCACAGGATGCAATTGTGAAACGTCAGGGTTGTTTACACAGAGTGAGAAGGTATGATTCATACTGAAATAATTTTGTGTTATGAATTCGTAGCTAAGTATTAGGAGAATTCATGTGACTACCAGAACTTGATAATGTGTGAAAGCTGAGACAGAAACACTTGTGATGCATTTTTGTTAAACATCAAGGAAAAAAGTTTGAGAAGGCTCATGTATAACTGTTAGAAATAAAATGCATAAACATTTCAGTAAAAGTGTTTTGAAAGTTTGACTGTCAGAGTAAATTGATGGAAACTCTACAGTCTTGTTTGGGGGAGCATGTAAACATATGATGAATTTTAGGAGTTTGGAGAAGCCCCGCTCACTCTGAGAGCAGCTGAAAGTTTTGCTGTAGCAGAGCTTGTTCTCTTTAGACAATTCTGGGCTTCTCTGCTTTGATGTGGCAGCTCTGGCATCCCTTGGGGTCAGAACACCTGGCTGAATTGGGGTGGCACTTCATTGCATAACATGGGCGTTCATTAAAATAGGATTTTTGGTTGTATTACAGTTTAAGTAATGGCTTTCTAGTGTACACATCTGTTTGTTTTTATGCAGTTGAAAGAATCAAGCATTAGAAAATTTTTGTTTTAGAAAATACAGTCTTCCTAGTTCTTGGAGGCATGTTGCTCCTAGAGAAAAGGAGACAAACAGAAGCAGTCAGTGCTAGGGAGAATCTGCAAAACTAAATAAATACAACCCATTAGAGGTCATTGAAAAAATGTGTTGTAGATGATTGTTGAATGAGTGGTTTTTGTTTAAAAATTATCTACACTTATTGCTTCCTTCCAGGCGAAGAAAACTGAAATAAAGTATAGAAAGTTTTTTCCCAAGACTTTTCTTTTTTCTTGAAAACAAAGCACTTGCCATTCTTCCTCTTAATTATGTTTTTGTTCCGTTGTAATGTGACTTACAACAGTGTGGTAAATAGTTAATGGCAGGGAGAGCAAATATAAAATTTCCCAAAAAAGGGGGAAAAGTAAAATTTTTTGAGAGAGAAAGGAGCAGCCAAGTAGGACAGTATATGATGTGCCAAACAGCTATATAGCTGGAGGAATGGAAAGACAAAAGTAAAGCTGAGAGATAATAAAAGTTGCTGTTTATCCCAAATCCTAAAATTGGAAGCTGATGAAAAGCTTCTCTTACTTAGTTGACTTGTATCACCTATCTCTATCTTTTGTGTTATTTCTCCCAGTTCTGCTGATTTTTTAATTGCTGCTAATTTTTCCTGTCGGTGCTTTCCCATCTTTCTTAAATCTCATGTTTTTTCCAGGCTTGATTGAAACTGAGAGGTAGACTAATAGCCTTCTCCCCGAGGTGCGCTTCTGTTTGCTTCTGCGAGAGGGAAGAGGTTAGAGACTGAGCCTGCCTAATGTATGCACTTGAAGTTTTTCTTGGAGATGATTAGTGCTTGAGCTTCCTGCAAATATGAATCCCAGACATCCTTTAAAATAGAAGCCAGTGACTGGGGATAAGTAGTGGTTAACTACTTAAGGCTATTTTTGTTCTGTAGTTTTGTGGAAATCTGAAAGACTTGATGTTTATGACATGAATTTCCACTTTCTTTTACGGCTGGGCTTTCTATACAAGCAGCAGATTATGAAAACATACATTTTAAAAAGTGGTGAAATGGTTTAAAATGATTCTTGAAAGCGTTTCTTTTTTAGAGATGAACTATCCTTATGTACTTATCAAGTCCTTTGCAAGTGGAGACGAATGCTTGATTCTTCGGGCTGTCTGGAAAATAGCTAAGCAGGCTTTTATTCAAATGAAAAGATTGCTATTGAAATCTAATTTTTCTAGGAGTGTTTGCTGCTCTTAAGAGTATGCTACAGAGACACAAACACACACGAATAGGAGAAGGGACTGGTAAAGGAAATGGGAATATAAACCTCTCCTGCCTTCTCCTTAGCTAAAGCAGGAAAAAAATGTCCCAGTTTTCATCCTTAAGACTTTTTTCCTCTAAAACCAGAATTTCAACATAAGAATTCAAGCTGAGCAATGCAGCTGATGGAGATAGCAGATTGGGAAGTTAGCAGTGAAGCAAGCAAACTCTTTCTCATATCATGATCTTCTGTGCTTGCTACCCCTAAACAAAATAAAAATGAAATTCTCATCCTCTGAACATCCATGTGATAATCTCTATTGTAATAAATGCTCAGGTTGTTCTTCCCCCCTCCTCCCCCCGCCAACCCTGAGTACCCAGTACTTACTACTTCATGTATTCAGCAAGAATTTTTCAAAGCAGTAGAAGTAGAAACAGAACTTAAAAGTGATTTACAAGTGCACACACTATTTGTTTTACAGAGGGACAAAGAATTTGATCTGTTGGCGAATGAGTCTTGAATTCCTGAGTTAGTTGTAAAGATGTGTACTGTGTAACTTGGCCAAAAGATGTTCTAACAAGTTGGACTTTACTGGTGTGAATGTTTTTTTTTTTGTGATAGCTCCAGTGAGTTCAGCATCTCTGCATTATTTATAGCCATCTGCTTGGTGTGTTGAAGGCTCTGGCTCAATTAGATTTACCTTTTAGCAGTAACAGCTCTCAGGAACAGTACAGACATGTCTGGCTGCAGCAGAATAACTAAGAAAGTAAATAAAGTCAGTGAAGTTTTCCAGCATGTTTCTTTAACTTCTTTACTTATGCAATAAAATGGATGTGTAATTAAAATATTCGGAACCAAAATCTGAGGTGAGCTTTGCCCTAAACTTAAAAGCAAGTATTAAGTTATGGCAGTATCCCACGTATTTACAAAGGATTAAACAAAAAACATCCACAACCCAATGGATTACAAATGTTACTAAGCATCTGAATTTTCTGAAATCTACATCTCAGTTTTATACGATGAAGTTATTTATAAACTTAATTTGAGGGAGGTAGGGGATAGAATAGGGGGGTAGGCTGTGGCATTTCAAACAACAAGATGTTTAGAACAATCAGCCAAATACGAGGGAAACCACGATCCTGTAATCCTGTGGCCACAGGGAAGTCCTTCAGTCCTTTTTTTTTTAAAAAAAAAATTATATTCAGAAATGAGTCATTCACTGTGAAGGGGACAAATGAGGTAAATTGCAGTAACTCCCTCATGATTGTGGGTGGAGAAAGGGGAAGAGCACCTCTAATATTTTTAGAGGACTATGAGCTCTAAACAAGAATGAGTGATGCCGGAATTTTTCTCTGTGCAAAATAATCAGGATGAGATTTGAGAGGCAAAACAGTCTTTGACCTTTGCTGCTTTTCATAGCGAGGGTTGGAAGGTGCAAAGATGGCCAAGATTTTGTACTCTTGGGTTCAGGAGTGGTATAATATCGAGGAGAGCTCAAGTATGCATTCATTTATTTGTGCTAAATAAAGCCAGATGAGTAGATGCAAAATGGAGGATGTTAATGAACTAAGAGATGTGAGTGTTTGGGCAAGTGGAAGGTGGTGGTGTTGATTTGGAAGAAGAATGTTGAGGAGTACACTTTTCAGCTTCTTGCTGTGTGTCTGCCAAAAGCCTGCACCTGGGTGTAGGGGTGCCCTGTGCCAGCAGTGGCTCAAAGGGGATAAAAAAAACTGTAATTTCCACATTCAGTTGGACAAATTGCTCTGGGAAAACTGTATTCTTAGTGGAAATACGGAGGTCAGTATAGTCCTATTTTTTTTAATTTTTTTTTTTTTTATTGTTAAACTTGACTCTTAAGTGCTCAAGAAAATGAATTGTATACAAAGACTCAGCATTATTACCATCGACACAACGGAGCGGTTTCTATAGTTGGGAGCTTTTTTTTGCATGTTGATTATTGTTTCTTTACAAGGAAAAAAAAAAAAGAGCAGGATGTGGAATTCTGCCTCCACAGAGATGAGCAGGAGTTGTCCACTCCAAGGGCCAGGGATAAATGGAGAACACACAATACCCGTAACGTTCTTACTTGTAATTATGTAATTTGCGTTTTAGCATCTGCCTCTTTCTTAATTGGGTAAATTACAACTGCTATAAATTATTATGACAATGACAGTAATTGCAGATTGATAAATTAGAGGAACAAAGATGCTGAAACTAATTTGATCACCCCCCTAAATCATCTCGGGCTGCGGTTGTGCAGAAACGCTGCCATTTCTTCGTTTTGTGGAAGTTGTTTTTCCCTTTCAAGCTGCTTCTCAATATTCTGAAATCAGCCCATTATTATCTTAGCATGACATTTGGCTGGCAGTTCCCAGGCAGGAATGAAAAAGGCTATCATTGGTCCTCTCTGCACAAAATAGCTGGGCAGAACATTGCTGTGTACAGGAACTGTTATTCTCACCTTTTGAAGAGTATTTTCTTTGATGACTCGGAGAATATTTGACCTTCAAAGTAAAAGCTGCAGGCAGTACAATTTGCCTTTATAGCAGTTGTGTAGAGGTTTCTTTTGTGTCTGTGTGTGTGTGTTCCTTGTTAGTTTTGAGAATAATCTCTTCCACTTATCTGTAAATTGTAGTGGACCTCATTGATCTGGTTAGTCCCATTTGGACTCCGAACCAAGTTGCCAGTGTTGCAGAAGAGATAATATTTAAGAAAACAAACATCCTTCTTTGGAAAACTCATATAATTCTTAAAAGCCTCTTTACAGCTGTATAGGGGAGAATCCAGTTTCTTCTCCTTCCTATGTAAGATGTGCAGTTATTTTTATTTTTTTTCCCCCTGCTAAAAATTCTGTGTTGCTGCCTTTCAGCTTGATTCTAAGGGAAGACGTTCCTGATGTGTGGATAAAACACTAAGTCCACAAGGTGGATGTAGCCCAAACAACCACAGGCCTTGCTTTTACTTGTGTTTAAGCACATGTGCCAACTAACAAAAATATGTAACCTTTCATTAATTTGAGGATGACTTGTGAAGTTGCTCAGTGGAGAGGTCAGTGGAAAGGTCAAATCAGATCCTGAGCTCTTTTAGAACTGTTAGGATGCTTCTGGTTTATTTCATCTCCTCTCAGAGGACCTGCAAGAAGGGCTTCTGGGGAATTTGGTGATTTATCATTCTTGGCAAATTTATTCTGGAAATCGTGCTTCTAAATTCTTGAGCACCTTTAAAAATGTTTTTTCCACAAACTTTTAAAAACTCAGAAGTTTTCTGGAATACTGTAGCACAAATAAATATTACCAGCAATTACAGATATTGCAGTTAGCAAAGAAAGAATTGTTTTCCTATTGAAAAGATTTTTGCACTAACATTCAAAGGTTTCACAGAATGAATAAATAAACTTTGCTCTGTCAACTATTGAGATTATTGATGGGGTCTCTAATTTTGACCCAGAAAATTCAAGGCATTGGGCTGACAGAATTAAAGACTCCCAGATTCACACTGAGGAGGGCTATGTGTATCAAGGTAATGACTGTGTTCTTACATGGCACCATTGTATTTTGTGACAAAGAGCTATTTCTTTTGAGGAATAAGATTATTGATTTAAAGAAAGCGAGGGGGGAAAAGTCCCTATTACATAGTGATTGGTTATTGTACATCACTTGCTTGTATTAATACCTACTGTATTGTGGTAGGTAGTAATGTATCAAATTTAATACTAAGGTTTCTAGTTCAAACCTAAACAAAATAATAAAAATCAGTTTAGGATTGCCTTTTCTATCTGAATACTGTGTCTTAAAACCCAGTATGTTTGTGGTTAGTGATTTTGCCAAAATCAGTGTATGTTTGCTAGTTTTATACCAGAATAAGTAAACAGAATTTTGCCCTCTATTCTATTAGATTGTCCTCTTTCATTCATCATAATATCCAGGATTTCTTTGCCTTCCCCTGGGTAGGATGAAAGGTGTCTGCTGCTGTACAGGACTTTGGGCTCTCTGCAGCTGAGTATTTTTGAAGTTAGTTCTTTGCTACAGTTTGGTCCTGCTTTTGACATCCAGTCCTCTGTGATATATATTGTAGTAACTTACATTCAGGGTGAAGGTGAACCTGGAAATTGAGACCCCATCAGTGATCTCCCCTTTCTGATGGTTGCTCTTTGGCAGGAAGGTTGGAGATCGCGTTGCAACAGATGTGAGGTGTTTTTCAGAGTGAGGTCCAGGTGCCCTGCTATTACAATGTCTGTTGTGAAGAAAAAGGATATTATGGTACGTGTGTGTAAAGATGTTATTGCTACTGCCTTTCCCAACCTGATGTGTCTGTAGGAGTCTTAGGCAAGAAATGTGAGTGTTAAACTTTGCGAGATACTTGGATACATCTTTGGATGAGGCACTGAATTAGTTCTGTTGATTTCTGGACCTCTCCTTCACTCTGTGGAAACTAGGTGGATAATCTATCCTCTCTTAATGCATTGTGCTATTTACTTTTTAATACCAAAAAACCTTCAACTTTGCTTTTCATTGTGTGAATAAATGTATCAAACTAATCAACAGGCAAGAAGAGCTGACCTTTGTAGCAGCTTGGCCATCAATTCCTGAAAGGCATTGCTCGTTTTACTCAGTCCCTCTTGAATCGTTTTTATGAATTATTTTTATTCCCAGTAAATTATATATAACCAGAGGACAACAAGCACTTGTTAAGAGTGTTAGGATCCTTTCCCTTTGCTCAAATATAGTCTTGACGAGAGCCTGATGCTCCAAAGTACTATATGTGCTCCTTTCCTTCTGGGGGAGGATGCTCGTTAGCCTTCTATGAGAGCAAGTAACCACACACAGTTGTTAACTGCTAAAATAAAACATGGGTAAGTTCTTCTCTAGCGCCAAAAAGTCCATTTTTGTGTAGTCTCATCTTTGAAAAGAGCCCTTTACAGAAGATTCAGAAGGGACTGTGCGGGGGAGACACTCCATAGAGGAAGGACAGCTTAAAATTAGGAGAAATAGCAAGTATCTTTCACAGGCATTAAATAAATCAGTAGGTGAATTTATGGCTGCCAGTGTAAGATGGCGTGCTTCTGAGAAAAGAGAGCTATTTATTTATTAGCACTATTTGAGTAGTTTAGAGATGAGACAATTTAAGAGGATAGTGATGTTTCTTGGAGATCAGTTGCTTAGAATAACTTTTGAGGCTTTCATTCGGCTTTATATGTAGTTTTATTTTTTTCTGCCAAGACCTGCCTTAATTAGCAACACTAGAACAGTATTTATAGAACACAAATCTCTAACCTGAAATCTGGTGATGTATTGGTATTTAAAGCAGTGATAATGCTGTTAGCCAGAAGCTTTAATTGCATGATTATAGACCAACAAAATTAGGCTCACTGACGTGCAGTCGTGATAACCTGGAGATATGCTAAACTCTGAACTAAAAGATAAGACTCCTCTCTCTGCATCCAGATATTGTCAATATAATAAAAATGTTTCTACAAGCACGTGCTTCAGGGGATTTGGTGCTTCCTTCTGCCTATTCCTTTGCCATTCATTTTGTGATAGGCTTTATGAATTTTCAACATGTTTGCTAAGGTTCAACATCTCAAAGAAGGTTATTCATCTGATGCCCTCTGAAAAAATCCCTCTGTAATGTGCAAGTTTCCTACCTTCAAAATGGTTATCTCTGCGGATGCTGTATGAGTAAGTCCATCAGAAGTCCAAGGTCTGGCTTCACTCCTGAGCTGCAGTGGGGACACTCCAACAGCATGTTTGGTACCTGGGCTGAAGAAACACCACCATGAAGCAATCAAATTGCCTGTTAGGAGTGAAGTTTGTGGTGACAGGTCAGCTTGTAAGCAAGGGTTTACTGTGCTATCTTATTTTGTGTCTATGCTAATCCATACCTATATGCTATAAACTGAGAGCCCTTATGAATTTTTCCTCACCAATCAGATGCTGTTCTGGATTATTCCTGTAGAGGTTTTTTTTGGATGTGATTTTTGGGAAGCTCGAGTTATCAACAGATGTAAGTGACAGGAATGGTAACAAACATGATAAGTGTGATTTTTCTTCCATAAAATAGGATATAAAGTCCATGGCACGGTCTGGCACACACCCCAGGTGAGGAAGATACGCACCTCTTGTTACTGAGAGTGCACTCAGCGTGATTAAATGCATCTCACAGCAACACCTTTGCTCATGAAACAGTGATTCAGCACTTCTTCATGTTTCTGAGGAAGGAGTAGGGCTGCAGCCATCCCCTAATTGCTATCAGGCACAGACACGACGAGTATTTTCTCCTTGGGTGCTGTGCTTTGCCCATCCTCTGCGCTTGCACTCTCTCAGTTGAACTCCAGTGAGTTGAACGTCCATAGGTGTCGTGCCCTGGAGATAGCAGTTGAATAGCATCATTCATTAAAACAAAACAAAAACCTCTCTACATAGTCTTTGCTGCTTTTCATTTTGAAATAAGAAAATGATCTTGGCACAGGGCATTTCCTGGGGATTAATGACTGGCCGGGGTTAATGGCCCTTGGCTGCGCTGTGGGACATCAGCTCCTCCCTGCTGGTCATTAATCTGCAGGAAATGCCCTGTGCCAAGATCATTATTGTCGAATTTGGGTTCTTTGAGAGCTGAATTCGGGAACCCACACTGCTATAATGTGTGAGAGCCTGCTGGGTTTTCTTACGTTTAGGCCCTAGACATTATTTTATTTTTTTTCTTCCTGAGCTTATCTGAAGTTCCCAAGCGTTTCACTTAATGGAAAGTGGCTGTAATGCTCCAGGTCCTTTAAAAATATTTCACTGAGCAGCAGCCAAGGTAATGCTAAACTTTATCTGGTGAAAAGAAAAGTTCTGTGTGGCAGTTTTGGAAAGAGTATGTATTTGGGAGTAGTCTGTGCCTTTTAGCGTAGCCTGGAGCAACAAGCCGTGTGTTGTACTCGGCGTGGGAACTCAAACGAGTCTGTGCTTTCTCCTGAAGGGTGGGATTGCAGGACTCGTGGTCTGCATAGGCCTGTAAACCACCTCTTCAGGCAAAGGTGGCTCTCATTTTAGAGTTTCTTTCCTTTTTTGGGAAATTAAAGAGTGAGAAGAGATGCTCTGATTTGCCACCTGCTGGCAGGTTTGGAAGAAGTGGGGTTTGTCTTTGTCCTCCCTAGGTGATTTCAAGTTCAGAATGCACAATTTTTTTTTTTATAGTAAGTTTGTGAAACTTACGAAAGCTATGAAATCATTTCAGGGTTGGATACAAAATTAAAAAAAAACAACACCCAAAAAACCCCTTCAAGCAAGGTCAGTTCAGTATTGTGGCCTGGAAGTGGCAATTCATGACTACTGTCATATTTCTTTATTAAAACAAAACCAAACCAAACCATAAAAGCAAACCCCGCCTCCCCACCCCAACTACTACTCTCCTACTTATTAAGAAAACATTTGCTCTTACTAGATCACATTAGAATTTAGGTTTTAAGGAAGTGGAGCTCATGTGGCAAGTAGTAAATGCAGTGTTGAGGAACTCAAATAGTAGTAAGGTTGGTACTGTGCATACATCCAACGTTCTTGGATGATGATTTTTATTTTAGTGAATTAAATCAATGAGAAAAGAATAAAAAACATCAATATTGTGACCTTATTTTTTTGTTTCTTCTTAAATGCTTTTCCCTTGCCCTTTTCTTTTTCGCTATGATTTAGACTTTACAGACCTGTCTGTAGAGTCTCCTGCTCCTTCCTTCAGAAGCTTTGCAAATAGGCAGCCTGTGCTGTCCTCGCCCCGGTTCTCAGATGTTCCATGCTGTGAAGCTGCTTGGGGTCAACAGGAGACCTCCATAATGTGCATTTCAGATCTTGAAAATGCCACAGCATGCACAAGACTTGAAGATGGAAGAAAGCTTAGTAGAAACTGTCACACCTGTATAGATCTTCTGATGAATTTTGTAGGATTTCAGTAAAGAGAGGGAGAGAGATTTCACATGGAGAAAAGGTCCTGGATCAGGTCTACATACAAACTTTGACAGATCTTCAGATTCAGTGGGGGGTTTGGATTTTTGGGGATGAAAATGTATTCGCAACCCAATCCTTGTGTCTACAAGTCAAGGCTTATTGCCGTTATCATAGAGGAAACACTCTGAAGTCGTTCCCTGATTATGAACTATCATTCTGAAATTTTTACCTAGAAAATGTGATATGACAAGAAATAAGGGTTACTAATACTTTATAAATAAACAATACTATTTTATTCCAGTATTCTGTATTTATTCTATATTTTTATTCCCATGAGAATGATAATTCCGACTCCAGCAGTACTCCTGAAACAAGGAGAAGACAAACTGCCAGGTTACTAGCTTTCCATGTGCTGTTTGAAAATAGATGGTTATGTTCTGTCACTTACTGGTGAACATCATCAACTACCTGAGACGATGTAGGTAAGTCAGAAAGTTGATGTTGTCGATGCACTCAAGAGACTCCATTTGTGAAAGTAAAATAAAATGCAGTGCATGGCAGGGGAGAAAGGACAGGGCTGCCTGTTTGTGTGATCTCAGAAGATGTGAAAGGGGGAAATTTTTTTTGCTTGTAAGGACAACTTGCCCAAATTCCACAATATCTTTATTTTGCTGCTAATCTGCAGCCTTTTGGGTTAGCAGGTATCAGTTTTCCTGGCAAACCTTTGCTTACTTTCTCCCAAAGCCTGATGGTGGGTTTTCTCCCCTTTGGAGAGGAGGAGAGGAAATAGAGGATTTAGGAAAAGGATGATAAGCTGTGAGAAATGGATTTCCCAACCTGTTCTTTCTTTGCACTCAACTTTGATGGGTGCAATGACTAATCCTTGGTACCAAAAAGCAGGGTACCCCCTTTTGGGCATGTAGTGATGGGATGAGGAGTAATGGTTTCAAACTGGAAGAGGGGAGATTTAGATTAGTGAGAAATTTTTCATTCTGAAGTTGATGAGACACCGGCCCAGGTTGCCCAGAGAAGCTGTGGCTG
>BJBW01000703.1:87053-121137 GCA_004320125.1 Scolopax mira | reverse complement strand
GTCCTGCTCCAACAGCTCCATGTCCTTCTTGTGCTGAGGTCCCAGGGCTGGACACCGGTGGGGTCTCAGATGGACCAGCTCTATCCTTTACACACCACCAGTCTAAAGCAGAAGTAACATCCAAGGTTATCACAAAGCCCAGATTTGCACCGCTCTTAAGTACAAGTTTTAAGACAACCCCATTTCAGATGGGGGTCAGATTTCAGCCCCCCAAATCCTTATGTCTGTGTGAATTTCGGTCCTTATATGATGTCCAAGATTCAGCTGCTTTGTGTGAACCTTAAGCCATGCACTTGGGGACCCTTCCCGTTCCGCGTCGCGTCCAATTAATGCAATTTTCCTTTAAGCAGAAGGTAGTTCCGGTTCTTTCAGATAATCAGCTCTGGGCAAAGAAAATTAGCTGAGTGCATCCCACGTAATTAACCAATTTTCTCCTGTTTAAACACACGGGAGTGAAGTTCTTAAAGCACCCACCTTCAAAAGGCACAATTGACGTCAGGAAACCTCCAAACCTGCCAGCGCCCGAGAGGAGGAAGGAAGCTCCGAGAAGAGAGGAAAACCACACAAAGTCTATTGGAAACGCTGCGGGGCATTAAGCTTCTCCTAAAAAAAACCAGAAAAAGATCTTGGAATAGTGTGTCCTCAAACAGCAGGAGGATTCCTCACCTCCCGGGCCGTCCTTTTGCTTCATTCCTCCTGGTTCCTGGGCAGGAGAACCCAAATTACGCGAAGGGCGGCCGAGGGGCTGAGCTCAGGGAGTCCTGGGACAATAACCCCGGCTCCGGTCCCGTCCCACACGGGGACAAACAAACTTTTTCCTTGGATAAACAAACCTGTCGTGATGTGGGGCTGGCAAATAGGGGAAAAAAAAAATAAAAAAAAAAAACTCCTGCGGTGGCAGAAGCGGGAAGTTTACTCCAAAGCCAAACTGGAGCTCGATTTCTCAGCAAGTCCCAACTTAAAATTCTGCTTCTGAGTCACTCTAATTAATTTTTTTTTCCTTATCTTAATCCATTTTTATCCATTTTTAAGTGCAAGAGGGAAATTCTGTTACTCCCTTTTGACCTAAAGGGACCAAAAGATATTTGTTTTGTAACTCTTAAAGATAATTGGAGCATCACGAGTGTGTGGAGCATTTGAGTGTGCTCAAAATTTTAGCTTTTTTGGGGAGGGGAGGTCTACATTTCTCCCTGTGGGGTGTATCTGGTTTCTCCTCTTAAGTGACTGGTCCCAGTAGGGATCTGTGGAGAAAGCCTGGTGGACCCGGGGGAGGGTTGGGGGGGTGGGCAAGAGGTGGATCATCTGTCTGGGTGGGAGCTGCACCACCAAGAGCTGTCTCTTCTGCTGGGAACCCCCGGCTGCCTCTGCCAAAACTGCCCCTGGGAGCCCAGAGCTTCATCAATAATTAAGGAACATGTGAATATCGAGCTAATTTAAGATGTGCACTTTCTCACACATTTTAATGTCTCTGAAGCGAGGTGGGGGGGGGGGGGGGGGGGGGGGGGGGTAAGGAAGGGGGGGTGGGGGAGGTTATTCAGTGAAAATAAACCCGCCGTTGGCAAGCCAAGTGAAAAGCCAGATGTGGGATTTAGGCTAAAAGGGGATGGTTTGGTGTTTTTTGGGGTTTTTTTTTTTAAAAAAGAGTGGGGACGGTCTCGCCTGCGCGAGGCGAAAGCCGGGTTGGGGTCAGGGTTTTTCTGCCTGCCCCACGGGGAGTTGCCCCCCCCCGCCCCGTTCCCCATCCGTTAAAAACGGGGAGAACAAAGCTTTTCTTCCCCCCTTTGTCTGCTGGGTCTATTTTAGCCCGTAGCTTTTAGCCTGTCATTTCCCCGCTCTCCAAAGCAAAAGCCCTGGGAGAGCTCTGCTCCTTTCCCTGCCCCAGATACAGGGAAAAGCATTCCCAGCTCCAGAAAAGGGGAAGGTAAGAGGAAAAACAAACAAACAAACAAACCAAAACCAGCCCCAAAGTCCAAATGACTTCGTGCCAGCCTGCTGCTAATTACCCTGATGCGGTCCCAATTAACGAGGTGGCATTTTCACAGGGCCCCAGCTGCCTTTATGTAACGTGGAGCTTCCTCCAGGACAGGTTTAACCAGCATTTTTAGGTCGGGTGCAGAATGAAACCCATTTTACTAATGCAATCAGAATGCCAGGTGCTAAAGGAGAGAGGGGAAGGGGAGGGGGAGGAAAAAAAAAAAAAAGGTAATTATTGTTATTAACACTATTTTTAATTGTGGGGACCCCAGGAAGGTGCTGACTTCCCTGGGAGAAAATCCATTCTTTTTTCCCCAGTATTTTTGCAGTATTTTTTGTCCTGTGACCGCAGGGGAGTTTCTGAGCCTCCAGAACATCCCTCTGGTCCCGTCCCTGCCCCAGCGCTTCATCCTCACCCGAAAAATCCTTGGAAAATCTCCCTTCCTTGGAAAAGCGGTGCGGGATGGAGGCAGCGCCGTGTGTCGCATGGAATTCATGCCTTCCTTTTTTTTTTTTCTTTTTGTTTTTTTGTTTTTTATTTATTTTTTCCTTTTCCCTGGAGGGGAATATATCGTACTACTCCTACTAAAAATCCTCTGGCCTCCAGGGCCTCGAGGTTGTTATTTTTATAATAATGACAATATCCAGAACCGGCGCATCCTGAGGGGTGAAAAATAACACGGCCCTATTCAAAATAAAACCCTGCAACTTTGGGCAGGTTTTTTGTTGCTTGGTTGTTGTTGGTTTGGTTTTGTTTTTTTTAAAAATGATTATTTATTTCAGTGCGCTTCAACTCCTACTAAAGGAAAATAAATAAGTAATAATGATTATTATTAAAAAAAAAAAAAAGAAGGATGTTGAGGGTTTTCTTCCCGCCCTGCAAAAAAGGGGAGGAAGGGAAACTCAGGAGATAATTTTGGGGCAGGATGGAGGGTTTGGCATCTTCCCTCCCTGTCACGTCCCGGCACTTGGAGGCGGGATGGGATGGGATTTATGGAGAAGAACCTGCCGTGTCCAAACCAGAGATGAAAGGCGGTTGCTGTGTGCCTGCCTGCGCGTTCCCCGGGTGTAAAGGGTTTATAAATCTGTCTCGGGACCAGGAAATCTCCTGCGCCTTGTAGATTTTAAGAGAAGTTGCCTTCCTGTTGTATTCCCAGATAACGCAGCTCTGATCCAG
Source organism: Scolopax mira (assembly GCA_004320125.1). Taxonomy (NCBI): domain Eukaryota; kingdom Metazoa; phylum Chordata; class Aves; order Charadriiformes; family Scolopacidae; genus Scolopax; species Scolopax mira. The sequence continues at coordinate 117,986 of BJBW01000703.1, read as the reverse complement.
CCCGCTTGTAAATAGCTTAATAGATTTTAATCAGTTCCTTCGGAAAATGGTGTTGCTTCCGCAGGGTTTTAATTCGGTCCCGGGGAAAAGCTGAGAAAGGGCAGTTGTTGCTCCGGCTGGAGGCGAATTTGGCTCCTTCCACCTCTCCGCACCCCCAAACCACCAGAACCCACCAGAAAAGTGAGGATTTGGGGGGGGGAAATGAGGGGAGAGACCAGGAAACGCAAGCAGATCCTGCAGCCTCACGGCTCAGGTTTCCATACCGCGCTCTCCATCACTCCTAATCTGACAAGAGTCAATAGGAACACCCAGGGCACGTGGTAAATGTGCACAAACACACACAAACACACACACACACACGCATCCCCTGGCCTTGGGGTCTTTCCCCTCTTTCCCCAGGGGTTAGATGGGGCAGCGGGGGGCTGGCAGGCCCCGAGGAAATGCCTTCCCATCTCTCGCCCCGGGTTTCTGGCAGGACGGAGAGGAAATCCACCATCAGTCAAAGCGGAGCCCCCATGTCAGGGGGTCAGAATCATAAAGGAATCCGACCACTAAATATATTCGGTGGGGGCAAGTGGCAGGAGGCAAGGGGGTCCGGCTGGGGATCGGGGGTCCCATCGCTTTCCTGGGACATCCTTTGCCCCAGATGGGGGAATGCTTCTCGGGGGTGACTTTCCCACCCTCCTGGGGTTAGTGGGGAATATCTCTGGGTGCTGGTGGTGTTTCCCATCCCAGCTGGGCTGGGGTGGCTTTGCAGGAGCAAGAAAAAGCATCAGACCGGCCTTCCGTCTCCCAGTATCCCAGGAACGGGCACTGGGAACCAACTGGGGACGTTGCAGCCCCTCTGGGCTGTGCCCAGCCCCATCCCCTGCCCTGGGTGGCCCCTGCAAAGCTCAGCCAGGAGCCCAACCAGGCTGGACAAGCGCCCACCAGTAGTTTGACTGGGGCCCAGTTTCCCTCCTGTAGATCTGGGACCTGGGAATTTGGGGTAACTGGATGAAAACCAGAGAGCAGAGCCCGGTTAAAGCAGGGGGTGTGGGGGAAAGGGGGGGACCCGTGCCTTGATTTCCCCTTGATAATGGGCATGACGGAGCCTGACAAACCCTGGGGAGAGGTCTCGGGGGGGGGGGGGGCCGGGACACGGAGGGACCTGGGGGACCAGTTTGGAGCCATTTTCCTTTTCTCTCCAGACTACCCTAAAAAAAAAAAAAAAAATCATCTCAGCGCCCCCATCTCCTCTCTCGGCGTTTCCCCCAGCCTTGAAGTTTTGGGGGGGCTTTGAGATACGGAGAGGGGGGGGGCTGCAGGGGTGGCAGGGCCGTTTTCAACTCCCCCCTCCCCCCCTTTCAGCGGGCAAAAGAATAAAAATATATGAATAATAAAAGGCGAGAGGGAGGAGGGGAGAAGAAAGGGGAGGCTGGGGGGGTGCTCCCCCTTTATCCCCCCCTCCCTCCCTCCCAGGGGGTGCCGGGCAGAGGGTCGGGGGGGAACTTTTCTCCCCCCGCTCCATCCTGGCCGGGGCTCCGGGAGTTTGCAAACAAGGAGGAGCGGGCAGTACCTTCGGTGTCATTGGAGGAGGTGGTTTTGGGTTGAGGTTTTTTTTTTTTTTTTTTCCCAAGGAGCTGATAAATACGGGGGGGGGAAGGCCGGGCAGGAGGCTGGGACTGTGCGGGGACCCCGAGGGCAGAGCAGCGGGGGCAGAGGCGGGTCGGGGCTCGGAGCTGGCGGGGTTGGAGAAGGCGGGGGGGGGGGGCGCCGGGTTATGGCTGCGCTTTTGAGCACCTACCCCTGGCCGGAGAGGCTGGAGGGGGACACCACCGAGGGGTTACCACCGGGTCCCCCCCCTCGATGCCCGGCGGGAGAGAAAAGCTCCGAGAGTCGCATCCGCCGGCCCATGAACGCTTTCATGGTGTGGGCGAAGGACGAGAGGAAGAGGCTGGCGGTGCAGAACCCCGACCTGCACAACGCGGAGCTCAGCAAGATGCTGGGTGAGGAGAGGAGGGGGTGCGGGGTTTGGGGGGGGGGCAACGAGGTTTTGGGAGGGAGGGGAAGAAAGGTAACAGTCGGGGGTGGGCGCTCCTGCATCCCACCCGGGCATCCCCGGGGGTGCAGACCCTGCCCGGATCTGATACCTCGGGAATGGGCAACCACGCACCCACCCGGGCAACCCCCGGGGGTGCAAACTCTCTCTGGAACGAGGACCAGGGGGTGGGCACCCAGGTACCCCAACGTGGCATCCCCGGGGGTGCAAAACCTCTCTGGATTAAGAACCCCCGGGGGGTGGGCACCCGTGTACCCCCCCAGGCATCCCCAGGGGTGCAAACCTGGCTCTGAGTGTGGCACCCCACACACTCCGGGTATCCCTGGGGTGCAAACCCTCTCTGGATCAAGGACCCCCGGGTGGGCCCCCATGTACCCCACCTGGGCATCCCAGGGGGTGCAAACCCTCTCCTGATCCAGGACCCTGGGGTGGGCACCCATCAGCCATCCCAAGGGATGTAAACCTTGCCTGAACGGGGATCCTCCTGGTCACCCCATGAGGTGCAAGCCCTGTCAGGGTATGGCACCAGCACCCTGGGGTTCCTGCATCCTCCTGGGCCCCCTCCACGGGATACAGGCAGGTCCAGCACGCAGGGGGTGGGCGCCCACGTACCCACATAGGCAGCCTGTGGGGGGCAAAGCTGGGTCCAGCACCGTGGGACAACGTCCACCGGGCTGCTTTGTGGGGTGCAAATCCTGACAGGGTCCTGCACCCCCAAAAGGGGCAGGTGCCCAGGGTGCAAACCCCGGTGGTGACCCACACTCTGGGTGCATGCACCCCCTCGATGGCAAACCCTGCTGAGGGGCAAAACCCCAGGGATCCCCCCAGTGCAGAGCAAGGAGGGACCCCCCCCCAATTTCTGTAGTCTGTCTTTGCAGTCCCACTTTGCCCCCAAACTTACTAGCCCACCCCAATTTTGCTTGTCCAGGAGGTGGGGGGGTGGTGTTTCTGCTGTTCCTTTTGGGGGAAACACAACCCATTTTGACTACATGTTTGTTTTCCTCTCCCCCTCCAGTTTCCTCCTTTTTTTTCCCCACTTTCCTTCCTTCCTTTTCCCAGTTTCCTTCTCAATCCTCATTTTTTTATGCGAAACCGAGAGGGCAAAGAGAAATAACCAGCCCGGAGGGCCTGAGGAAGGGCTGCCCGAATTGCAACACTTTGCTGCCCACTTTCTTACCCAAACTTTCTGTTTTCCCTGTGCAGTTTTGTGGTGTTTTCTTTGCTGGTTGGGTTTTTTTGTTGTTGTTGTTTGTTTTTTGTGTTTTTCTCCCCGCTGCTTTGCCACGCAGCATCTCTGCTTGTTAGTCTTATTTCTGCTCTCCCTTTGGCAGCGGGAGGGCTTTGATCCCTACCCCTAATTCCTCCCTCTTCCCTGAGGAACAGCCCTTGGGGGGGGGCCTCACCGTGGGACAGAGCCCTCCCCAGCCCCACTGCTGCTTCTCTGTCCTGTACCTTGGGGACATTTTGTGTTCCTCACACGGGGGGCAGCCTGGTTGCGGTGCCCAGGTCTCGGTGAGCCCCGGTGTGAGCCCCAGCAGGACACAGGGACACATCCAGGGACATCTTGACCCCCCCTCCCTGCTCAGCCAGGCATGGCCTCAGCTGTCCCCTCTGTCCCAGAGAGGCACCACAAGATTGGTGGAGTTTGGGGAGCCAGGGTGGTTCATTTGCCCTCATTAAGGTCCCTTCCAACCTAAACCATCTTACGATTCCGTGATTTATTTCCAGCAAGGCTCAGCTCACCCGGGGGGGCTTGGGATGGGGGGAGTTGGTGGTGGATCTAAGGTGGCTTCAGTCCCCTCCTTTTCACCCTCCGGTTGCTGTCTCATCCTCCTGCGGGGTTGGTGGGCTACCTCCTCCCTGTGACAGCTGGGGTGTCCTCGGGACCCCCGACTTTCCCCTTGGGTTGTGTACCTGCACACCCCCACACAACCCCCCCCCCGGGGTATGGGTGCTAAAGGGGAGTTTTATTCTCCATTTTCAGGCAAGTCCTGGAAGGCTCTGAGCCTCTCGCAGAAGCGTCCCTACGTGGAGGAGGCCGAGCGGCTGCGGGTGAAGCACATGCAAGATTATCCCAATTACAAGTACCGGCCCCGGCGGAAGAAGCAGGTCAAACGCATCTGCAAGAGGGTGGACCCCGGTTTTTTGCTGGGCAGCCTGACACGGGACCAAAACGCCGTGCCGGAGAAGCGGACCTGCGGCCGGACCGGGGGGGAAAAAGAGGGTGCGGGTGAGTACCCACCTCGCCCGGGGCTACCGGCCGGCCGGGGCTACCGGGAAGCTCCCTGCGGCGGCGGCGGCAGCACCAGCGTGGACACCTATCCCTACGGGCTGCCCACCCCCCCGGAGATGTCTCCGCTGGACGCCATAGACCCCGAGCAGAGCTTCTTCTCCTCGCCTTGCCCCGAGGAGCACCACCGCTCCCACCTCACCGGAGCCACCTACTCCCCGGAGTACGCGGGCAGCTCCCTCCCGTGCAGCCATCACCCTCTCAGCCCCATCCCGCAGCCGGCCACCTGCATGATCCCCCCGGCCTCCAGCTGCCCTTCTCTTCCTCCTCCTCCTCCTCCTCCCAGCTACTACACGCCTGCCTTCCCCTCCTTGCACCCTCCCAGCCTCCATGCCCACCTGGGCCAGCTCTCCCCACCACCCGACCACCACGGCTTTGACACCTTGGACCAGCTGAGCCAAGCTGAGCTCCTGGGGGAGATGGACCGCAACGAGTTCGACCAATATCTCAACAACCCCAGCCATGGTGACCACCAGGGCGGTGTCTTGGCCAACGGACACATCCCAGCATCTAGCAGCTCCCATGCCTCCGAGACCAGCCTGATCTCCGTCCTGGCTGATGCCACAGCCACCTACTACAATAACTACAGCGTCTCCTAGACCCCCCCCTCCCGGCTGGGGACCACCTGGACCGGCCAAGGAAGGACCTGACACAGTATTACGAGGTGTTGCTGCCCCAGGGACATCGTTGGCCACCCCTTGGGGTGACTGAGTCCAAACCGTGAGGGCCATGGAGTCTCCTTGGTGGCGTAGGTAAAAGATTTTGGTCATCAGTTCACCACCGGTGCAAAGCCTGGGGTGCTCTGCTCCCAAGGGGGGGCAAGGAGGGGCAATTTCCCAATGCCAAAGCCCTTGGGCCAAGTCCCTCTTCCAAAGCAGAGATACTCCCGGGAGCGTGGGAAGGCTCCCTGCTGTTTCGGGGCACCCCCAGCTTTGCTTTGGAGTCGGGGGGTGGCAGCACCCCACAAATGGCAGATCTGAAGTCCTGGCAGGGGTAAAAAAAAAAAACCCCAAACCCTGGATGTGGACAAGGGGAAGAGGGGAAAGGGAAGATTTTGGTAAAGGGTCTGCAAGCCACCCATGGCTCTGGGCATCCTGACCTGCACCGGTGGGGGTGAAACCTGCCTTGTCCCCCTGTCCCCAGACCACAGGTTGGGAGCTTCATCCTCATGGGAAGCCCCAGAGGGGATGGGACACCAGGGATGCTGCTGGGCTGTCCCTGGGGATATGTGGTGGGGGCTTCAGGGGGGGACATTGCAGAGGAGGGTTAGATCAGCATCCATGTCCCCCCCATGGTTTCTCTTTGACCTCCCAGCAGAGCCTCCCACCGGGCCGGGAAGGCATCCTGGGATGAGCATTTGGGGCAAAGAGGTGATGATGTAGCAGACACAGGTTGTTTTGTGTTGTTTTTGTTGTTTTATTTTTTTTAACCAAACCTCCTTTGAAGGCAAAGGCTTCACGTTTCGAGCCTCAGTGCTCAATGCCTCTTCTAACTCCAGCGTATTATTGCTTGTAATAAAGCTGTACATTGATTTATTCCTTCCATTATTCCTCCCCTCGGAGTTTGTATTGCTCGAGTTCTCTTCCTTTTCATAAAGATGAAGCTTTATTTTAAATCAGTTATATGACATGATTAATCTTAGTGTTTACTGTATGGCACTTGGTAATGATTAGTTAGTAGCGTGGCTATGATTTCCTGGTTTCAGTCCCAAACGTGTATTAATAATAATTGCAAATAATACTTTTAAAAAAACGCCCCACAACTTCACAGTTTTTTTAAGCTAATACATTCCATCTTTTTCATGTGACTCTATGCATTTTGAATGAGTGTAGATATGAGTTTGCATAAAATATTTAATTTAAATAAATGTTTTTATACAATGATTGTTTTATGATTTAAATTGCTGTAGCTATTGACAAAGATTTCAAAACCAGAAACATTTCCTGCGTGAGTGCGATTTTTTTAGTTATTTTTTTGTTGGTGGTATTTTCGGCCAAACTTTTCTACTTCCATTTTTTTTTTTTTTTTAAATAAAAGAAAAGATCTGTGGTTATCTTTACAACTTGTGGGTTGCTTTCTCAACTCGAGGCACGACGTGGGCTTACCTTGGCTTTTCACGGTGTGTCTCGGGGGGCAACAAGTCGCTTTGGTGGCCTTGAATCCCGCTTTTGGCATCTCATAAATACGGCCTTTCCATCACAACTCCTGTGTAGATACTATGGTGACGTTAAGGCTAAGCTGTGCTTTTGGAGTGTTGGTGAGGACAAATGATGTTGCCTATTTATGGGGTGAGTGCCAGTGTCTGGAGCATGTTTTTATTCACATTTGAGGCAGTTTTTCACAGTTTTTCCTACTTTGTGCTGATGGACCATTTAAGATGTTCCAGTGGAAGGGCCATGTGAAGGGTCCTCGCTGAATGAGGCCTCAGAAATGGAGTGTAGGTCACATTTTAGATGCTTGCATGATGGTTGGTCTTCTGGGTAGATGTTGAATAGTGGTCTTCAAGCATAACTAGGGAAGAGAAGAGCTTCGTGGACCAGTATCACAGCCTGCTCCTGCCAGACGTTAAATCAGGCTGTGTCCCTGCAGTCTTTGAGGTTGAGGCACGCACACCTCCTAGTGCATTGTCCTCGCAGGCTGTGTCCTCCTGCTTGGCCCCAAAAGTGGAGGAGCAAGTTTTGTAATGCACTTTGTGATGCCCACATATGTGTGTTGGCTGAAAGGGTTCTCCAGAGGTCACTCAACCCAACCCAACCTGACTGAGCTGGCTTGCCTCCCATAAATGACTTATCTCTGACTCAGGGAGCCCATGGTTTCAGAAGGTGGGAGGCTATGTGAGTGTTTGGGGAGGCACCAATATGCCCGTGTCCTCTGCTTATGGTCCTCCTTCACTCCTTCACTGTGATTCCCCTGGAGAGAACCCTCCCATCACACACTCCATCTCTTCCTTTGCCCATAGCTTGGACACATCCAGCTGGTTTCCCTTCTCAGACGAATGAAATGGTTGCCTTTGGGTGTCCTGCTGGCACCGTGGACCATGGTGGCTCTTGTACCAGCACAGTACAAGGGTATGATGCTCGGTGTGGTGCTGGATGGCTGGTGTAGCTGCCCAGGTAGGGCAGGGTCACTTTTCCAAGAGGGTTTGTGAACCAGCCCAATGGGGATGTAAGGATGGAGATGCTATGAACCTGTTTGACCTCTCTGCCCAATGCCAGCAGCGTTGGCTCATGTGGGACCATGCCAGGAGCAAGGCTGGAGAAGTTCTGTTCCTCCCACCTCCTGGTTTGCCCACAATCCCTGTGGTGCCCCAGGCCCGGGGGATGCCCACAACACCCATTAAAACTTTTTCACAGTAGGGGTGGCCTGGGGCCCTGGGGCCAAAATCTGGATCTGCCTTTCAACCAGCAAATCCAGGGGTCTGCTCTCTTCCAAGCAGGCTCTCGTTAGAAGGGAACCCACCCCAGGACACCAGAGATGCACCCACCTCAGGACATCAGAGGTGCAACCACCACTGGGTGCTCTGCAAACATCCCATTCTGCCAGCTCTGCTGTAGTGGCAGCTGAGAACGGTGTAATGAGTTTTTAAACTGCCTTGGTGAGGAACCAAAGAGTTTGTTCATCTCCTCCCCCCTCCCACCCCCAAGATAAGCTCTGGTTCTTGCCACCAATGTGCCTGATGTGGGCTCTTGCATTCATCCCCCCTGAAGCGACCCTCTCTTCAGGACGTTGGCTGCCCTCTCCTGTCCTGCCCCGAGCAGCGATGGGATCGACTGAACCACCCCGCGAGCCTCTTCCCCACTTCCCTTCTTGCAGACAGAGTCACTTTTGGGGTTGGTGGAGGCAAAGCCCACACCCAGAGCTCCCAGCAGCCCATACGGTGGTGGCCAGGTTTTTCCAGGAAAAGGGGTTTCTCCACGCATCCCAGCCCCGAGCCGGCGGCGAGCCGAGCCTGTCCCCACTTGCTCAACCCAGAGCCCACGTGAGGAGCGGTGGGAGCGTGTCCCCGTGCTCTCTCTGCACGTCAGGAAGAGCTACAGGCCCCAACCAGGAGCCGGGGCCCCCCGAGGGCTTTGGGAGCCGCAGCCAAGGCGAGGTGCGGCTCCCTGGGAGCCAGGCCTCGCCGGCCAGATCCGGGCACACACCCAGCGCCGGGAGCAGCCGGCTTCCACCTCCCAGGACACCTCCGGCAGCTGAGACGAAATTTGGGAGCGGAGACATCCGTCCCTCCTCCGTTGGGATGGAAAACACAAGGCTGTTGCGGGGGGGAAGGTGTTACATCCCTCCCCGCAGCAGGATTTTGGGATGCAGGGCGTCGCTGCGGGGACCAGCCAAAAAATAAGCGTCTGAGAGAGGTGGGAAGGAGCCTTTTTTTTTTACTTGGAAAGTAGATGTTCCTGCAGAGGATTGATGGTTGTGGTGGTTTATGGATGCTAAGGGGGGTCTCCACCCCAAGCAGGACTCGTTCTGCATCAGCCCTGGGTACATTTCTCCTCCCTCTCCATCCCAAACCCACAAGCCCAAGACATTGCACTCTGAGGAGCCTTGTGGTTTGTAGGCTGCTTTCTCCAGGCTGGGACAGGCTGGAAACCAGCAGGAAGATCAAATCAGGGCTGCAGGAAGGGATAAAATGACTCCCCACCACGTTTAAGGTCCTGCTCAAGGGTGTCAAGTTGGGCCAGGGTAAGGTTCTCCCCTTGCCAGGAGGTGACCAGGGTATGAGTTCTCTGCCCCCAGTGTCCGGTGGCCATGACCAGCTCTTGGCCCCCATGGCTGTGTGGGTCACAGTGCTGGGCGTCAGGAGCAGGGATGAGGTCACCTTCCTGGATAGTGCTGGGATCTGGGCTGGCCGGGAGCTGCGGTGTGTGTCATACCCTGTCCCTCCTCGATGGGCAATTTCCTTTGCCTCCCTTGAGCAGGTGGTAACTCCTTTCTGTCCTCATTCCACCAGCCACATCTGTTTGTCCCAGTGCCACCATGCAGGGGTAGACCCCACTGACAAGCAGCCAAGTGACTGCTCCATGCCTCAGTTTCCCTGTTTGTAAAATAGAGGTAATACTTCCTCCCCTCCCATCCTTTTTGCACCCAGTGTTGGGACATGAAGTGTCTCCTACCAAGAGTTTGAACAGGACCAAACACTTGTGGTGCACAAGGGGTCTCTACCCCATGCCAGGGCTCTGGGTGCTGCTACTGAATCACCTGGAGATGATTATTTTCCCTCCATTGCTCTCAAAGGAGAAGCAGGGGAGAGGAGCAGAGTCAGAGAAGGTGGTGAGGAGACTTGACTGAGGTCACCCTCCAAATCAGTGCCAGAGCCAAGGGGAGACCTTCCACACCACCAGCTCCCCCAAAACCCCCTTTTGCCCCCGTCAACCCTTTTCTGGTGGTGAGTAAACACCTTCCCTGTTCATCTCTTTTTGCCCCCATTCCACCCCACCTCCGAACCCCACCGCAACCCTCCATGCAGCGAGGACAGGATTGGGCTCTCCCTCCCAGTCTCTCCAGAGGAGGGAATGAGACAAGCTGCTGAGTGGTTTCCTGCCCAGCACTGCCAATGGGAGCTGCTGGGGTGCCGGGAGCAGGGGAGGATGTATCCGGAGCTGAGTGTTTCCTGGCAGATAAGGCCAGCCCCTCCTGCCGGATGTTATGAGTCCAGGTCCTACCTCCAGGTTTCAAGCGAGGGGGCCGAGGAAAGGCTTGGATGTTTATGTCAAGGAAAAATGACTTCTCCCTCTGTGTACAGTCCACTGGCTCCCCCAGGGCTACCCGCGGGAGGGTAAATGCTGGGAAGAGGAAAAGAGGGGCGAGGGGATGGAGGTGGGTGGTGGGGGAGGCCCTCAGGGCAGGAGGGCTGTGGGTAGGCTGGGCAGGCTGCGGGGTCTCTCCCTCTCTGATAGGGATGGGGTGGGAGGGTGCCAAGGCAAAGGCAGGGGGAAGAGGAGAAGAGCCCAGGGCTGGAGAGTGCCTCTGTCAGTGCGGAGTCACCTCGATGGCAACCTACTTGGCTGAATCCAGCACGTCACCCCTAGTGCCCACCTGGAGGAGATCCAACCCCCAGTGAGGACTTGCTCCTTCAAGTGCCCCTTCAAGGCAGGATCTAAGGCCACCCACCTACTCTTTTGAATGAAGCTTGTGTGCTCCTGCCACCCTTCTGGGACCATCCACAGGGCCCAAGTCAAAATCTATGCACTGTTTGAGGGGTCATACATGTTCAGAGTCATCTCTGGACACTGGAAGGGACATGGAGAGACCCGCACCAGGCTCACACAGGTCAAGAAACCAGGACAGAGAAGATCTCTCACCTTCAACTGCTACCATCCACACTGTGAAATTATCATAGTCCCCAGCACAGAGGTGCTCAGCCAAACAAATCCTGTCCCGACCCTGGGGTGGAAGTAGCAAGGACATTCATAGGGAAATTTTGGATGTGACCACTTTATTTGGATGTGGCCAGACCAACTCAGGAGCCTCAGGGTCAAACAACGGAATCTGGACCATTTCACTCGTGGACACTACCAGAGCCTCTAGAGATATTGTTTTTTGCTAGCATTGCCCAACTTCTGATTGAGAGTTTTGTCTTTGGCATCAATAGAGGGAGGTCTGAAAACAGAGAAAATATGGCAATCTCCTGTCCAGGGTGGTTAAGAAGAGCTGAGGTGCCTCCCCACCCCTGTTTATTCTCATTTCAATACAAGAAGGACTCCTGGGGGTCTCGTTTCCCACTCAGAGGGGCAGAGACAGCAAAAGAAAGGAGAGAGGGTTAAGCCCCTTCCCTTCCTCCTCAGAGCTTGGGTAACCTATGAGGGTCCCTACCAGCAGATGAAGGGCATCCAAGGATCATTGCTATGAGCAGAGAGAATTTGGGGTTAAGAAGGCTCATGCTGGAGGTCTGACCCGTGCCCTCCTTCCACCTCTCTACCCTCAGCACCCCGAATGTTGCCCCCCGTCCCCAGGCCAGCCAGGACGAACTCCACCTCACCAAGCCCAAGATGTTATTCTTTCCCTTTTGATTTCCAGGAGCTCCCGCTCGGCCCCCAGAGCTTCACAGTGAACAAAACATCAGAAGCTCGGGCTGGCGGTGCAGGAAGGAAACCTGCTCACGTGGGGGCTGAGTCACGATCCCACAGCTCCCTCCCGGCATCCCAGGGAGCAGGCGGCATCGGGTACCAAGGGACAGCAGGTCCCACCGCCCCCCTGACCAGCCGAGGCACCAAAAATCCTTCTCCACCACCACCGCCCTATTTTCTTCTTTTGAGAAACTAAACGCTGCTGTTCGGTTTTAATTTTCTGTGGCTTGGGTGGAAAAGGCTGGATTTGCTTCCCCGGCAAGTGACGAGTCTCCATGCTGCCCTTTTGGGCCTCGGCCAAAATCCAGGGAGGACACTGAAAAGCTTAGTTTAAAACAGGCTTCTCAGCACCCCTGGGTGAGCTGGGACCAGATATTCAGTTCTCTGCAGTTGGGGCCAGGCTTCTTGTCTTGCAGCACCACACCATACCACAAAGATTGTCCCCACTCAGCCCCCTCCAGAGCAGCAAAGACCTGAGGTCTGTTTTGTCTCTGAAGCCAGGAGCACCATGAGCTCTGGGCTGGAGGGGCCAATAATCCCAAATCTCCCCTATGGTGATAGGATATATATATATTTATACACATGCAGAGGAGATAAATACACACACACACACACACACATTATATATATATGTACACACACAGGCCACATCTGGCCAGACATAAGGCCAATGCAGCCCATGATGTTGTTTCCAACCGAGTAAGGAAAGCACATGTGAAGATGAATACAAGAATGAGACAAGCAGAGCGATCCACCCCAGCCCCTCTCCATCTTCAGCCCATCTGCAGCACAGGGCTTTGTGAGCTCTCTGGCTTGACTTGCCCTCAGTGGGATTGCCTTCCATACATTTGCTCGATTGTGGGTTTAAAATTTTAGTACCTTTTGCATCCCCACTCCATGTGAAGATCCACCTCCTTCTGTTGATTTGACCCTGCCACCTGCCAGGTTTGTTTGATCCCATATTTCTCCAGCTGAATTATTCCTTATTTACCTTTTTCTGGGCCATGCATGATTTTGTAACTATATATCATATCTCACCCCTTTAGCCACCAGCCTGGAGACCTCCAGTCTTCCTCTCTTCTACCTCAGGAGTGCTGAGATTTGATTTGCTCATTACTCACTTCAGGAATATTTGTCAAGCACTTGGGGGCAGGTGCTGCAGAGGGACACTTGTGATGAGTTTCAACAACTTTAAGCTATCATTATGTGTGTGGGGGAGACTGGGCGGAGGAGACACCAAGGGATGCCAGGTGGGTGTGGGAACGGTGACAGGCACTGTGAGCAGTGAGTGGGAGGCTGGGGATGAGACTCGGTCTGGGTGAGATGGGAGACAAGGCACTGAGGTGCCGGGGACAGGACTAGATGGTGAAAGAAGCTGGAGAAAGCATCCTAGGAAGGAGGAGGTGGGTGTGAACAACCATGGTCTGGCAAGGAAAGGTAGGGCTGGGAAGGAATGGAGCATGACTGGAAGGATGAATGTTGGATGAGGAACCAGAAGATGAAGGAGAAAAGGACCTTCTGGTCCTGGAGTGTAGACTGGACTGGGAAAAGGAGAAGAGTGACATCAGTATCTGCTGAACCAGGTGAGGATGACAGACCTTACAGCAGGGCTGAAGACTGTTAATGGAAAACAGACCAGAGAGGGACCAATGGCCCCAGATGGAGAAGGAATGTTTGGGCAGCCTATGAGTGACCAAGCCAGAGTACAGAGGCCAGACTAGTCATGACTTGGAGAAAGCAGTGTCCCCTGGTCTTCTTTTCCCCATCTGTCAGCACAGACTGGTGAAAGCCTCAGCAGAGTGCACATCCCACATGTCCTCTTCAGAGCTGGCCTGGGAGAGGTGACAGCCTTCAACTCTGTCCTGGTGGCATGGTGGTTCCAGAGGCCCTGATAGCTCTCCCAGGGAAGCATCTAGGCAGGATAATAAACAGGACAGCTCTGAGCCCAGCTGGTTCAACCTTCCTACTAAACTCTCTCAGCCTCCAAAAAGAGGACAGTAGCACCCAAGCAGTTGACTGCAAATGGACCCTGGCCTTCACTCACCTTGAATCTTCCCTGGGTCCTGCTTGCATCGTGGCCACTTGATCTTGGGCCAAAATCACACCAAGGAGTACGCTACAAATAGCTGGAGGGTCATTGCAGAAGCAATATGTGCTCCTGACCCTGGTCCTATCCATTTATGAGTGTAGGTGCAGACTGGGGCCCTTGGGTAATGCCAGAGTATGGGATTTGGGTGGATTTGTCTGTTGTGCTCTTTACAACTTAAGAAAACATTCCCTCTTCCCTCTCCCACGCGCAGGAGGATGGAAGAAGTGTTGCAGTTGCAGAGTCAAGTGCTCCAGGATTAGGAAATGCTGGGCTGGAGCATGTTTGTGCAGCCTCCCCACTCCTTCCAGGTGCCAGGCGTTGCAGGAGACCTGGAGTTGCAGGAGATCCCGTGATGTGATCATGCAGTGAAAGGCACTCGTTGCATGATCACATTGCGGGATTACACGTGAACTTTTTTTCCCCTCCTTGGACCTCTGCCTCTTTCAGCTCACAGGCAGATTTGGATGCATCCACTCAACGTTTAACATATAACCAAACTTGCCAGGTCCCTCCCCAGTGATTGCACAGATTGGGGCAAGTCTGATCAGTGATTTAAGGTGGGATTTACTTCACAGACATGCCCAGCTGTCTCCACAGTGATATCCTAGGGTAGTAGAGCTCTCAAGTTGAACACCACAGCAGAGGCATCATTTAAACAACTGAACCTAGAACACAGACCCTTGTTGGGGGGGTTGGAATTGCTGGACTAATTCTCTTTCAACTGATGCCCAGTTCTGGGTCTAATTTTCTGCTTCTTCAATATGTCCTGCTGCAAGAGCAGAGGATTTGGATGGGGATGCCTTCCCAACCTTTGTCCTGCCAATACCCCGGTACTTCATGAACTCAGCCATTTCCTTGGACCCCAGTGAAGCAAGGTGTTGAAGAGGTGGAGGAGTTGTCCATCAGCTTGGGATGCTGGATGCCCAATCCCTACTCAGCAACCCAGCTCTCAGCTACACCATAGCTGGAGTTCATTTGCACCTTAGCCCCTGGTCACAAGTTAAGAGTCTGGAAAATAAGACTTGCTGACAGTGACTCCAACGGTCTGAACAGCAGAGGGAAAGACATAACTAGTTCTTCAGGGTGGCCTGTGTCCATCATCTGAACACTGAGGAAGGACATCCATGCCCCTTCAGCATCTCTACATCATTCACTTCATATCTTCTCGTGTCCACAGCAACATGGTAGGGGTCCTATAGAGGATGTCTTCCTTCCTTGCACATAGCTGGTCCTCCAAGTAGAACAATTCTCGTTTGAACACTGAATAGGATTAGAGGTGATAAAAAGCTGCATCATAAAACATTGCCACTAGGAGGAGAAATGAAGGTTGGGCAGGTATTTTTGGTTCTACATTCATCTAGTGCCCTTAACTGCCCAGAGACTGGAAAAGTTGTATTCTTGGCTGAAAAGTGCAGCAGGAACTAATGGATCTTGCTGAAAAAACAGTGTAGAACACAAAACGGTTTGTCATTCCAAGCCACACCGTGTCAGTGCACTAGCAGTTTGGTTTTGTAAGACTTAGTGGGTGGTGGCTGCACTGGTGATAAGAAATAAGTCTATTGGCTTGGTGGCCTCCAGGTTTCCAAGAACACATGATCACTTGGCACGTACAGATAAAACTTTCTGTTTTGTCCTCGTATCAGTTGAATTTCAAGAGCTCACGGTGTGCATTGCATTAAGCATTTGAGTTCCTGAGATGTTCCCAGCACTGTTCTTCTTCATTTCAAAAAGAGAGGTGGGACCTACTTGCATGAGTCTCCTGAGGTTGAATGCCTCTCTCTCCAAACCAGCGTTGCCTTGTAAAAAAGCCTTTGCCTGGCAGGTAAAGAGGGCTTGAATAGGCCCTTCACTTGAAACAGAAGCCACATCTCCACTAGCAACCAAATAGTGTCTTTCTCTAGCTAGTGGGTAGCATGCACCAAGGTCATTTGGAAGATCATGGAGGTCCCGGCTCACCATCCCTCTCTCCCAGGATCCCACATGCCAGAGCTTCCTTCAATCCAGGCTCCTGCCTACTCGAGGGAAAGAAGAGAAGGAAACTCTCAACACAGACCACCATCCTGCCTGCCCTCCTTTCTCCAACCTCCTGAAATGTCCCAAAAGCGACTCAGAGGGAGTTTCTTCAATGTACAGGACACACACGTGAAGGACCTGCTGTAATTAAATGACCCATTAGAGCTTCCTAGTTGTTCTTCCCTGCTGCTTTCCCGAGTTCAAAAGGTGATTTAGGATGACATGCTCTGCTCTACATGAACTTGCCAGCTATTGCCAGCAGCATGACGAGACACCCCTTCATTGTACATTAATTCCACTAGGCGTACGGCCCAGCAATCAAAGTACCTCATTAAAGTTTAATTAAATTTCCCAAGCGATTTGCTCCCGGGCTGAGAACCTGTAATGCAAGCCAAAGCAGGTCTGCATGCGTGTGTGTGTATGTCTGGAGTTTTGGGGCTTCCTTTTTTTTTTTTTCTCATTATTTGCACATGTGATCTTTTTTCCTAGGCGTTACCAACATTTCATGGCTGGAGTATGAAATAAAACCAGAGGTTGCAACCCAGTCCAGGCTGCATGAAGAAAAGCCAAATCTTACAGACTTTCTGCTTCCTGCTGGAAGTACATCAGGATTTTGCTCTACAGTTCCCTTGTTGGACGTAGGCAGAAGGTCCAGTGATCAGGAATTAGGAGTCACCCTGTAGTTTAGTTCCCACTATCAAAGTTTGGCAAAAAACCCCAGGGAATTCCAAACTCAACAGCTTTGGATAGCAAACAAAACCAGATCTGTCTACATCAGAGACAAGTGCCACATCTCATCCTCACCCTTAGTTGCATAGGTGAAAGATGAAGAGGTAGAAAGGTCAGAGAATGAACTGGTGGCAGAGGGCTGGAGCCATTTCCAACCCCTTCCGTCTGCTCCATGTGCTGAACCAACAGTATTTCTTAGTACAAGGGGCTTTCACTGATTTATCCAGATTCTTTCCTGTGTTTTCCAGGGATTTGTATACTTTCTCCAGGGTGGTGTCTTTCTCCACCCTCAGTGTCTTTTGCAGAAGGAGCCTATGGGTACTTTTTGGGGTCTTTGTGTCCAACAGGGCAGCGATGTGCTAATGGTGTTTTTCAACCTCTACATCTATGATATCCTCCAATGAGAGGGCACATAGACCTCCAGACTGGCATAGCTCTGCCATCAAAAGTCTTGTGGCACAGAGAACTGTTGTTGGAAATGCTTGAAGTTGAGAAAGTGATTGCAATAGGTGCTCATCTTGAGCAACCATAGCTTCAGGCTGAGACTTTGTCCCAGAAGACTTGAAGGGTTTGGGAGATGGTTAGGTCTAGAAAGACATTATAATGGCTCCTGAGGCCCACTGAAGAGAAACAAGGTCTTATAAGAGTGATCCTCCTGCTTTGAGTTCTTCCTGGCACTTCAAGGGTGGCCAGCTTTTTCCATGGACTCCAGAGAGAGAGCAGTCAGCTAAAATCCTTTAGGAAGCTTAGCTGTGTGCCCAAAGATGAGTGAACACAGGCCTAAATGAGCCTGCAAGAATCCTCGTGTTATCAACACACACCCTTACGGTACTCGCTTTTGCAAAAAAAAAAAGAAAAAGGCATCAACTGATGTTCATCCGATTAAAAATGTAACAACCTCCTTTTCCCCTTTATTATTATTATTATTATTTTATTGCCTGAAATTCCTATCTGAGCTGGAGAGAGGATGGGAGGCTGCTGCTTCTAAAGAACTGTTAAAACAGTTGTTGTTGAATGTTTCTCTGGGATAACCTAGTATCTTCTTCCTAGAGGATTTTGATAAGTAAAGTAGTAGGAGAAAGTTTTCGATAAGACAAGACTCAACAAAGACAAGACCCTTCTGCTGCTTTGCTCCACAGTACGAAGATGCAGTTGAATCATCAACCTCAAAGAAAGAAAACCACTCCATGATGAACCCAAGGAGTTCCTTACATGCAGACTAACCAGGACCAGTGCCCTTGCTCTGCCTTGGTGACACAGTATGGTGAAGTCCTTATAGCTAAACTCTCTCCAGAACAAGGTGGATGCATCTAAGCAACCTGCCAGGAGTGGTTCTTGGACTATGTTAACTGCTGACCCATGGCTGGGGGTCATTTGGGTTGGAGCCAACAGGCTCAGGCCAAAACCAAGCCAAGGACTGTGTTAAGAACAGCGCAAATGACAGCTCTGATGGCCAGTCCATATTGAGATATATCCAGGTCGTCTCTGCTCTTTCCTGCAAGCTAAAAGTTTATCTCCAGATTAAAATTCCCTGAAGGTGAAAGGAGGAAACCGAGACCGAGGGCCTGGCTCGGGGGACTGCAAAAAAATCAACAGGAGCAGATTTCGCGGATCCCTGCACAGTGATCATGCACTGCAGTGCCAAAAGGGGAAATTTTCCTGTATTTTTCCTCGGACTGGAGTGGATGGAGAGCAAACAAAAGCAAATACTGAAGCACTTACTCATATCAAAAGACGTATGAGCACAAAATGCAGTCACCCCCTTGAAACTTCAAGTGAGGTGGGGATTTCCATGTATTGCATGTGTTTCCAGATCTAAGGATAAGAGTTACAGCTGGTCAAACATTTTCCATTGATGATTTCCTTGCAGAAAACATCCTTCTAAGGAAAAAAAAAAAAACTTAAAGAAAATTCAAGGTTTAGCTTAGTTTCCCTTAAACACACTTCAAATTAAAATGCATTTTGTACAACTTTTTCAATTTTCTTTCCTCTTTAATGGCCTATATGGAAAAACGAAAAATTAAAGTGATAACTGACCAGTGAGAGTGAGATTGATTGACCTTTTTAAAGACGCGATGCATATTTTTTTAAAAAAATGAGATTTTTCACAGCAATACCCAAGCGCCTCCAGAATATCCATAGCAAAAAAGAAAATTAAATCTATTTTTTTTTCTTGTACTGTACTTACTTCATTCCATTAGCTGTAATTAACAGTTTCTTCATCAAGTTAGGCTCCATTCTCATCACCAGATTCCAGCAGTTTGAAGACCTATTTAGTTTTAGTAGATTAAAGAGAACAATATAAAATGCCCAACTCTGAACCTTTATGGTTTAGCAAACACTCTCAGCTTTAAAAAAAAAAACACAAACCAGAAAAAGCCTAAAGGGCAATGGAAATGTGACTTTTGCAATTATAATATCCACATCTACTGCCCCTTTCCCCATTACTTTTGGTCTTTTGGCCAGTTTCAAACCAATCTGAGGCCATGGAAGATGTCCCAAAGATCTGAAGGTCAGATGATTTTCATGATATTCACTGAATTCCCCATAATACTTCTCTTTTTTTCTGAGGCTATAGCCACAGCATACACACAACAACCATTGGACACAGGAGCATCTATATGGGCAAGATCTATTAGTAGTGCCCCATATGCGAGAGGAGCTTTGAGGTGAGCTCCTCACAGGATGACACCTACATGACGCAGAATTACTCAGAACGGGCCAGGATTTCTGACATGGCTTCCTAGTCATGCCATAACCTGCTGCAGGACTCCAGGCAATCACAGAATCCCTCTGATCCTCATCGCCCTGTCCGTAAAGTGAGGATGCTCTCTGCACTGAAAGGCATTACATGGTTAAAGGACTGGAGTTATTTGGGTGGAAGGAAAGAAGGTGAACAGAGGGTAGGTTAAATATCTTCCCCCAAGTTTGGGAGTGGGGCTTGATCTCAGTGGAGACAGCTAAAGGCAGGTGACTTGATTCTCATCGCTAATGTCTAGAAAGCAGACATTGGCTTAGAGTTAGACTCTATTTATAGATGATAGACAAAAGGGAATTACTAGACATCTGTCTCATAAACTGTTTGAGATCAAATCAACATCAGAGCTCTTGGAGCCCCTCCGCTGGGAGGGGGGGCTGAGAGAGTTGGGGGGCTTCAGCCTGGAGAAGCGAAGGGTCTGGAGAGACCTTGGAGTCCCTTCCAGTCCCTAAAGAAGGGGGGTTCCAGGAAAGCTGGGGAGGGACTCTGTATCAGGGAGGGGAGCCCCGGGAGGAGGGGGAAGGGTTTGACCCTGCAAGAGGGGAGATGGAGCTGAGCTGTGGGGAAGAACTTCTTTGGTGTGAGGGAAACCAGGATCCGTTTCCTACAGTTTGAGTTATATTAAAGGCAGACAGTAATTAGGAATGGAGTGAGTCAGGACTCACAATTACAGTCTTGCTTCTGCCATCAAATCACTAAATGCCCTTTGCCAAGCCCTTTAACCTCAGTGAGCTCTGGCTCACCTGCCTGAAGTACAGGAATGATAATTCCTCCCTTAAGGGAACTGGGAACATCCTTTATTCTCTGCAAAATCCTAAAGAGCTGGTGAACACATGCTGTTATTAGTTTCCTCTCAGGTGACAGTAATGAGTTGGAGAGTGATCGGTGTCTTTTGGGAGAAATGTCTGTAGTAATAGGCTAAGCCTTGGGAGATAAAACTTTTAGCATGAAAATATTTGTCTAGGAAGGGAGACCCACAGCAACACATGGCAGAAGCAGAGCCAAATCCATTGGGGAACCGAGGCAAAGCAGCCCTGAATAAACTGATGTGGTGATTAAATACACCGTTCCCTTGACGCTTTTTGATGGGAATATCTGAAAGAGCTTAATTACATGGGGCTCTAGGAGCCTGATGCCCACGGATCTCACTTGGAAGCACATCTCCTGGACTCCACAAATGAGTCACGTCATGGGAATGGTGTGAGGAGGGATGAGACCAGGAATTAATTGTGTACACTTCATCCTGCCTAGGCATGAAAATATTTCAGGGATCGCATGGATGAAAGGGAACAGCTTATTATTGCACAGTGTTTAACTACCCCACCAACTTTTGCAAATATAAGTTTATAAGTTAAAGTTTGTGCTTCAGCTGGCTTGGCTTCTCCAGCCCCTCATAAAGGAGGTGTCCTACACTGGGACAAGGCAGGAAAAGCCTTTCTGCTTTCTGAATACGAAGTAATTTAGGGTGACTTAAAATTACAAGTTGACCAAAGCCATACACTGTGGTTACAGCCTTTCGTCTCAGGGTTTCTGTTAAAAAAACTTCTAATCAGGGAAAATTTCTAGCTTGTAAGGGTAATATGAGAGCAAGTCGTCTTCAGAGCCCAGCATCTCCCAGTGTCTCATTGCTCCTCATCCCCCATAGCTTCCCCTCTCTCTCTCAGTGGCTCACATCTCTGATTGCCTCCTTCATTGATCCCTGTGCTTGTGGGGGTTATGTGAGAGAACGAGCTGTCTCAAGACTTATTTTTAAGTATTAGTTCTTCTGCTTCAGTGAGAGATGGGAGAAAATGTAGGAATAGGGTGAGAGCCCAGAAGGCAGCTTCTGAAATATCAAAAAACAAGCACTCCTCCAAATATCTGTCAGGAGCTCACGAAGTCCTCAAAGCTGTGTTTTCCATCCTGGCTTCTTAAACTGAAATAGGACATTTTAATTTAATTTTATTATTATTCCCCTCTCTACTCCTCCTCTTAAAAAAAAAAAAAAAGGAGTTGTGGAAGTACTTTCTTCTTCCTTCTCAGGACTTTGGACTGTCATTAGCATCCCATGCATTATTCAGTGGGTTGATTATGAATGAATCAGCATAGACCCCTCCCCTTTGAAAGCTGAGAAGAGCTGTAACTATGTCAGAATGCCCCATGGCCCTTCCCGACCCATCGGACTGCAAAGGGAAAGTTAATTTCTTGGTGATGTTTAATTAAAATTTAATTAATTCGTTAAGAAGCGGTGGCTGCCCTGAATAGATTTTTGTTTCAAAGGGAATGCTTGAAAACTGGTGCTCTGCTGCTGCGTTGTGTTGGGAATATAATAAATGGATGCTTTTTTGTAAGGAAGGGAGTCAGATCGTTACAAACTGTGGGACAAGAAGCACAGGAGGGAGGATGTTTGATCCATGACTGAATTTGTGTTATTTGCAAAACAAATAAAGAATGAATTATTATTAAACATCCCCTTATCCAAAGGGTGAGTAAGAAGCAGAGATCCCCTTCAAATTATAAAGCCTTGGCTATATTCTGCTGAGATCAAGCAGTCCAGGAGCAATTGTACGGTGAAGTTCAGCCACTTTTTTGGTTGCACTTCTCTTTTCCTCCTTCCTTCCTTCTTCCCTTCCTCTCGTAATCCCCCCTGCAACAATTTCATCAGACTGAGATCTGATCATCCCATATCGAATGTACTGAATGGATAAAATCTGTGGTAGAAACATGTTGTCTGTGAGATTAATTTGCCTCTGAAATCAAGGTGATGCAAACAGGACCCACCCTAAATTGTGTGAACAGGCTGGGCATTATTTTATGATTAAACAGCTCTGTAAGCATCAAAATACCTACTCTCTCAGGCTTCCCTGTCCAGGGTCTAATGTGGGACAGATTAGTACACTCTCTTCAGCTCTGCTCTTCACCTTCAATATGATGCTTGGGTTTTTCCACAAGGAGGAGATTGCCAAACTCAGACAGAAGGTTACCAACATGGTTAGGGGATAAAGCACAGGATTTACAAGGAGAGGCTGAGAAAAATGCATTTTTCCAGCCCTCAACAGAGACATCTTAGCATAATCTTATTGCTGTCTTCAACTGCCTAATGCAAGGGTATAAAGGACATAGAGTCAGATTCTTCTTGGATGTCCCCAGTGAAGGGAAATGAGGCAATGAACTTTGATTAGAAGAATAGAAATCCCAGTTAGACATTAAGGGAAGTGGAAAAAATTCACCATGAAGATGATAAAAAAATTGGAGGAGGTACCCAGAGGTGTTGGGGATCTCCATCCTTGGTGATATTCAAAACGTAGCTGAATATGACCTTGGCCAATATGGTAAAACTTTGAAGTTGAATCTAGCTTCAGTTTCACCTTGCTTTGGATGGGGGTTTGGAACCAGAGACCTCCTGAGATCCCTTCAGAACTGCATCACTCTGTGGTTCCGTGACAAGCTCAGGACAAACCACCTGACAAGCTGCTGGTGTTCTGCCCAATGCCGGATGTAAGGGAAGCTTTCAGGAAGTTGATGGTGAGCTCCACAGCCAAAAGGGACTGCCCATCACTGCTCAGAGCGGCGCTGAGCACACACCAGGCACACCCAATGGTGGGAAGCCGCTCTGTTATCTCATATGCAAACAAGGGAAGTATTAACTGTAATTTATTTCTTGGCAGCAAGTGGGGACGAGAAAGCAACAAACTGCCTGATGGTGTCTATAAACGACCATAGCAATGCAGATACTTCAAAGGACTGAAGTACTGAGTGGTTTTGCCTACTCTGAAACCACTAAGACAATGCAAACTGAGGCTCTTACAGTGTAAAGCCCTCAAGACAGCAATATAATCACAACCAGCAAAGCCACAAGCAACAGAGGCAACATAAAAAAGTTTATTGCAATATCTGTAAATCAAACTGTGCCTTGTCCATTCTGGAGGCCTTGGTTCACCTGATACGGTTTGGTCACGTCCATACTGTCAAAATCAGCCTTCAAAACAAGGTAGTCCTCTGCCAACTCTCAATCCATGCCTGGGAATTGCTTCTAAGAGTGGTGCAAGGTAATGTTAAGCTGTGCCAGGGACCTGTCATTACTTTTAGTAGTAGCCAAAGTAGCCAACTCACTACTAGAAGTGAGTAGAAAATACACCATGAAGAATCTTCACACCTCTCCTTAAAGAGTTGGGGCTACATCAGTGGATTGTCGGAGCTGGGCAAGGCGGTGACATGCCTACAGCAGCAGGGGTGGAGGCTTAACAAAGAGAGGCAGTGGTTTTAGAAGAAAGAAAGTGTAAAGGCTGCCCATGCTCACTGGGAAGAGCCCATCTGCACCTGAGTTTGCAGCAGGAGTAGCCAAGTTTCCGCAAAACTGCAGAGCCAGTTTCTCACTCTTGACCAGACTGTCATACTCAACATGATTATCATACTCAGTGTCAAGTGAGGGCTTGAATTCTGGATTAATTTCCATAGTAGCTCTTTCAACTGTAATCTCATTACTCTAGATTAACACTACTGTGATGGAGAATCTGTATCTAGACCTGATGCCCAAGTACATAAGTCCAAAGCTATATAAGATTCAAGTAAAATTAGTAGAAATGTTTTTTTGTTGCCATGCGAAGGACTGAAGTCTCGGTTTTTTATTTCACTTTTCACTTCTGATGTGGTGTAAGGACACTTTGAAAAAGTTGGGACTAGGAAAGTGTCTGGACGGAGCCCAAGAGCAGAGCTCAAAACCACGTTGCCTGAGTTTAGAGTAGTCCCTTGAGCCAGTCCTACAAAGGAGGAAATTCTCCCCCACCTCCATTTTACTAATATCTGTGTGTCGAGTAAAGCTGCTTGCTGCAGCCAACAACAGGCACACGTAGGGGTGAGCACCCCTTCACCCCACAGTGGTGGGAGTGGTGGGCAGAACCACCTCTTGCCTGCCAGCCTCAGGGGAGCACAGGGATGTTTACTCACCACACTCAGATCCCTGCTTGGCAGGAGATGATGGATGGATGGATGGATGTTGTCATCTGTGTTACAAAACAGGGAAGCTCTTCAGCAGCTCACTGGGAGGTAGGGTGAGGACATGATTTCATACCAATCACACCAGTATGAATATGCCAGCAACCCTACCAGACTTGTTCTGCCAGGCTGTGCTCCCAGACATTTTGCCCAGAGCATAGCAGAGCATGACTGCTCCTGGTGTCCCCAGCAACCACCAGCTCTAACAAACCCTTCCCTCCTGGGCTTTTCCCAGCCTGGGGCAGCTCTCAGACCACCATGGACTCTTCTGCCTGTATTTACACGCAATGCAAATCGTACTCCCTCTCTGAAACAACATCTGCCTGCTATGGCCTGGATTTTGAGCTATTCATCCCACGCTTTTTACGTAAACCCTCTCTGCAGGCATCTTTTCCTTTTCATTGGCAGGGAAGAACCAAAGCTTGTGACACACCTTACTTAGAGACCTTGGGAAGGTCTTAAGTATATGTGGGATGAACCTGGGGATGACCAGGCTGTAGGTCAGATGGTGCTGTCACAGGGAACCCAAGTGTGGGACTCATGATGGGCTAGAAGAGACTTGGTGCTGGGCTGAGCATAGGCTGGCCTAAAGACATCTGCTGTTGCCTCATCCAAAAGGGGTCTGATTTGATGCCATTACACAGTTTGGATCTGGCCCGCTAGTCACCATGCTCTGATGAAAACTGTGCACCAAAAATGTACAATTTGGATTATTTCTTCTCCCACTGGTCTTGGGGTGCCAGCCTGCTCTCACCCCTTCCCACCAGCTGGGGAGACACGATGGACCAACAATATATCCTGGACTAGATAAGATCAGTCCTCCATTTCCTTTCACCTCCTTGAGGACCTCCTCCATCTTCTTCACTGCTATTGTAGGGACATCCAGGTGGGCACTGCACTGCAGGTTTCAAACTTGGCTGCAGGGCTCCCATCCTGGGAAGTCCCACAGGAATTGGCATCCCATCCCTCTGCAGTGGCTCCTTTTGTAGTCATGAGGGCTCTGCAAGAGGCCTTGGGATGTCAGAGCCAAGACCTGGTGCGTGGTTAGAAAACTCCCATTATTGGCTATTTCTAGGGGAAAAGAAAATGAAGTAAACTCATCTCTGAAGGTGAAAGCAAAATGGGAGGGGCAAAAAAAAATAAAGAAGATGGTCTGGGAAAAGCAGAGGTAGATTTTGAATCCCAAAAGGACACATAGTTGGGCAGTTTTAAGGCATTTGCCTTTTCAGCACAGCCAGGAGAAATCCAGGCAACTGTCCCTGGACATGTTGAATGTCCCAGATCCCAGAGTTGTGATTAAATCTCATCCACTAAAAGTTTTTTCCAAGTTGTTGTTTTTTTGTGGTTTTTTTTTTTTCATCATCTAAGGAGAACAGGAGACACCAAGCCTGTTGCTGACACATTTTTGGATAGCTGCAGAAGGTGAGGAATGACTCTCTGAAGGCACAAGGACCAGGCAAGGATGGAGCCCTTTAAAGCACGGCCACGTGGTGGGTGGGTGTGTGGAGGTTACAGAGCTAAACAAGTCCCTAATGCTCTTAGTGCTAATACATTAATGCTTTAGCATATAAGGCAGTTTTCTCTTATACATATTTTGGGTACAAGGAGATTAGTGAGGAAGGTCTATCATCTCTTGCCCTTCTTCATTGTGTTCTTCATTGCACCCATCACTCTCTGCATGGTATGGTCTGTTCTGGAGCACAAGACGACACCCTGGAGGATGAAAAACCCCAGTCCTGCAAACCCTTACCCACTGCATGTGTAACTGCTGTAAGGCCAGAGACCTTACACCTCAGACCAACGAGGCTTGTGGTACTTCATCTGCCTCCCGATGGCGACCTGAGATCCTAATCTCGAGCCCACCATGCAGAGACCATGGTAAGGGCAGGGGCGAGGCAGTGATATCACCGTGAGCATCAGCCGGTAGGCTCTGCCCGGCTGTGTCACAGAACGAAGAGATGAAGATATGTCAGAGGCTGTGGTCCAGCCGAGATAAGATAAGGTCAGCAAAGCCTAGCAGAGCTCCAGCTCTCCTTTTGCTTCACCCAGAAGAGCCGCTGATGATGGAGGGTCCTGTTCAGACCTCCCACTGTGGTTGCAACCCCACTGGGAGCCTGAGGTTGCTCTTAGAGAGGGGGCCCAGGCAGAAGGTGAGGTCTGGGGAGATGCTCAAGCATCCTTTATCGCTGTAATGGACCAAAGCAAGGTAACCTCACCCCATACTGCCAGTCAAATGCCTCCAAGGGAATTGGCATTTTGAGACCTGTGGTTTTGGCCTCCCTGCTATCAGCCATGATGGGTCTAGTCTTTTTGATGCTGTTGGGCAGCAGAAGACCGCATGGCCATTGCCTGGGTTCAGAACCCTCTAGCTGGATTCAGAAAAGTGCTTCCCACCTTTGCAATGAACTTCATCCCACGTATTTAGCCCCATCTGCACCCTTTTATCAATTTAATAAATAAATGTCTATGGCCTGAATTAATAACATGAACAATCCCTTCAGACGCTGAGGGCTCAATTCCTCCCTCAGCCCCAGCATCACAAATCCAGGGCTGTTTTGTGAAAGTGGGCAGAGGGAAACTGAGTAACTTCATTAGTGTCAATGGGAAAGAGGGATCTGCTGTAACTAGGATAGAGATCTGCCTGCAGCTGTATTTCATAAGGTCCTAGACTCTCCAGAGTTCCTCATATAGTCTTGGTAACACCTAGGCTTCATAGTCCTCCTAGAAGTTCGTCATCCAGTCAGGATCACATGAGCAAAAGAGTCCTTAAGTACAGCCTGCCTAAAATTATACAATATTGACATATCACCATATACACAACGACTGCCATGAGCATTATTAGTTCTGGGAATTATTTTGGTAGAGAGCAGTAAATGATAACTGAGACAAACAGGGATGTCTACACTCCTTCTATTCTTCAGACTGGGCAGCACAATGATGACCACCTCTGAAAGGCCAATAAATGGCCTTTACTACATGTAAAATAATGCTATATAGAGAAAATGAGGCCCTATTCAGCAAAGGACAACATAGGACGAAGCTAAACACGTCCTGGAAACGAGGTGCTGGCTTCTAATCCTCTGTAAACAGGCAGTGATTTGCCCAAAGTAGCCCTGATTGTACTGTATTCAGTTTTTCTGAGTGAGACCTAACACCCTTGGCAATTTCAGCTGTTAAACATAAAACCTCTAAATAATGGATTAGAAACAGGTGCTAATAATATCCAAACGTAAGGAGGGGCTTATGGGAGTCAAAGAGCTTAAGTTCTCCCTGTCAGCAAGTTTCTTCTGCCTCCTGCCAAACAGCCTGGTGAGCTGTTCTCATTGTGAGGAAAAGGGGTTTTATGAATTGGGGAGGGGAGTCAGAAAAGGGGACCCCTGGGTTTGCTGCTGTGTCACGTTTAATGGGATATTTCATCTGCCTTTCTTTCAATGCAAATGAGCATCAGGGGCATCTTGGGCTCAAGACCTTATAGGATTCTTCATATGGAGAGAAGACAGGGTCAGGACATCCACTGTGGCATGAAACTAGGACCTGAAGTGTGATTCCTAATCTATAAAAAACGCTTGAATCTGTGTTAATAGTTATCCACCCTGGGTGTTTTCTCTCCCTTGTAGATTTGACTGGGGTTCAGCCCTGGATTTAAGAAACGTTCCCAGCAGGAGCTTTCTCAAAACTAACACGTTTTCCAAAATGCCTTCCCCCCCTTCTCAAGTTCTCCCTTAACACTTAATCAAAAAATCCTCAGCCACCTCTGCGGGTGAGTCCATTTTGACTAATGCCTTGAAGTTGCATGGAGATTTACAGGTAAAATCAGCCAGGGAGGCTGCCCAAATGCAATTAATGAAAATAAGCTATTAATTATTATTCTCAGAGGACAAAGGTGCAAGAAGTCCCACTCTGAGCAACTCTCTGTGTTTTCTTTTGAAAAAAAAAACCCAAACCAAACCAGTCAACGACTGCAGCGTAAGGTCAAGCTGATCATGTGCAGCTTTAACTTACAAAGCCATTGCACAGAACAAAGCTGGAGAGATTCCCCTCGTTCCCAAGATCAATAGCAATCAATCTCCCAAGAGATTTAACATGACACCTGCCCAAAGTGACAGCCTCCCCAGTAACATGTGGAGTCCTCACACATGCCTGGAGAGAGATCTGTTTTCAGCTCCAGTTTGGCCATTGCTGCAGGTGGGATTTAAGTTTCAGATGGGACAGGGTGCGGAAGGAGGAGCCCCTCTCTGGGGCTGTGATTTTTGTCATTTCTTCTCATTTATAGGTGCCCTTTGAAATGCTCTGATGGAATGTATGAATTTTTGTCCTAGATTCTGGGTAGGGGTTTTGCCATTTAAGAGGTTTTTTTGAGACTGGGAGAGACCTTTGCAATCATTTAATTTGATTTATTTCCTGCATATCACAGGCTGGAGACTTAAAACATGGGCTTTGTGATCAGAAAAGGAAAGAAAGCTTTTCCCCTGTGTTCAAGCTCGTGATTCAAATACATGTCTACAGAGGAGAAGGAGCTACTGGATCAGGCTTGTCAAGCAGCAGAGACCATGATACACACAGTGATGCAAATTTCTCAGTCACCAGACCTGTACGAGGAGCAAGAAAAAAACATCTTTAAAACCTCATTAGTTAATTATCATCAGTGCAGATGGTGCCCAGCTGTAAGCTCATTTCTGCTTATGTTAATCCAAGTGTCTACCCCAGGCAGAAGAGCCCGTTTGTTTCTTTATCTGGAGAAGTAGTTGAGCAGAAGAGTGCACGGTGGTGGGGAAAGCTGCAAGAAGGGAAGAGATGTAAAGCTTTATGGAAGGGAGGTGGGGGCTGGCCCCTTGTGTAGGCAGCAAGGGAGCAGAAGTGCTCCACCTTTCATTTGTAGGGCTGAGAAACATAAACTTGGGGGATTTCGCTGCCTGGCTCTTGACCTCTGCTGTGAGCACTCAAGGGAAGCCTGACCTGGGATGGATTATTGACCTGAGCAAAGCTATGTACCTGGATTACCCTCGCTGCGGTGAGTTGGATCTGCCTCTCTCTGTCCCTCTCTACACTCGTGAGTCAATACAGGGAAAAGGGGCACCAAGGGAGATGCTGGAGAGATGAAGAGCAGGTAGCAGCATGAGGTCTGGTGTTAGTATTGATTGCTTCTTTTTAGTAGCTCTGTTGTCCTTTTTACTTACATCTTTGTATAGAGCTTATATCTCTGAAGAGCAATGAAGCTGGTGAGGAGTCTGGAGCATGAGTCTTGTAAGGAGCGGCTGAGGGATCAGGGGACGTTCAGCCCAAGAGAAGGAGGCTGACCTCTGAAGATCATCCAGTCCAATCCCCTGCCAAAGGAGGTCCACCCAGAGCAGGTTGCAGAGGAACATGTCCAAGCAGGTTTTGAATGTCTCCAGAGAAGGAGACTCCACCACCTCTCTGGGCAGCCTCTTCCACGGCTCTGCCACCCTCACAGGGAAGAAGTTCCTCCTCATGTTTA
The DNA here is from genome assembly GCA_004320125.1 of Scolopax mira. NCBI lineage: Eukaryota > Metazoa > Chordata > Aves > Charadriiformes > Scolopacidae > Scolopax > Scolopax mira. The sequence goes on along the minus strand of BJBW01000703.1, from coordinate 88,552 downwards.
GGAGGAACAAGTACAAGTTTCTATATACAAGTTCGTGCCCCTTCCTCTTGTCCTGTCCCTGGGCACCACTGAAAAAAGACTGTCCCCATCCTCCTGACACCCACCCTTGAAGTATTTATAGGCATTGATCAGATCCCCCTCAGTCTTCTGTTCTCCAGACTAACAATACCCATGTCCCTCAGCCTTTCTTTGTAAGAGAGATGCTCCAGACCCCTCATCATCTTTGTAGCCCTCTGCTGGACCCTCTCCAGCAGTTCCCTGTCCTTGAACTGGGGAGCCAGTCCATCCGTTAACTCAGCACTGCCATGTTTCCACTAATCAGGAGCTTGATGTGATCAAGCAGTTGCTGGTGGCTGTATTTTGCTCTGTTGAGCAATGCAGATGTTATCCCTGGAAAATTTCCAAAGGCTGTTTTAGTTTCTTTCCTGGGAGGTTTTGCAGTGGTCTCTGGGTCCATCTTTGTTGAGGCACTTCCCAAGCAAACAGGTCTCCTTTCTGACCAGAGTTGGATTCCAGTTTACCTGATATCATTCACTGTGGCCACTGAAAGTCTCAGCTGCTATTCCAGGACAGCAGGAGATTGAGTGGATGAAGCCTGTAAAAAGATGTGAGATCCTGTGCACGGGAAGGGGAGTCCTGTCTGTTTTAAGCCGTGCTGCCCAGGCAGGGAGCCAGGCTGGTCACAGGCTTGTTCCAACACTGGTCCCTGGAGAAGGAGATGGTGACTTTCACCGCAATCCCAACTGGGGTCCAAACCAGAATTTCTGCTCTGATTTTCGTCTGTAAGATCTGGATAGACCACAAGATTTATTTTTTTTTTTCTTTTTCCTTTCTTCTTTTGTTGGCAACCCCTTGGTCTCTCTAAGTACAAGCTAGAAGGGGGGTGGGGGGGTGGGGTCTTGTGTTTTTTGGCTAATATGAGCTTCAGGTCATTAACCCTTGACTGCTCTTCAGTGATTTAGTATTAAAAAATGTATTCATTTCTTGGACTGAAGAGAGGTTCTTATAGTTGATGACGGGAGGGTCATTTAGATCCTCAAATTTGACCCCTTGAATAGTAAAGGGCACTGAATTTCATCCCATTGCAGTGGCCTTTCATTTCCAGTTTTTATAGATCATGTTAGAAAACTCATAATGTCAGGATGGTGTATCTGTAAGGGCTGAATTAACACAGAAGGGAGGAAGACTATGGATATAAATTTACCAGGAGGCCAGAGGTCAGCAGCTCATTGAGCCTTTGAGGTGAGGATCCTAGCAACACTCAGTTGCCTCTTGCTCAAAACCCACCTGGTTTCATCTGGCTGTTATGGAAGAATAGCATTCTGGGCTGCATCCGCAGCAGCGGGGCCAGCAGGGCCAGGGGGGATTCTGCCCCTCTGCTCTGCTCTGGGGAGACACCCCCCCCAGTGCTGCCTCCAGCTCTGGGGCCTCAGCACAAGAGAGACATGGAGCTGTTGGAGTGGGGCCAGAGGAGGCCCTGGAGATGCTGGGAGGGCTGG
>BJBW01000703.1:40629-87028 GCA_004320125.1 Scolopax mira | reverse complement strand
CTGGAGAAGAGAAGGCTCCGGGGAGACCTTATTGCAGCCCATCAGTACTTAATAGGGGCCTATAGAAGAGATGGGGACAAACTTTTTAGTAGAGACTGTTGTGATACAACAAGGAACAATGGCTTTAAACCAGAAAAGGGGACATTTAGACTAGATGTAAGGATATTTTTTTATGCTGAGGGTAGTGAGACCCTGGCCCATGTTGCCCAGAGAGGTGGTTGATGTCCCATCCCTGGAAACATTCCAGGTCAGGTTAGACAGGTCTCTGAGCAACCTGGTCTGGTTGAAGATGTTCCTGGTCATGGCAAAGGGTTGGACTAGATGGCCTTTAAAGGTCCCCCAAACTACTCTGTGACTCTATCAATATTTACTGGTGGCCATAATTCTCTGTGATTTTTCTTGTAGGACTGTGACCAAGATCTGTATTTACCTTCAAACATCTGAAAATATAATAGGTTCTTGGCCTGTCTATAATCACTGTGAATTGTAGTGATGATGATTGATTGGTATTTATCTTCTATATCTTCTACTTGCCCAAATTGCACCTTACGGTCACTGAGGGCACAAGATAATGTGTCCATCTCTCGCTGGTTTTTGGGATCTCCCTTGTCTCTCCTTTGGAGCATTAATAGGCTTTTTTCCCTCATATCTTTGACTTATTTCCTTATGATCATGGATGTTTTCTTGTTGTGCTTTGGAGAAACATGAATCATTGGCCAATAGGTGAGCTTTATTGCTATCAATTGTTGTTCTTATTAATCTGTGCCCATTAATGTAAAAGAGGGACAAACTGCACATTCAATTATAAAATGTTGCTTATACACTTAAGTGGTTTTAATATATTAAAAAATAAGTTTGGGGAGAGAAACAATAGTTCTCTTTATATTCTCTTCATAGTGCAATGTGGGTTTTTTTTTCCTTAAAGTCTGCCATTCCTTAAAAAAACCCCAGAAAACCACCTTTTCCCCCTCCTCCCTCCATCTAGTTTTAAATAACCTGTGAGAAGCAGCTTCCATCACTTCATTGGAAGATTATTCCAATCTGAATGACCTCACTTGCCCTTTTCTCAGTTTTATCCCATCACATCTATTTATACCCTCTTGCTCTACATTAAGTGGTTCCTCTGCACGCCTGGCAAGAATTAACGCCTTAACATTTTGACCACATAGAGAATAAAAAACATGGGAGAAGAATCAAGACCCAGGTGCAGCTAGGGCAAGAAATATATTTTTCAGAAAGGACTTAATTTTCATCTATTTGTGTCGTTCCTACACTCATCAGCTTCCACTTAGCCCAACTTATCTCCTGGCTTGCAGCACACAGTTGTTCTTCATTGTTCACTTACAAGGACTGAGAGCTCTTAACAATGGAGATCCTACTTCTTCCTTGGCTCTCAGCTCCCTCCTGCCTGCCAGCTCTTTTATTTTCCCTCGGGTGTTAGTTGGCCAAGCAACGTATATTTAGTACTTTAAATATTTTTTTTTCTTCCCCTCCAATCTAACCAACATCTCAATCATTTTGTTGCTTTTCTCCAAAACCTCTCAAAATTGTCAGCATCCTGCAGGCTTGTGGCTATGTGATGTTACCCTGAGTCTTCCTCTTCCTGCAGGGCAAAGAAGCTGTTTGTTGCCTTACTTTCTTAGGTGAATCCACTGCTGCTGGTGCCCTGGATCACTTGAGAAGAGTTCTGCATGTACTTACCAGTTTAGCAGGGGAGGTGGGCTACTGAGATGGCAATTTGAATCCTTCTTGTTTCAGAGCACACCCAGAAACATTGTACTTTTGTTAGAAATTGGTTTTATCCTTTCTCTTTGCTTTAATGGGGCAGTGTAATTCACTGTATGGTCCCCAGTGCTGTCCCAATCAAGTCACTAGGTCTATCAGTGTCTTTCTCTGCCTCTTCTGTTTGATGTTCTGGGAACCCTGACTATGACTTAGGTTTGTATCTATAGAGCTCTGAGAAGAGAGAGCTCCCCAACCTGCCTGCTTTCTACCCACCTTCTGTGCTATGGGCTGGGCTTCAGCTGGGTCTTAGCATCAGCAACGTGCTTGGAAGGAGCCAGGCTTGGATATTCGGTGATGGCATGTGCAGGACCACCTTGATGCTGCCCACTAACAAGATGTTGGCTCATGTTATGGCACCTGGAGAGCAGAGGTGACCTCTCTGTGCACACAAGCCAGATCACAGTGTGGTGATGGGCATGTCTGCTCCTGACAGCAAGGCCTGTGCTGGCTGGTGGTGTGAATGTCCTAACACGTGCTTTTACCGTCAGCTACCTCAGCAGCAGCCTCGGAGCACTGCTGGATTCCAGAGGAGCAATAAATCTGTAGAAATTATATTTGCTTACTCAACAGATGTGATGCATGTCCCAGGGCCACGTTGTGTCAGTTCTGCTCCTTAAACAATTGTGTGCTTTTTAGACTTTGTGAGTCTGGTACAGTCAGTAAAGCGGCGAGAGTGAGAAATGCATTCCTTGCTGCCTTATGGAGACATAATCCCCAGGTTGAACAACCAACCTGGTCTGGTGGGAGGTGTCCCTTCCCAGGGCAGGGGGCTGGAAGTGGATGGTCTTTAAGGTCCCTTCCAACCCAAACCATTCTATGAGGCTATGATGTGTACAAGTGCCATTTAATCTCCAGCTGCTGTGCTGGGTTGCACTGTGTAACACTGAGAGCTTCCAGAGTTGTAAATATGAGATAGTTGCTTCTTCTTAGTAGTTCTAGATCACCTTTAGAGTAACATTTGGTACTAAAACTGCATCTGTGTAATAATTAGATATATCCTGAAGACAAGATGTAATGGACAGCCAATCCAGCTGGTTCAATAAATTACAAGTTTGGTGGATTATTTTTTCTTTTGTCCTAGTTGAGGGAACATTCACTGCAGCATCAAGGTTTATTTGGAACTATCCCACATAAACTGCTCACAGGTTTCATTTGCTCAGTGGCTTGGTTTCTTAATATTTGCATTCTTTGTGCATTAGTTGACCGGGCTTAGTCACTTGGTGTCATCGTTGTTTCTTGACGGCACAAGCCAATCTTGTGTCACTGAGATCTGGCCATGAGGTCTTGCAGGGAAGTAGTTCTGACTTGCCCTCCACAAACATCTCGGCAAGCCCATAAGCACATTTGGCAGATGCCTTTGCCATTAAAGTTCAGGCAAAGTGAACACCTGAAGCCGGAAAAACATGGCACTTGGCCAATCCATAGGAAAAAAAATAGCACAAACAATCCTGGGTACGTTTTGCAGTACTTTTCCAGGCCTATTCCCTCTTTCTTGGGGATTCTCATACCCATTTCAACACACTATTGCTTTAAGCTTTCTCAAAGGCACGCAAAGCCTCTTAATAAATAATCTCACGATTTCTTATCACATCTGCCTTTCAGTGAGAGACAGGACAAATGGGACAATGTTCACATCTGAATCCAGGTCAGGATCAGATGTAGGCTGGGAAATGGTGGTGATGAAGAGCTGAATGATAACCGTGGTGTTGTATAAGCTTTACATTAACTCCTCCGTGTTTTAGAAGATCTGTGTTTTTAGGATGGGTATGAGGCCAGGGAAGGGAGGCTCACAGCAGCAGGGAGGACTACATCTCTCCTTACTTTCCCATGTCAATGTATTACCATAGTTTCTGAACACTTTCTGCTCTGAGGATTGCAAGGTGTGAGCTGAATTGGCCAACCCTGGAAGTCTTCAGGTGAGGCAGAAGCAAGAAAGGAGAATGTGAAGATCCTCAGAGGTGGTGAGGGTGGTAAGGACAAATGGAAAACATAGAAAAATAGAGGGAAACCACCAGATTGCAGAAGCAAAGAATTTTACAGGCGGGATTTTGAATAGACCTTGCATAATATTGTGAGAGCTGGTGAAGTTTATAAAGGTTGAGATAAGATGACTCAGGAAGAGACAAGTGTTTATTAGGAAGGGATGGCAGGAGATTTTGGAGAGATTACAGCCAAGAATGTGCAGGATCTGGCAAGAATCCAGATACGAGTGGTTTGGTGTGAAGGAGATGTAGGTGTTGAACACGACACAGAGATTGTGAGTTTGAGTGTCATACGAGTGCGGGTTATTCACAGTGAGGAGGGAAGAGCTTGTGGTAAAAGATAAGGAGGTGTTCTTTTAACCGCGATAAAAAGAGTTGGCAGCCCCACACCTGGGAAAGAGGTCAGGGGAAGAGTAGGAGAGACCCATCAGCGGAGAGTTAGACCTGCTACTGTGAATGTGGAGGATGATGTCACCAGCTGACATCACGGGGAGCACAATGTCAACAGGAGAGAGAATGAGGGTGAGGAAGAAGTACCAGGGCATTCAGGGAACACATGGAGGCAAGGCAGCAGCAGATGGACAGTCTCTCGAAAAGCAGACTGGATCTTGCCTGCAGCTTCAGTAGAGGATGGGCAGGAGGTAGCTTTTTTAGCTGGGTTTTTTTTTTTTTTTTTTGTCAAATGCAAAGGTGGAGTCCTTTAAAGACCCAAACCATTCTGTTTGTGAAGTTTTCAGTATGAAATGTCTATTTTTCTTTTACTTTTTTACAAACACTCCTTTAGCTGCTTCAAGAGAGTAAAAGGAAAAATAAGGTGAAGCAAAATTTTTCATTTAACTTAAAATGACTTTTTCACCTTCTCATTTCTCAAAAAATATTAAAGAAATGCCATTTAAAGGGTCAGAGCAGGAGAAACTGTGTTGGTTTTTTTTTTAATATATTTTTCCCCTCTTTCATCTCCTCAGTGTTTTAAGTATTTATCTCTGGTAATCCTTTTCCATCTAATTAAAAAAGATAATATTTTAAAAATTGATTTTTGAAGAGTCAGTCTCAGCCAAAGAGAAACCCCTTCCTCCCTCTTTGTTAGTCAGAAGCAGGACACGAGGAACGATATGGATCTGATGAAACATCCTTGTTGTCACCATCTGCATTCATCACTTTGAGCTTCTTTTCCAGACAGGGGAGGGAAACAATAGTTTTAAGATAGAGTTTGCTGAGACATCCAGTTCAGGATGAGATGAACACAGCCTAAAAGACACCATATCTTTCTGGTGACTCTGAAGGAAGCCTGCAGTGACTGTCTTATGTAGAGACACTGCAGGTATCCACATCCCAGCCAGGCAGGATACTTTGGGCTGAATATCTGTGTTGACAGTGCCCAGGCATTGGCTGATCCTTGTCCCTGCTCCTTGGCTGTACATGATCTCTCTGACCCTACTTGGGGTTGAGCATTTGTAGAGCCACCTGGTCTTACTACCCCACCACAACACTTTGTTCTTCCAGAATGAGCCAAACACATCTGGGAAGGAGAGTGCTTGTAGGAAATACCTACCATTGTCATGCAGCTGGCACTGGAGAGAAAGCATTGTCCTTTCTGCTCCTGCCCAGTGCCCAGAAAGGAGCAGGTGTTCGACAAGCACTAATCCCAAGAGATCTCATGAGCTCCAGTGAGTCTTGCTGGCTCATCCAATCTGAGAAACTGGTGCTGAGGTTCAATAGATGGGGAAAAGAAAGAACAGTTTATTGTGTTAAAAGTCTAGGCAAGCAAAAATCACAGAAATCGCCAAATTTAGACTTTGGCCGGGGTACCAGTATTAGCAATGCTACCCTTGATGAGAGGTCAAAGTTCTGCTGACATGAAATTAAAATCAAGAATAAGTAAAATTGGAAGGATGTAAGTCTTGAGGGTAGAGCAAAAGTAGCGGAAAAAGCAGGATCATTAATAAATGAAAAAGGAGGACAATGATTCAAAACTGGCTGAGTTATTGAACACCTTTTAACAAAAAAAAATCTCTCCTAAAGAAGAAAAATATAGCAGAGTAGTTTGGACAGGATTTAAAGTGAGGAAGGAAGTCACTATAAAACATATAATTGATAAAGAACAAGTGAAGGAATCTTTTGGAAAAAAATATATCTTGGAAAACACAGAGATCAGCTTTGCTGATCTTGTTGGACATTAGAGAATGAAACAAGAAACCAACTGTATCACTTCTCAAAGGCAGCTGATGCTAACTGGGATGAATAAAGGAGAAAGGGCTGATAATATCCCTAATATTTTTTTTTTCCCTACTACTTAAAGCCAAAAGGAGAGACCCACTCCAGGTGAGACATCATGTCTTCTAATACAACAGCGAAATGTTAAGGCAGAAATAACTGCACAGCTGTATGGCACCAGGATTGTAGAGAAAAGGCCATATAAATACAGGATGGCAGAAAAACATCACTGCTTCTACTGCTTATCAAATTTTATACAGTGTCTAATTTGGCTTGGAAAATTATTTCAAAGAGTTTTGGAAGAGTTATTGTTGCACGAATAAAAACTGTCCACAGATTAAGTAATAAGCATTGAAAAAGTGTGAGAGAAAGAGTATACCTGTTGAAAGGCAGATATGTGATTTGGTTTAATATATTTTGAAATAATTTTTAAGACTACAAAAAACACATTAATGAAAATAAAAATTCGTAATAGTTTGGAAGGAACAAATGGTATAAAGAGGCCTAGAATTCCTAGAAATTGTCAGAAAAAGGAGATTCGTATTGGGATAGCTGCAAACACCTTATATCAGAGGACTAATAATATCAAGGAAATATTTTGTGTGAAATGTAAAATTGAGAAATGTAAAACTAGGAAATGATTGTGGCATAAAGGAAATCAGCTTGTGCCTTATGATGGGTGAGAACACACAAGTGTGTGTTTTCTTGCACACACAAACATTTAACTCGGGAGTGTGTGCCATGAAGCGCTTGTGTGTTTGCAGAGTTGGGCTCTGTGCTGAGGAAGAAGGTTCAGAGTGACAGCTCATGGTTTTGGGGGGGGGAAGCTTCCAACACCTTCAGTTTCTGGAACCTACAATGACTTTCTTCTGTTCAGATACAGCCTTTAGCTCCCAAGTCCAGATCCAGTTGTAGACTGAAGCATCTTCAAAGCTTCTGGTGACTTTCTTGGTTCATCTCTCAGTAGTCAGCTCCTGGGCATCACTTTTCAGGTTTGCCCTGCCTTGGGGGTTTTTGTGCATGGTCCTAGTTCTTCGGCTGCTCGCTCCAGACAGCTGTGTTGATTTCCTGGATAGTTACTTACTCAGTTTTGCTCAGCTCTCTATAAAACTTCTTCTGTTGCCTGAGCTTTTACGTCCTCCTTGGAGATGGAAACAGCCCTGGAATGAGAGATGGGAGTTGGAAGAGCCATCTTGGGCGGCTGTGATCACATAACCAAGGCACACACATACCAGAGAGTCATCATGAGAAAAGGAAAGGGCTGCTAACACCCTGTTGAACCCATACTTAATCCATGTGATACATATACATTCTTGTAATCTTTTTCCTTTCATGTAGTCAGTTGTGTCAATTCTAGGTTTCTTGGCAAGATGCTCTGATCTTGCCATGCTGTCACCTCCATCCGATGTGATAAAGCACATCTGTTTATCAGTTTCCTGGCATAAACATGCAGATCAGCTTGGATGTAAAACGTGAAGCCCCCCTCGAAAGGAAATGAGAAGTTATTCTCCCCAGTACTGCCATAAATGTGAGTAAAGACTACCCTACCTGAAATCCTGTGTCTTTAAAACAGTAATATTCTTAGGAAATGCCTGGCTAGAAATACCTTCTGAAACAAAAACATTCTCCCAAATTTCTGAACTGCTGGTGGAGTCTGAAAGACCCAATGAGACTGTTGCTGTAGGATCCTGTTGCAGAAGCAGGAGTGATCAGGGCTGTGTCACCAAAACAGGTGTCACCAAATCCTACATTTCTTTAGGAAAAGGAAACCAATCCTCTGTGTTAGGACTTCTCTGCTCCCTTTCTGTGGAAAAAGGCTTTAATTTCACAGTGGGCTGTGATTAGCAGCATCACAGTGGGCCTGTCACAGAATGATTGTATTAAGGAACTCAGGGAACTGGTTGATGACAACAGGACATGTAGGGGAAGGAGCACAAACAGGCACCACCATGTTCCTTTCTCTTTCTGCTCACCAAGGGAACATAATGGATGCTCTGTGTGTCATCCATGGTCTCATTTTATTATGTTGTACTTATGTTCAACTGTCCTTCTGTTTCCTCCTAAGCAGAGAGCAAATATCATAGCTCAGGAGACTGAACAGTCTCAGTACAGTGCTGAGGTACCCAGCCTCAGTGAGGTCTCTATAGTCTGAGGTCCCTCCTAATGCTACCCAGGTCTTTGTGTCCCAATCCCTATTCTCTGAACTGCTACTGATATTGTGAGCTTTGGTCTTCAACTTCATAAACGCACCTGCTATTTGCATGATGTAGGTGACTCTTGGCAAAGCAATAATGTTTCTCAACTGTATTTTACCTCATGTTGAAGGCACTCAAGTTTATAATTTAAGTCCATGAAGACTGATGTATCAGTTGTAGAGATATCATCTACTGAATAAATACTTTTAAAAGTAAGGAACATTGAAAAAAAAACCAAAACAACCTATTTTATAGCAATTTCAGAGGGTTTCCTTTCTTTGCACCTGTGGATAATGGCTGAAAAACTAATTGGATAATGCATCTAGAATAGGAGGGAGATTTGCTGTAGGTGAACCTGATCCCTGAGTCTAATTCTTATCCTACAGAAAGCTGGGCTTCTTGATTACCTAGGTTAAGTGCAATATAATCCTTTGCATTGCAGGCAGTAGCTGGAAATGTAATTTGGACTGCTGTGCATTGAAAATCGACTTGTTTCGAACAGATATGGACCGAAATGAAGAAAAAGCAGTATGTTTAAAAAAAAAAACAACAAAACCACAAAACTCCAGACCAACTCCCCAGACCCCCTCAAAGCATCAACAGAAAACCATATCAATTAGGATCTGCCTCACATTTATAAAGGAATATTTAATATTTTTAGAAGTATATCCAGTAATCACAAAAGGGAAGAGCTAATGATGTGAAATTAGAGGTGGAAATTCTATCAGATGACAGAAAACATCTCTGAGGATGTCACTGTTCAGATTGCTACAAAGGATGTATCATATTGAACTGGCACTTAACAGTGTCTTCATTACCATGGGCGATGGGCCCAGGTCAGGCAGAGTGCAGACCACCTTTCAAGAAGCTGCCTTAGCTTTGCTGAATCACAGAGGGAACTAGGCTGGAAGGGAATTTTTGGAGGTTCTCTGGTCCAGCCCTAGGGCTCTGCAAAGAATAACCTGTCTGTTATACTGTTGCTTTGGGTAAGAAATCATCCAGATCATAGCCATGGGCACCAATATAAGAGCTTGGGTAAGAATGTACTCCAAGGAAGGAGCTTGAAAGAAGCTAACGTTTTGCTTGTTTCTCTTCAGGACCCTGTCCTTACCTGTAAGGAATAGGATGTGGGCACAGTACAGCTTAATAGAGGAGATAGTCATACGGTAAATTCCCAATGGAAACCCAGAAGAGAAGGAAAAGAGATAAATTATCTTAGATGAAACGAATCCAAAGCCTCTTAGACAGATGTGCCCATGTTGGAACACTGGCATATCTGAAACATGTTGGGTTGGAACTAGATGATCTTTAAGGTCCCTTCTAACTCAAAGTGCTCTATGATTCTATGTTCTTCTCTGAGGATGATAGAGAAAAATGCTATCAGCTGTACATGCCATGAAATCCAGGTTGTTTTTAGCACAGAAGATGGAGGCTTGGATCTCCAGTAAGCATTCTTATGGGTCCAGTGGTGTGGGTCAAGCACTGGTTGCAATGGCTGCGATCAGTACCTCTGTTCCTACCTAGAGGCAGGTTTGCTTGGACTTAACACCAACTGTAACAAGGATACGGGTGAAGGAGAACTATGTTTTAGTTCTCAATCAGCCATGGAACCGAACGACAATGTTGACTATCAGAAACCTCTTCTCCAGGCAATAAAAAACTTCCAGTCTTACACAGAGTTTGACAATCCTTTTTAATAAATGCTTTTTCATTTTAATTTTTCATTTTGATAATTTTAAGTAACAAATACATTGAGAGAAAAATATACAATCTACCTGTTTTCTTTGCAGGGAATTCTTAGATAATTACAGGCAAATGGATTTGCTGCCTTTCAACTCAATGCTTTTCTCTTTTATGAACCCCATGTCTCAACTTTTGTCATTGACCAAGCTAAAGTATTGTATGGAAAGACCATAAATACTCCCTATGAATAAGATCACTTTGACATTTAAATTTTGTTCTTCTTTCTCAAAAAGGGCACAGAGCATATTGGAAAGAGCCTTTTTAGAGAAACCTGGTTAGAGGTTACAAAATGATTCATTTTTCTTGCTAGAAACTACCACCTTTTCTTGGCAAAATTTCAAATGAAATAATCTTCATGATTTTGCTAGAATGCACACCTGGATTTTTCATCCAGCTCCATTCCAAATGTTAATGATGACCTGTAATGTTTTCTTCTGTCTGAAAGAAATGACTTTGTGAAAATAGAAGCTACAGTTATTTGTATGGGAAGGTCTAATTTATCAAGAAAACCATACAAAAACTGACACTAGACATATTCAGGCTAGCAGATGTTTAGCACTAAGTGGGATTAACTATTGGAACTGTTGCTTCTGGGCAAGGTAGACTCTTGATAATTTAAAGTTTTTACGTCAAACCTGGATGCTTCTCATAAAGGCCTTCACCTCTCTCAAATAGTGGTTATAGACTTGGGGGTCAATTCATGAAGTCAAGCTCTCTGACATCTCTACTGCCTCAGCTCAGATGCTTTCTAAAGTGGTACCTCCTCCTTCCATGTCCTCAGCAGAGAGAAGGCTGCAAAACAAGCCTAGTTTGAGAGACAGAAGGTGAAAGCTGATGTGAAGACATGTGCTGCAGAAGTATTGGGGATCCAAGGGAATTTTGACTAAAGGTCATAATGGATACCTGACCATGTAGTGCAGCTTCCTCTGTGTGAAGTGGGACTGCAGGGTCTTACCTGCCTGCTATGGTTTAGTCTGTCTGAGAAGTTGTTTTTGAACTGTGGTGGAAAATTGAAAGGTAGGAGCCAAGCTGCCTGGCACAGTCCTGATGGAGCAGGATGGCTTCCAAGAGGGCTTCGGGCTTTCCCATAGATGGACTCCTACAAATTTCCCAGTAGAGCTGCTGACCTCCTATAGTAGATGCAAGCCTACAGAGAGATGACCTTGCCCTTCTGGGACAAGAATTCCATAGGATTGGTGTCTGGACCCTGAAAGGTGTGCTGTATAAGGACTGTGTAGCTGCTCAAACAGTAACCTTACACTCAGAAGATTCATATTAGGTATCTGAGATGTAAAACTTGCTGAACCTATTCTTGCAGGGTCTCCCAATACCTGCCCTTGCAGAAAATCCAGACCATGAAAAAGTGAGGTTTCTAATTGATATTGTACCTGAATCCAACAGATTGATTTTTTTTTTTCTTGTTGTATGTGTTTTCTTTGCAGAGGAAGTGTGAGAGAAAGCAGGAACATTCTCCTAGGTGAAATATGAAAGAACAAGTAATTTCCTGTTATTTATCATTGATAGGTTGCTTGTCTGTCCTTATTTCATGCCCAAATCTCAGTGGTCCAGCTCTTGAGCATTCATCTGAGACTCTGATACCTGCCAAGAAATTTAAAATATTTGGGTTAGGACTCACCAGACTTTCCTGTTAAGATAAAATTTCACTGAAAAATTGTTATGAATCTCAGTCCTCTATGTCCTGAGTAAGCGACTACAAAACAGCTGAGAAGCAATAAGCATATACACAAATCCTTAAGGGCTGCTGTCATCTTCACTCCAGCTCTGCTGATTTCCCTGGAGTTACACAAAAGATAAATCTGATTCCAACGTATTGTTGATGAGTGGAGGGGCTCAAGAAATTTTTCCAGATCTCTGCAGCCTTTATGCAAGAGGGAAATGTTATGTCTTTGGCCTTGACTGCATTCTCCCTTGTAGTGGTGTGACTGGAGAGGAGTGTCACTGAATCAGATTTATACCTGAGTTACATGGGTACAAGCAAGAGAAGGATTGGGTAAACTGTGCCTAAAGCCCCCGTGGATTTGAGAGCCTTCTCCAGCAGCTTAGGTAGCTTTTCTTTCTATCCTTAGCAACACAGTCCTGATTAACCCTCCAAGCTGTGGTCAGTCATTTTGAGGACAGTTTGATTGACAGCATGTAACCTGTTAATACTTTTCCCTTCATTATCCAGCCCATTAGATGCTGGAAGTGGTTGGCTGGCTGTATTGCTTTTTTTTTTTTTAAATTATTTTATTGATTTATTTTTAATCTCTTGGATATTCTATAGGGAAAATTCATCTTGAGCAAGAGGCATGAAGGATTTCAGTGTAAGTACAAAAATATGCATTGAGACTACTCTCTTCTATATCTATAAAAAGATGTATTTGGGCAAGATGATAATTTTTGTTGTCTTATCAGATATACAGAAAGTAGAATCTCTTTCTCATTCCAAAACTTCAAATAGAAAATACAGAACTTCTCTCTGCGGGAGATATCTGTATTTTATGCAAGATTTTTGTGGCAGGCTCTTTCTTCACATTATATCCTGCTTCACAGATCTGGCAGAGCATCTAGGCTTGGGTGGGCAACCCACTTTATCACCCAAAACTTAAAGGACAACATTCCTTTACATTGGTGATCCTCCAATGGCCTTGTGAAATTATTCCCAAAGAAAATTAGCATCCTTAAAGTATATTATGACTTCTCTCGTATTTAAATTTTTTATGTTTCTTTCTCTGTGCTTTAACAGCTTGGAAAAAAAGTAGAATAAATCCTTGGGAAGTAGTTAAATTTCTGGGAGTGCAGCCAGCATATTGTGGACCACTGTTGGTCCAGGGACTACAATTTGGATAATGGGTTTGTTTGGAAATTATACTGCCTATATCTGAAAGCTCTGATGTGGGACTCATGGAAAAAAAGTTAGAGCCACCTTTGTGAAAGCTGCTGAAAATGAGAAATTAATTTTATTTTTTTTCCCTGGAAGATAGAGTGATGGATTGACCTTTAGCTGGGAAATAAATAAGTGAATAATTGCTTGGTGAAATACGTACATGGAAAGAATAAATCATACTGAAATCTTTGTCAGTGTGCATGGAAATAAAAAAGCAAAGATTTGTCAAAATAATAATATTTCAAATGATGCCTAATGTCTTTTCTCACCTACATGAGGTTAAACTTCCATTTATTGCAGGAGTGAAGTCTCTGTAGTACAAACCACACAAATATTTCACTTGACAGTAGCATAGTTATAAAATAATGGTTTTGTTCTAAAATGTGGAGAAAAGCAGCTTTTACAGCTTTTTGAAGCTGCACCTCTGCAATCAATGACAAAATTCCCATTAATTACAGTGGTCACCCAACTGGTTCTCCACTGAATAATTTGTGAGTAGCCTGACTATTTTCTTGTAGCTCAAACCTTATTCAGCTGCTGCAAGAAATGTAACCACGAGCAAACCGAAGGAAACATGTCATTAGAAATGCATTTATTGTTTTCTAACATATTCATGTGTGAACAATAAAAAATTTCTTTCTTGTGAGAGACTTTTTTGAAGTTGCCATAGAAAACTGCTATCAACTAAGAATATAATTTGGGAAGTAAATTGGATGTAGTTGCTTGTAGCCAGAACCACGTTCTTCGAGCTACTGTAGTCCTTAGTAACAATTCAAACGGTTTGCTGCCTATACATAAGCAGTAAATTCTGATCAGGAGATGACAACTCTGTATGCCATTTTGTGTCTCCATTTAACTTTGAGTCATTAACTCAAAGTGAGCTTTGGAATCACTGTTCACATTCATTAAATAGTCATTTGTCAAACTCATTACAGCCAATGTTTTAGCAGTTGCAAATAGTGTTAATATTTTTTTCCGCATCAAAACCAAAGCATTTTCTTTTTTTACACAGTTGTTTCATTCCATGTGGGGTCTGAATTTTTTCAGTGTTTGACTTCCAAGACAATTTGATAAGGGCATGCAAGAAAGAGTAGAGTCCAGTCTTTTTTTCCAGTTTTTTCCATCATGGAAAAGACATGGAAAACAGTTGGGTTCCAAATGGTGGAGTTCAACCTCCAGACTTAAACACCAAAGTCAGTTTAGCTTTAAAAGTGAAGGACACCAGCTGCTCCAACACAAACTGGGGAGATCCTTCTCCTCACATCTGTACTTAACCAGGCTGATTTAAAATTTTCCAGCTGCTTAGCAGAACCAACTTTTGTAGTTCTATTTGAGCTCTTGTGATATTTCTTACCATTATTTGTATAACTGGCACAGATATTCATCCAGATCATGCCTTAGCATGACTACAAGCAGCTGGTGTGAAACCAGGATGCTTTACCCCTCCGTATATTCAGGAGTGGTTGTGTGCCACAATGTACAATCACTACACTAACAAATTCAATTTTGTTTTGTTTTTTGTTATGCGCCAGTTTACAGGGTTAAAGGGTTACGTGAGAATCTCAGTTCCTGTGAAAAATAAAACCAAAGTAAACACTGACTCTGGTAGTTTCAGCGAAGACCTCAAAAATATAAGCAAGGAGGACACAGAACTCAAAAGGACAACAATAAACAAATATCAGCTTTTGTGGGTTTTGCTTGGGGTCTGACTCATGTTTTTTCTGCCACAGGGGGGACTAACACCAACTGAATTCCCATTGCTGTTTGCAGGCCAAGGATGTTTTAACTGTGAGGAGCAGAGTTACTGCTACTCTTCCTGCTGTGTTTCCTCATATCTACCTGAGCTATGGATTTTGTAGCTCCATGTTGGTATAATCTGCTCTTGGTCAAGCAGAGATAGTTAAAAAATATTGTGAGAGAAACAAACTTTGTCACCACACTAGTGAGACACTGATTCTGCATGACCCAAACAAACCTGTTTTTGCTTCTTTTGTAGTTACCCTTAAGCAAGAGGGATGACTCAGGTGCCTGCTGACTACCTGTCAACCACCAGCTCCTACAACTATGAGCAGCCCCTTCCCTCCGTGGCTCGGACAAGCACTCTCACCAAGGTACCCCCAGCCAAAAAAATAACCTTCTTCAAGAGTGGAGATCCTCAATTTGCGGGAGTCAAGATGGCCATCAACCAGCGAAGCTTCAAGAGCTTCAATGCACTCATGGATGACCTCTCTCATAGGGTCCCACTGCCATTTGGGGTACGGACCATCACCACCCCACGAGGAATACATTGCATCAGTGAGTTGGACCAGCTGGAGGATGGAGGGTGCTACCTTTGCTCTGACAAGAAATATGTCAAACCTATTGGCATTACTTCTGGGGGACACAGGCCAGGCCCTCCGCGAAGTGGTCGTCCCTCCAGTACCTTGAGAAGAGCAGCTCAGGAGAGCAAACTTGAAGATTATTCCTCACCTTTCACTCACCATGGCCCCAGAATACCCAAGAAAATCACTCTACTTAAGAATGGAGAAAGTGGGTTTCGGCGCTCAATTATCTTGAACCGCAGAAACGCCAGAAGTTTCAAAACGCTTCTGGATGAGATTTCAGAGATCCTGCAGTTCCCAGTGAAGAAGCTCTACACTGTTGATGGGAGGAAGGCAAGTATCTCTGACGTCTGGTGCTAGTCAGTTATTCTAACCAGTATTATCACATCAGCATTTGCATTCCCTGTGACGCAAATCCTTTAGCTCATGGGGCCAATAGTTTACTGACATTACCTTCATCCTTTGGTTGGTGTACTTAGTGTCACGCTAGTTACTTCTCCATTAATTACAAGAAGGGGTGATGTAGAATATCGGGAATGAGTATCAGGAGATGGATTAATTTCAGTTTATTCATTTCATAAAATTTCAGCTTATTCACTCATTAAATTCTGCTTATTAATTTCAGGTTAACTAGTTAACCTGAATCATAGAATAGTTTGGGTTGGAAGGGACCTTTAAAATCATCTAGTCCAACTGCCTGCAGTGAGCAGGGACATCTTCAACTAGATCAGTTTGCTCAGAACCACATCCAACGTCTAGAATGTCAGTGTCTTAATGTTTCTATAAGTGAGGTAAGTGGCTAATTTCCCATATAGCTGTTGAGACTAAGCTAGCAGTCCATTGAAATTGGAGCTGGCCAAAAATAGGTTTCTAGAGGACTTCAGAATCAGTTAGGTTCTTTTTTTCTAGCCTTCATCGATTTATTTGCAAAGTGATGTTTACTGAGTACCCCAACTACAATTATGTTACTAAATTAAAAAGGGTGTGATATTCCTTCTACTTCTTAGCGCAGTCTTAATGTTCTCCTTGTGATTCTTAAGTGAGTTTCCCACAGTTTGCCTTCTAGTCATTATAAAGCCTTTCCTTCCTAGTGATTAAAAACACTGAAATTTTAGCAGGGATATACAATAAATACATGCTCAATTAATATGATATCTTCACTATTATTCAGTCTCCATCTTTCTTTCTATCCAAAGGCATGCAGTTCTCTTTTACATTTTCAGCTCTGCAGTGGTGATCATCCTGCCTAAAGGTCTGTGTTTTCCCAGAGTTGGATCATACCCCAACATGCCAAGATGGGGTTAGAACTGACCAGAAGTGGTCACTGTGAAGGGTTTGAAGCTGATGGCACCTACTAAGTTTTGCACACTAACATCTTTGCTGACAGTTTGAGTGACAAGCTCTGTAGGTCTCTTCAGGAGTCAACTTGTCAATAGCTTTGTCCCTTGTTTTGCACTCCCGCTTCCAATCCAGCCTTCACTTCTGGAAATGGTTCAGCCTGAGCTGCACTTGAGCACCACTTCAACAGATACTGATGCTCTTTGTTGCAGCGAGATTATCTTCTCTGGCCTTCCATTGAGTTTAAGATTATCCTCTATATAGTGATAATGATATTTTCCACAATAAATCCCAGCAGCCCCATGGAGATCTTTCCTCTTTCCCCTTTTTTTCTCCATGTTTTCCATCTGCAGAAATGTGTGTGCGTATTGATCTCTCCACAGTCCCTTGGGATTCTTTTTTGGATATGAAAATTTTTATTACCTTATTGCCAATAGGCAGTTCATCTTCTGTACCTTATTAATTTAATTTGCACTCCTTTTAATCTTGTGTAGAATATCACAATGACACGTGACAATGGATCTAACCTGATCAATGTTATTGTCCTACACATAGCTACAAAATGTGATTATTAATATCTTGTCTGGGGAATCTTTTTAAGTGGTTTTTTCTTTGGCCATTCTTAATTTCAGTCATTTACCTCTTGGTTTTGTACTGTACATTACTGCTTATTCCTGTTAGGATTTCCTGGAGCTGTTACTGTAGTCTCCAGTGCAAAGCATTTAAACCACAGAAAAATCCACTCTCTTGGATTTTCCAAACTTTTCCTTTCATAGGGATTTCTTAAACCATTTTTGCTTGTCTAAGTTTTCTTGTTATACCTCATCTTAAGATCTCTCTTCCCTATACTAAACTATTTTTTTCCCAGAGTCTTTAATACATACTGATGGCTTCTTTAAGGAGTAAAAACAGTGAGTTTGTTTCACAATTTGGGGAATTTCCTGAAATAACTTACTCTAGCTGGAGCTGAAGATTAGTTATGACTGTGAATCTTGCCTTTATACTTACACGTGCGAGACAATGCCTCCATTCTTCTTGACTGTTCAAAGATGTCTGGATGCTTCATATCACTCGGACTTTTCCTTGTTTCTCATATTATTCTTTTTGAATATAATTCAAATTATCTTTTAATAATTTTGTTGACTTCTTTAATCACATGTCTCTATCTAGCCTTATTACGGAGGTCACCATTTCTTGGAAAGGGGGCTGAAGATCACTTGGCTAATGAGACAGTTGAAAATTGCAGTTTTCCTAGGTTTTACTAGAGACATCAGTTCTACACTGAAAAAGAACCAGGAGTGCAACTAAGAGCTGATATCTCAATACAAAAAGGTAAAGTTTACAGGTTATCTTCTCTATCAGTTGGACCTTCATTTCTGTTCTGGGAAGTTCTTACACAACCCACTGGATTTTCTTTCTCCATGGTCTAAACCACAGAAGAGCACACCAACATGCAGATCCCCACCACCTATCTCAGGAGAGGGAGCAATGCTTCTAGGGACAAAGGGGCAGAAGGAGATCATAGAAAGGCCAGAAATTCTCACAGTCAATTAACCTATAAGAGATGACGTGTAGGATTACATGACAGCAACTGCACAGCAACAGAGGATTTCCCTTGCAAATGGCAATTATCCAGGGTCCACCCTGATACAGTCATTAAGCTGAACAGTCATTAAGACTTCTTTAAGTCACAGGAACGCAGCAATGTGACAATGTCTCTAGTCACAGATGTCCCAATATCTGCACTGACTCTTGAATCACTGGGCCTTCCTTTTACTGCCTGTCTTAAATTAAAACAAAACCAAATTGTTCTTTAAAATCCAGTACTCCTTCTATGGCATTTGAAACCACAGTGCATTATGGCAAATACTCTACATAGTTTATGGCTACTGGTGGCAATTACCATGAGCTTCTCAAATGGGATTTATCAACCATCAGAAGAGTTTTCCAAGGGATGTGGCTAGTTTTATGTTTGTTGGAGTCAAGCCAAGACTTAGATGTTTTTTTCTTAGGCGCACTCAAGGCTGACCATAAGTTGTTATATTTAATGAGTGAATCTGATCCAGTCTGTTATGGAGAAAGGCAGAGCAGGAGACCAGAAAGTCTCTTTTGCCTTAGACTCTGCAAGTGAGAACATTGCAGGAGGAGTGCTGTATGCCACCAGATTTCCTTGAGGGACCAGAGAATTACTGTGGAAGTTAATCAGGGGAGCAATCATGAGTTAAGGAATGCTTCTTCAGGCACCACTAACTAGAGGCCATAAAGGATTAGTTATTAGAGACTCTTTGGGGTAAGGACCCTCATTTATTCTTCTGTGATTGTGTAGACTTTGGAAGGAGACAGAGTCAATGCTGTGGCAAGACTAACCATTCTGGGTCAAATCAAGCCATCTTTGCAGTGGCAGTCTTGGAGAAAGACAGAAGGGCACATATGAAGGGATTGTTTCCCCAGTGTATCTTCCCAGTCTCCATCAACCCGTTGGCTAGGATCTTTCTCAGCCAGAAGTAGCATCATGGGCTACTGCTATTCTAGTAGATAGAATAATATCAGGGCACATGGCACCTACTCTGGCCTTGGCACCAAATGGCACTATCTATACACTGTCTGTATCTATATTTATTTCAAGACCAGGCTGGATTGGGCTTTGAGCAACCTGGTCTAGTGGAAGGTGTCCTTGCCCAGGGCAGGGGTTTAAGGTCCCTTCCATTTATGGTTTTTTGATTCTATGATACATATTCATACTACATAGCCTCCAGAACAGGGCTTAATTCCCTAAGCCTCTAAAATTGGGTGCCTGCATTCAAGCTACTTTTTAGAACAGGTTCCTGGTGTGTGTTAAATCCCAGAAATTGCCAGTTGAGAACTTTAAATGCACCAAAAACCTTTCTAACAACTTCACAGTACAGGCAACTCCGTTCCAGCACCCTGGATCCAGAATTGTTTAATTCAGCAGTAAAGACACAACTTTTATTTTTAGCTGTTATAAGTACAGGTATTGGCTTAACTGCTATTACTAAATCGTTCTTGGTAATAATGAGTGCATTTACAGCGACCTTAGGGTGAAAGGCTAGGAAACAGGCTTGTCTGGCATATTTCCTGACTCAGTTTTACACATCCATATAGCCATTTCTAGGACATCTGTAGACTGCCCGCAGGCATCCTCTAGGCCACTCATGTTTGGGCCATCCACCAAGCTCATCTGTCTTGATGACAGGTGTCATCACAACCATGATGGAACTGTAAGAGGGAAATGGGATACATGGAGGCAAAGTAGATAGCTTAAAATGTGGTGAATATATAAACAATAAGAGAAGAAAGGTGATAATTTCCCTCCTTGGGTTAGTTAATTTTTCTGGTTCCATGTTGACATATTCACTGTGACACTTGGTTTCATGCTGTGTTCAGGTATGAATAATTGCAACCAATTTCAGCCCCTCATCTGGTGCAAACCGTTGTTATCAAGTGAGCTGTGCCACTTTCCACCCACCATGTGTGTGACTCATAGTCTAAAAACAAACCACAGGTTTCAGGTTCAATATTCTCTGATTCCGTGCCAAAACCACAATGACTCCGAGGAGATTTACACAAGCGATCTGTAAACCTCAGCAAAACTTTCCATGAACCTGATCCATAAGAAGACTCATATCCAGGTGTGTTTTATGAACCTTTGAGGTGCCCTGAAATCATTTGGCCCAGTGCCTTACAAGATGTAGTTAAATGGACCCCGTGTGCTCCCCACTTTCTTATCTAACAGATACCAAATCTAATACTTTCTTATCTAACATACAGCAAATGCAAATGATTCCCTTAGCCTGAGGAGATTTTGTTCTTTCAGTAATAATGTAGCAAAGTGTAATTACTTTCTAATTCTTTTGAATTTAATCCAGGCCAAAGACATTTCCAATCCATATTGAGTATATGCAATAATACTTGTGAACATGATACTTCCATTTATTCATTTATGTAGAGTACAAAGAATAGCGGAATTCCACCCTCTCCTGGAAAAACTGTGAATTTTCTTTAAATACATTAAGTAGAAACCACTGTTTCTGCAAACAATTTTTGCAGGAGAAGTGGTTTTATTTTAATAGGGAAGTCTGTTTTTCTATATTCAGATTTTGGAATTTTTACCAATAATAGGAGAGGACAATATATAATGTTTTGCATTTTCATGATTTTGCTTCTGCCTTTGAGTCCCAAAAAGAATCATAGAATGGTTAGAGTTGTAAGGGACCTTAAAGAACATCTTGTTCTAATCCCCCGGCCCTGGACAGGGACACCTCCCACCACACCAGGTTGCTCCAAGCCCCCTCCAACCTGCCCTTGAACCCCTCCAGGGATGGGGCAGCCACAGCTTCTCTGCCCAACCTGGGCCAGGCTCTCACCACCCTCAAAGGAAAGAATTTCTTGCTAATATCTAATCTTAATCTCCCTCTTTCAGTTTATTTCTTTTATGAAATAAATTCAGTTAAGCTCAGAGGTGCTACTTCTATTGTGCAGAAGTGAACAGGTTTCCAGCTTTCACATTTGTATATTATGAGCTTTGCAAATTGAGGTTTAACCCTGGACACAATAACAAGAAAACTATTCAATCAAACCAGAGGTTTCAGCTAGATGTGTTTCTTTGTATGCCCTCAGCTTCCCAGGTCCATACGTTGGACTTGATTTTACAAGTCCCTTCCAACCTGGACAATTCTATGATTCTATGTGTCCATGAAGTGCAATGCACAAGTGTTTATGCTAAGACACACCTGGGATGGTAAGACCCATGGTGGAACAATGTCATATGGACCTGTGAGCTTGGTCTAGAAGCAGTAGGGTTAATAGATCCAGTCCCAGCTCCTACAGCTGGTTGGAACATCTCTATATTGTGCTTCCTTCTTTCCCCCCACCAGCTTCCAGCGGCAGTAACTTCTCATCCATGGTGTAGATATTGCACATCTAAAAAAGAATAAGTTTTGAGAACTTTTGATGATGGGGAAAAGCTTGAACTCATGAACCATATCCTTCCCCCTGACTCAGCCACCGCAAGGCTAATCACAAGAACCAAATGCTTAGCATTTTTCAAGACTTGTCAGTTTTTAAGCTAATCCTGTCCTCAGAGAGGATAAAGGCAGCCACTTGGGGTGGGATGGATGTTAGTCTGACTCATGATTTTCAAACGCTGATGTTGGATGGACCAGATTTAATGAGCCTGGTGCCAAAAGAGCAGGTGGTGGACTCTGATTTCAGTGAAGAATTGCAGCGTGTCTGAAGCTGGAAAATATCTGCTGGAAAACACTTTCTAAGAAATGCCTTCCACTCTTCTATGTTGAAATTTGCACCCTTAACAGTAATTTTCTGTTTCTCTGGCTGATTTGCAACTAGAACAGTCTCAGCCCCCATTTTGAGCTGATGGGGTGGGTGAATAGGGAAAAGGTGATCAAAAGCTTGCGTTTGAAATCAGTGAGATGTGGGGACCTCTGAAATTTCTCAGGAAGTCCTCAGGAAGGTATCCATAATCTTCCTCAGGAGCCAGCTCATCCTTCACAGAGGCAGTAACCGTGGCAGCCCTCATATGATCCTACCAACCTGTCTTCCGAACTGGATCAGGCTATAAATCTGTTTCGTTCCCCTCTTTGTCCTCTTCACTTGTTTCTCAAAAACTTTTCTGCTTTTTCGATGCCATTTTTATCAGTCTTTCCCTTTTATGAGAGAAATGTTTCTCTTCTGCTGCTACCCAAACGATTTCCAGTGGCCACTGAAGTTCTGATCACAGCATTTCTCCTGGTCGTGTTCTTCGGGACGATTTCCAAGGCCAGACTCAGAACACTTTCTTTATGCCTGTGCAAAGTGTCACACACTCACTCGTAAAGGCATCTGTGAGCAAACCAGGAAAAGCTGCCAGCAGTGCAACAGAGAAACACAGTCTCTGCCTGTGGCTGACTGAGAAAGCAGCACAGCGCGTTATTCCTCTCTCTTCCACGTATTTTACTTGGCTCTTTGAGCACTTCATGGCCTGATTTCCAGATCGCAGCTCCCAAGGCTGTAATTTTTCATGCAGCTTCACGCAGTGGTCAAAACAGAAAACTAGACAGCTCACGTCTGAGCAGTTCTAGAAGATGCTGGTGTTTTTAGAAGTGTTGGTATGACAAATCATCTCATACCGCTGCATTTTGGCACCTGAAGCAATGGACTGGCTCATATTCCCATGATAAAAGCATCAAATAAATGTAGCAGTGTGTAATTTATGTTTAGTGGATTACCTGCTATTAAAGGACGCTGGCATCCGTCCTGCATCCTACATGTGGATTTTGAGACCTGAAGTTTGATGTGCTGTGTAGGAGACCATATGAGTTTTGATGTGCTGTAGGAGATGAAGGGATGCTGCTTACTCACTTCTGGACTAATCGTTTGCAGGGGATTAAATCCATCTTTGTGCAGTAGTTTCCTACTTTAAGTTCAATATTAGCTCTTGTTCTGCCTTCCTTTTGATGTGATGGGGAGAGTGTTCTGTCTGCTCATCAAATACATACCCATGCCACATCGGCCAGCCTCTCCACAGATGGGAAAAGGGTGTTCCACTGTGGTAGGGCATGAGGGAGGTTGTCCATGCTGATGTTAGAGAAAGTGAGGTCAAGTAATGCACTTTCCTACACCTTCCACCTTCTTTTCTTACGCTAATTTGCTAATATGTATGTGGGCAGGGAGTGGCAACACCCTGTGATTCACCTTCTGACCAACAGATTAGCATAGCTTTGCAAAACCACTCCCCAGAAGAACCACTCTAATTCCTCCAGCACAAAAGTTTCGGGGAGGGAAGAGCCAAAGGGTTCTTTGCATAAATAAATTAAATACAAAATTAACTACTGTTAAAATGAGATATCCCAGTTCAGAGCCTGGATCCCCCTGGATTGCATGTAGTACAACTACAAAGCAAAAGGGCTGTTTGTACTCCAAAGAGTTGTAAATATGAATGAAAGACAAGAAGGGAAGAGATGAAAGAGCCCGAGGAAAGGAGGCAATGAGTCAGCATGATAGGCAGTGAACTCAGCCCGTTAGCCTTTTCTTGAACATCTCGTCTCTTACGAGCTTTTCCTGTTTCTCCCTTGTACCTTCTTTGGAAGGTGGATTAAGCTGATGGGCTTGTGATCTCAACCGTGCCTTGCATTATTTCTCCATTCTGTCTTTCTCTCCCTGTCTCAAATGTCTTGGGTTGGCTGATAGCCAACAGAGAAAAAACAAAGGTTATGTCCCGCGTTTTACTTTCATCAGAAACGGGTATCTATGTTCAGCTTCTGAGGTGAGTACTGTTTACAAAGATTTTTTTCTTCCCTGGAAGGGGCAGAGGATAGCATATACTCCACAACAAGCATCAGAGTTCTTACTTTAAAGGCAGCTCCTCAATGTTTTTCTTGTCATGAGGGGCACAAAACTGGACACAACACTCGAGGTGCAGCTTCAGCAGTGCCCAGAACAGGATCACTGACCTAGCCCTACTCACCACACTTCCTGATCCAGGCCAGGATGCTGTTGGCCTTTTTGGCTACCTGAGTACACTGGGGGCTCATGTTCAGCCGACAGCTGACCAACACACCCAGGTCCTTTTCTGACAGGCAGTTCTTCAGCCACTCTTCCCCAAGGCTGTAGCATTGTTTTGACCCAAGTGCAGGACCTTGGCCTTGTTGAACCTCTTACCACTGCTCTCAGCCCATCAACCCAGCCTGTCCAGATCCCTCTGCAGAGCCTTTCTACACACAAGCAGATCAATGCTCCTGTCCAACTTAGTGTTGGTTGTAAACTTACTGAGGGTGTTCTTGATCCTCTCAGCCAGGTCCTTGATAAAGATATTAAACAGAATAGGCTGCAATACTGCACCCCAGGGAACACCACTTGTATCTTTCTTCTGTTTTGGTATTGATGACATTGTATTATTAATTGTGTTACAGTAGCACCTAGAGGTCCTTGCTGAGATCACAATCCCTTTGTGGTAGGTACTGTACAGTAACATTCATGGAGACAATCCATCCAAATTAATCCAAAAAGACATAGTTCAGAAGAGAGGAAGCCTCCCCAGTGGGGCTTAGAGTGAAGACTGTGAAACATTTTTACTGGAAAGAACACTTAGATTATTTGAACCAATCCATATGTGACATATCCCACCATGACAGGGAGTTCCTATGGTATGAGATAATGAAGTATGCAAATAAGAAAAGTTTTACTGTTTTGAAAAATCACAGTACAAAGACTTCAATGAAACTTAAAGTCTTAACTGACATTTCCTTGGAAGAGTCTGTATATAGGTTCAAAGCACAGCAAATTGCAATTTTTTCACAAGGCAGCACCTGATCTTAAGACACCAGAGTGGTTTGTGAGCAGGAAGCTGATTGATGCAAACAAAAATACTCCAATAGAGACAAGTATTGGCAGCAAGTTTTCTGCTTTCTGGTGCAGAACTTCACTCACAGCCTCCATAATTCTCTTGGTTCCTGACACAGAGTCTGCAGAGGTCACAAGTTTCCCCCCATTGGTTGCAGTTGGATTTGGATCAGGTCTTACAGTAAGATTGAGAAACTTAATTTCATTTTCAGGGATTACACAATGAAACTCTGGAGTCTATTTCAGCCCACCATGGGCAAACTGTTTGAGATTGTTCCCTGTAAATTTTGCTTAGTTGATTTTGTCTCTAAATTTCAAGTATCTTAACTGTGTCTTAACCCTTACCAAGAACTCTTATGATTGGATAGTTACATTGAGGGAACTCAAAGGAGGGCTTGGATGGGGTCTGAGCAATCCAAAGCCTCTTTCCTAACCCATCAGCCTCACCCATCTTTATCATGAGGTCCTCATTTTCTTCCATTTTATTCTTGACAGTTCACTTATCATAGATTAAACTATTCTTGAAGTTAACATATTTTGGGATTCAGCTTGCAAATGAAGACAATTAATTTTCTAATTGTCTCTATATGAATATGCTAAATGTTTCCTGCTCAGCTTTCAGGTGATAGTCTTGATGGGGCACGGTCTTGTATACTCTCTACAATCTTCACACACATATTAAGTAGCCTAGAACATCTCAAATTGCTGTAAGTATTTACATTTAGACAACTGCATTGAGACAATTGACTTACCTTCTAGTCAGAGAAAGAGGCAGGAACGTCTAATGGGGGATGTACCACCTGCATCAGATGGTTTCCTTGAGTGAAATAACCTGTGCCCTGTAAATATTCATTGTCCTCCTTACAAGCCTTACGAGCCCAGATTGTAAAAGGCAATTTACAATCAAGTGTGATGAGTTAATGGAGAAAAAATAGGGCAGGGCATTGCCATCTCCATCACAGCTCCTTCAGGTGATCACTGATTTTCAGGTGATCAAATGGTTTTCAAATATTCACATTCAGTTGCCTTTGGGGCTTGTGGTTAAATGGGACTGGGATGTAATTTTCTTGTAATACAGTATCCTGGAATGGGTACTCAAGAATCTTGCTGTGGCAGCCAGAGGGAAGTGGGGAATCTGTTTACCAGAAGGATTTCCTTACAGGCTACTGCTCGGAAAAGATAATGGCATCTCTGACCAAAGAAAGAAAACTTTAATGTTGGACAAAATCTCTGCTGGCCAACTAGTAACCACCATTTTCTTTCACTGGGGCATTTTCTGATCTACCTCCCACCTTAAAAGAAAGCATAAAATATCTAAGGTTTTATTCAGAATAAAACACATTCCACCCTACTAACATTCATTTCTCTCCACTGACTGTGACAGCTAAAGCAGATAAGAACATTTACCTTGTAGTGTTTGAGTTCCATCACACCCACACTTTTCCTTAGGCTGAGATCCATATGAAAACAACAACCACCTCTCCTACAATAAATCACAGAATCACATTTTCACTGAGGTTGGAAGGGGCCTCTGGAGATCATCTCATCCAACTCCCCTTTTCAAAGCACAGACAACTAGAGCAGGTTGTTCAGGTGTCCAGCTGTGTTTTGAGTATCTCCAAGGATGAAAACTCCACAATATGTCTGAGCAACCAGCATTTGGTCACCCTTATAATGAAAAAGTTTTTTTCTTATGCTTAAATAGAATTTCCTGAATGAATAAATAGATAAATAATCCAATACAATAAAGGTCAGACAACTATCACCTCTAAAATTCAAGGAATTTAAAGTGCCCTTTAAAATAATTTAATTTTTATTGTAGTGATAAACTCCTTGCTTTGGGCCAGACCTATAATGTTTGTCCAAACATGCTCTGTTACTGTTTTTATTAACATTGAGATTATGCCATACAGTTAAACTTCATAATGGTTGTATTTCTACCATATCAATTAATAGCAACAACTCATTGAAAATACATTTAAGAAGGAACACAAGCTCCAGGATCCTGGAGGCTGATATTCAATATTCAGCTCAGATGATGCTGTTCTGATAACTATTGAGTGGTCATGTTCGCTGGAGTTAATCTGCCTTAGTTCAGGTGTCTACGTCTCTCCCAATCATTACAAAGTGGCCTTATACCAAGGGAGAAAAAAACATCTCCAGAGCATAGTTTGTCTCATGTTAGGAGAGATGTCCAATCCAAAGAATGTGAATTATGTTTTCTACATGGTCTATACAACCTTGGTTGACTAGCTCAATCCTCCACGTCTAACTTTTAGATATCCAAAAGCTGAAGTTTAGTTATTAGTAGTTATTACCTTCCTGTCCTTTTTTTTTTCAACATTTACAGATGGATGCCTGTTGCTTGTTTTTCACAAGCAACATCTAAGGGAGATGATGACAAAATGTTCTCATATATAAGCTGCTTATAAAACCTGTATTTGTGCTTGGAATTGGTGTTTGGGTGGAGAATGGATTGAAAGCAGCACTGAGGAGAAGGATTTAGGGGTGTTGGTAGATGAGAAGCTCAACATGAGCCAGCAATGTGTGCTTGCAACCCAGGAAGCCAACTGCATCCTGGGCTGCATCCGAAGAATTGTGTCCAGCAGGTTGAGGGATGAATTTCTACAATTATTAATTCAAAGAGATTAATCCTGCAAGATATTGGGGAGGAGAGCTGTGTTATAGGTATACTGCTAAAGAGCTGATGGTGGCAGAAATACTGCATGACAGACCCTTTATTTGGAGTCACACGACACAAGTGTATTCCATATAAAAGGATTTGATTTGTGCAGTATATATAAATTCATAACTCAGCTGTCTCAGCTCCTGAATCTGTGTCATTGGCACCATCTATTTTCTGCACACACAACACAGGGGTGATGAGTGTGATTGAAGTATCTATATACAGGCACAGGACCATGGGAGGAAATGTCCCTGGCAAAAAATAACTTTCATTGAAAAAAAAAAGTCTTTTACAAACAGGAATAGTCCCTAAACTTAATGGGGATTTAATATCAGGTTCTTTTATGTTAGGGTTGGAAGAGAATCTTATTTGCACAAGATCCATCTCTATTTTCCTAGTCCCTCTCAAAGCCCTAGTGGTACTAACTAATCTCAGAAAACCCCAGAGGCATTTCACAAACCAAGGGCTTGGGTTCTGCAGGAGACCTGATTCTGCATTCCTTTGCTGTGGCAAAATTTAGAGAATGAAGTCCTTTCTTCGTGCTCTGTCATGCCAGGCACGTGTGACAACTGCAGAACTGTCATCGCAGCTCCTCTGAGACTTGTTCTCTTCCATTCTCAGTTGTTAGTTAAAGGGCTGATGTTAAGTGACACAGTGAGGTCAGGGTGCATCTTATGGGTAAGATAAGTGCTCAGACCACCACAGGTGTAGCTAACATCTTGGTAACCCATTGCATGGTCATTTTTTACTGGTGAGTCCCCATATGCTCTAGAGGTGTTCTCTTGATATAACAGCCCGAGGAGGAAGAAACATCCTAGCTGGATTGTGGAGCCCCCTGACAGTACAAAGCTGTCAGATGTTGTCCACCCTTAAGCCCTCTCAGACAGCAAGAGAGCCTTCTCATCCTTGTAGAAACCAAGTGGTTTAGCTGGGGGCTTAACTTCAGTCTCACAAATAAGAGATTGCAGAGGCAAGATGGGAAAGGGGTCCAGGCTTTGTCTAGCCAGCGCTCATCAGAAGACTGATTCCCACTCCTTTAGATCCTAGGTAAGGGTTGTATTTGGGTAAAAGTGACTTTCTGCCACATCTGGCCCTGCTCCCTGCCACTAGCTGCAGGTAATACTTGCTGTCCCATACAGGAATTAGAAGAATTAAAGAATATAATTCTCTGTAAAGGAAACTGAAAAGCCTCTCGTTGCACCTGCTTCCTCACTACCACAGTGATTATACTTAAATCTTTCCCAGAAGATGTAAAACTCTCTTATTACAATAAGAGAGATGTAAGTGGAGGTTGGAACAAGATGATCTTTAAGGTCCCTTCACACCCAAATCATTCCACGATTGTATATCTTCTCCCTTAGGCAATCTCTCCCACCCCTCCCCTATTTTAGGAGATTGGATTAAAACATAAGAGAGCTGAAGTTTCAGTGGAAGAATGCTGCAATGGAACCTCCCAACAGGCTCTTCTAGACCCTGAAGTTCTCCAGAAGTGTGTTTATTTTATTTTAGTTGAAAAGTCATTTGCTTCTGGGGCTGGGAAAACCTAGTGCTGGTCTATGGACCCATGGTGATCCACCTGCTCTTCTTTTTCTAGATTGACAGCATGCAGGCTCTGCTCCACTGCCCCAACGTGCTGGTGTGTGTCGGCCGGGAGCCATTTAAACCCGTATCAATGGAGAATTTGAGGAAACACTCAGTGGAGAAGCTGCCTGACCTGGCTCCCCGTTCCAACGGCAATAACGGCAACGAAAACAATGACAGTAAGAAAAACTCTGGGGCATATCCATGGTCACCTCTAGGGCTGTGTCCCACAACCTGGGGGTTACCTATTGTATGGCCCCAAAGTGCAGATTTCATGTTCAAAATGTACCTTCCTCTCTCTGCCTCCCAGGCCTTTCCATCCTCCCCTTCTTTTTCTCTGATTTCCTTCTAGGATTTCCTCCCTACACCCTCCAGTCTTTCTTCTACATGCTCCCCATGTCTGGCTGACTTCCCTTCCTCTTTCATATCTCTGTGTCTCCTTTTCCTTCCAGAACTCCCTCCTTTTCCTGTGTCTGCCTCTGAGACTCCCCAAACCCTTGAGATTTCCCACGAATCCTCTGTCCCCTTGTCTGTCCATTACAATGCTGCTACTTCTGCTTTTGCCTGCTTCAGACGATGCCCTATTTTTGTCAGTAGGAGACTCAGTTTCTCCTGCAGGTTACAGCTGCAGTGTAGCCCTTTGGGAACAACGCTT
The DNA here is from genome assembly GCA_004320125.1 of Scolopax mira. Lineage (NCBI taxonomy): Eukaryota > Metazoa > Chordata > Aves > Charadriiformes > Scolopacidae > Scolopax > Scolopax mira. Next base: position 57,283 of record BJBW01000703.1, on the reverse strand, counting down.
GTTTTTATGGAAAGGTTATGTTCAGGAAGGAGTATGCTATGGGTCATTCATAATGATATTTCTTAGGCACTTCATCATGAGTTATCTATGGCTTTAGGTACTTAAGTCAGCCACCTTTGGTAGCCTATGAAGAGAAACCTTCTATTTCTAGGGGGCAATTAATTTCATTAACCTTAGGGATTTGGTTTAGGATGAAATGAAGTATTCTCTGGAAGTGCACCTGCTTCTCTCCATTGTCAAGACCAGGAGCCAGGAAAGATTCACTCACATGTTGACAATTAATTGTAGAAACTTAAGGACAGAGGCATCCCAACTCAATGCTTGAGACACAAAATGTGGGAGGAAGCAGTGGGAATAAACCGAAGCTCTTGGTCCATCAAGAAGCTGAGTGAATGTGTCAGTTCAAATGCATATCTAACCACACAGAAGCTCTTTCATGTGTTACTGATCTTGGTTGGTGTGCTCCCTGTTCAACTCCCCCTCCCTAAAATGCCCTCCATTCAGCTGCATATCCCCATACCCACAGAGGCAGGTGGTTGTCTCGATGTATAAAAGTAAGCTTTAAACAAACAGATGTATTAGAAACAAGATAGATGCATATCTTGCAAGACAAAATGATAGCAACGTACTCTCCTTGAAACGAGGGTCTGGGACCTCAATAAATCTATGCAGATCGCTGCACTGGGCCATAGAGATGTGCTTAGGATTGCAATTCTTAAAAGTCCCTACTATCACCGATTTTCTCTAGAACTACTACTGTTTCTTTTTGTAACTATCAATCACCAGTTTACAATTCCATTTTTTCTTTACATTTTAATAAGTATTATAATTATTCATGGTAGCACATCACTGCAGGGATTGAGTGCTGCTCTGGTCTCCACTGGTGTTTTCTGGCATGTGAGTGGAAAAGTGGATGATGCACAATAAATGCGTGACACTTGACCTCTAGTTAGAGGAAGAGGGTCACTTCTCCGTATATTTTTCCCTGACTGAATAAGAAGCATGAAAACTTGAGCAGTTAAATAAAAGCATATTTGCAATGTGCTAAAATACAAAACCTGGAGAACAGATTGCTTTGTATGTATATTCTTTTCTTCCTGACATGCACATAATACAACAAAAAAAGTGCTTCTGCTTCAGTTTAGATTTCTAAAAGCAATAAAGTTAATGTATAGAAGATCTTAATATAATCGATTCATTTCAAACGTAACACTTATGGTCATTACTTAGTCAAAGCCAAGTTTTCTAATTATGTGAACAAACACAAGCCATAGGCTTAGATTTAGCAGAATAATATCACTAGTTTGAGGGTTTGATCTATATAAGTTAACATTTTTATAAGTTTCATCTTTATATAAGTTAACATTTCTCTCCATCTTTCTTTTCTTTGCCCTTTTCAAACTCCAGTGAACTTTGGACTAAAAGCCAAAAAAAGTGTTATCCATCCACGGTCATCATCAAGCAATAGGTCGATGAGATTTTCGTTATCATCAGAAAAGTCGTATCCTAATGGTCTCGCTGCCTCACCAGATAATGGAGCACCTTTCTCCAACAGTTGCTCACATCTAAAACCTGGAGACCTGGTCCATTCCTTGGTCAATGACGACATAGAAAAACGGGTGCATGTGAACAAGGATGGCAGCCTGTCTGTTGAGATGAAAGTTCGCTTCCGCTTGCTAAACGATGAGACTTTGCAATGGTCCACCCAGATCAAGAAGTCAAATCTAATGAACCAGATGCCTTGTGAAGAGTCAGGTGTCGAGGACAGTGGAGTAGACCCCATACAGAAAATGAACCCAGAAGCCAGCTCAGAGGCAGATGAGTCATTATATCCCTGTGATATTGATTCTTACATGTCAAAACTTGAGGAATCAGAATGTGATGAGGCTCATTGTCATAGCTGTGGTAAGAAACACCAGGACTATGATATTTGGAAAAATCCCATGCACACATCCCAGAGGGAAGAGCCCAGCGTACGAAGCACCTGGCACACACGGTCGTCATGCTCCAGCACATCTTCCCGGAGGAGAGTAGTCCGCAAAAAAATGGCTTCTGTGGATAGTGTCCATACTACATCCAGTGAGGAATTCTCTGAGCACATTGTGCAAGAGTCCTCATCCTACTCAGAAACTATAGAGAACAGAGTGGCATATCGATCCATTAAAAAGTGTAGGTGTCGAAGTGATTTGTCTACAGGTGCTTCCAATGGAGAAGACCAGCAAGAATACACTCGGACAAGTACAAGCAATAGTCAGAGACCTTCATCCTTGGGCTTAATGTCACATTCAAGCTGTGAAAACAACCTGGATACTCAAGATGCCCCTGAAGACCATGAAGCCAGCAAAAGCAATTCACAAAATGAAGATGAAAACTGTTGTGAAGTTTCCTCTGTGAAGTGCTTAAAGGATGATGTGGAAGAGGTTGAGAGCAGCAGAGTTGGGAGTGTCATGTCAAGGTCATCTCTGCAGTCTAGACAGAGCAAGAAGAACATATGTGAGGAAACAAGTAGCGTGGGTAGGAGCATATCCTCATCCAGCCTTCAGAAGGCAAATCAAGAAGATAACACCAGGTGCTCCACTCCTGCCAACAGTGTGTACAGCAAGTCTAGTAACTGTGCTACACCAAGAGCAAAGAGTGAGCAGGACGAGCACTCTGATGACAATGCAGTAGTCACTTCCTTCTCCAGTGAGTCCTGCCCTAAGAAAGAGGCTGAAGAGGTTGAAGCAGAACAAGAAGAAAATGAGACCAGTGAAGTCAGCTCAGTTTCAACAAAAACAAAGCCCAGTCAACCAATAAGAGATGAGAGCAGTGAAGGTGAACGATGCTCTACACAAGGAACCCCCCATTCCAGAGCTAGTGACAGGAACAGCAAAAGAAGTGACAGTGATGAGATCATTCAGTGCAATGCCTCTTGCTCTTCCAGAGGATCCAAAAAGAGCAAACACAGCCATATGCATATGGATGCACAGTCTGAAATATCTGTGTCTTCACTTGAGTCCACACCGAATAAAAAGAAGAACTCCCTACATGCAGATGACCTGAGATCATGCAGCAGGACATCTAATTACTCCAAAAGCTCATGTGAAATCAAGAAAAAATCTATTGGAGACCCCATGTCTCATAACTCAGGATCTTTTCACTCAAACATTTCATCTACTGGTGAAGCAGAGGCAATTGCAGGTGTTACTGAGGAGAAAAGCTTGAAAAGTACCACCAATGGCTACAGTGAATCCTCAAAAGGCTCAAAGAAGAGAAGCCATAGAGAAGAAAACAGCAAGCCATCATCCCTCTGCTCGAGTGTTTCAAGCCCTAATCAAAAAGCTGGAGAGGATCATTCCAAGATGAATTCAGAGACTGCTTCTTCAAGACATGGAAGTATGAGTGAGAGTGTATGTTCAAAAGGTGAACTCTCAACTGAAACTGGGATTAGGAATGGAAATCCTGAAAGTGTCTCTTCAAGAGTCTCTTCAAAGTCAGAAGAAAAAAATAAATGCATGTTGACACAGATATCCCAGGAAAGTGATGATAGGTGTTCACAATCAAACATGTCTCAATCCTCAAAATCAAGGCAGGTAAAAACTAGACATCTTCATGTGAAGATGTCAAACTCCAGCCGAGCTTCATTGTCTGAGACTTTGTCAGTATGTAGTTTGCATTGCCCTGCCCCACCAAAAGGGAAGCCAAACAGCAACAAAATACGGTCAGCCATGCTGAAGAATTCCTCCATTAGCAGCATAGGTACTGAATCAGTGGTGGCTGCAGGAAAAGAGCAGAAAGAAATTATAGATTCTTCCAAAGCAACTTCCTACGGGTCTAAATCAGTAGCAACCGAAGTAAATGATCAGAAGAATAAAGATATTGATAACTCTTGCAACAGAAAAGTGGATAAAGAGTTAGATGACATAGACAAGCAGGAGGAAGGGAGTGACTTAATGCCATCTACTCTACCAAATACATCTCCAGAAGAAGTTGTGCAAGAATGGCTAAGTAAAATCCCTTCGGAATCATTGCTTATGAAATATGAAATGGAGGATGGTGCAGAAGAGGAATGTATAGAGGCTACCACTGAGGTATCAATCTGTACAAACACCGAGGAAATCTCAGAGGATGAAAAAGCTGAGAAGAAGAATGTGGAGGAGGCTGAAAACGAGGCAAAGGATGAAGTGGGAAAAGAGACAGAAAAAGGCACTGCAATTAATGAAGAGGTTGAAGAATGCATAAATCAGGAAAAAGTCTCTGAGGTTTTGCCTGAAGCTGCCAAGGCCGACCAGGCAGAATGCAGCCAGTCAGTTACATCCAGCCAAAATAACAACAGAAGAGACCTGCCAACATCTGTCCAGACTTCTGTCCAAATCATGAAGGCCTTGCTCAGTTCAAAAAATGAAACAAAATTTGACCGATCAAACAGTTTGCCTGAAGTGTCCCCCACTATGGGGAGAAAACTGAGTAACTCTGCCAACATTTTGATTTCTTGTCTTGCAAGTCTCCAGCTCCTTGATGAAGAGTCAGAAGATCCATCAGATAGATCAAAGCATTTGAATAAGCCAAGGTATATGGAGCTGCTAAATATTTTTCAAGCCCTGTGGTTTGGATGCACAGCTGAAAAAAGCGGTCAAAGTTCAGGTCAAGAAGCAAGTGAGCCAGCAAAGACAGCCTCTGGCTTTAAAGTCCCCAAATCTATAAATTATCACTTCACTCCAATGTCCTCCTCTGGGGTTGATGTTAGCAGTGGTTCTGGTGGCTCAGGAGAAGACACTACAGCCGCTGCCAGGGACTGCACATTAACGGCACAGAAAATGGGTGAATTCAAGTCAGCTGGACAAGTGGAAAATGTGGAGGCTGGCACTGAACTGACTAAGGTTGAGGAACAAAGTAAAGAGGAAGTGCAGTCATCCCGACCTTCAACAGCCTGCTCAAAATCAAAAAGGAAGGAAATAGCACAATCTACTAGGGAAGAATCTATAACTCAGGAGGCAGAAGAAAATAAGGAGGATCAGTGCAGTAATTGTGAAAATGCTCAGGAGGAAGGGGGAGAAAATGAGAATGGAGAAAATGAAAATGAAGAAAATGGAAATGAAGAAACCAGCAAATTAGCTGAGAATGGAGAACAAAAAGATGCTGAAGCTGTAAATGATGAAATACCAAAAGAAAATCTTGGAGAGGAAGCTGGTCGACTAGCCACTACCAATGATGCAAATGCCAATGTTGCTGATTGTGAGGCAGAACTGAAAGGTGATTTGGAAGAGCAACTTGAAAAAGTGTCTGCAGATGGCACAAAGTCCAGTGTCAACATGGCCACAAGTGTAGGCACATCCCTTGTCCAGCAAAACTCAGTGGATCCAGACCCAATCTGGGTCCTGAAGCTGCTCAAGAAAATTGAGAAGGAGTTCATGGCTCATTATGTCAGTGCCATGAACGAATTTAAAGTCAGGTGGAACTTGGAGAACAACCAGCAGATGGATGAAATGATACTGGAACTGAAGGAGGAAGTGAGCAAAAGAATACAAAAAAGCATAGAGAAGGAGCTGAGGAAGATCAAAACTCGGGCAGGGAAAAAGACACCGAGACCTCCAGATGAACCACTCAAGCGCGAGTCAACATTCCAAACTGAGCAGAGGAGACGGCGATTGCAGACTATGCATAAAAAGTCACTCTTCAGTGACAAGAATGGAACCCAGAGTAGGCTAGAGGACACATCAGACTTATCATTTGATCTAGATGAAGATACAGCATTCAGTCCAGTTTTTGACACCAGCATTAGTAAACAAACTAGTGAGGAGGAATACTGCCCGTGTGACTCTTGTGTGAGGAAAAAATTGGCTTCCAAGCCTTCAAGAAACCCAGTGGTGGCCGCCACTGCTCCAGTCACAAAAGCATTTGATTTACAGCAAATCCTGAGGTTGAAGAAAAATGATGAGGAACCCTGTGTCTCAGAAGCAGCTCAGGACATCAAAACAATTCCTAGAAGTTCTGTGGAGGAAGCAGCAGAAAAGGGCAATCTAAATGAGGAGAATAATGAAGGTGAGGTTCAGCCAAGGGAAATAGAAGTGGAGGACAATGAGGAAAAGGAGACAGAATTAAACGAAATTGGAAGCTCAATGTTAAATGAAGATAGAGAAGGACCTGAAATATCAGAGAGTCAAAACTGTGAGGAGGATGAGGCTAAAGATGAAGAAGAAAAGGAAGAAGCAGAAGAAGCGGGGAAAGAAATGAAAGAGAGAGAAGAAGAAGAAGAGGATGCAAAAGAGGAGGAAGAAGAGAAAGAAGAAATTATGAAGGAAGAAGAGGAAAGAAAAGAAGATGTAGATGGAGAAACGCAAGGGAAAGAAGATGAGGAAGTAAAAGAGGAATCCGGAGAAGAAACAAAAGAGGAAGAGGAAATAAAAGAGGAGGAACAGAAGGAGGAGGAGGAAGAGGTGAAAGAGAAGGAAGAAACAAAGGAGGAGGGTGAAGTGGGTGAGAAGGAGGAAGAAACAAAAGAGGAGGAGGAAAATGCAGATGAGGAAGGAACGAAAGCAGAGGAGGAAGATATGGAGAAGGAAGACACAAAAGAGGAGGAAGAGGAAGTAAAGGAGGAGGAGGAAGAAACAAAAGAGGAGGAGGAAGAGGAAGGGAAGGAAGAGGAGGAAGAAACAAAAGAGGAAGAAGAAACAAAAGAGGAAGAGGGAGAAGAAGAAGAGGAAGGGGAAACAAAAGAGGAGGAGGAAGAGGAAGTGAAGGAAGAGGAGGAAGAAACAAAAGAGGAAGAAGAAACAAAAGAGGAAGAGGGAGAAGAAGAGGAAGAGGGAGAAGAAGAGAAAGGGGAAGGTGAAACAAAAGAGGAGGAGGAAGAGGAAAAGAAGGAAGAGGAAGAAGAAACAAAAGAGGAGGAGGAAGAGGAAGTAAAGGAAGAGGAGGAAGAAACAAAAGAAGACGAAAACATGAAGGAGGAGGAAGAAGCAAAAGAGGAAGAGGAAGTGCAAGGAGAGGAGGAAAATCCAAAAGAGGAGGAGGAAGAGGAAGAAGAGGAAAAAGAGGGAGCAAAAGATGAGGAAGAAACAAAGGAAGAGGAGGAGGAAGCAAATGAGGAAGAGGAAGAACAAGAAGAAGAAATTCAAAATGAAGAGCAGGAAGCTGATGAGAAATCCAAAGCTGAAGATGAAGATGAAGAAGCAGAGGAGCCAGAGAATGAGGACATTGGGGCTGATGATGAAGAAGAGACATCTGAATGCAGAGGAGATGCTGGAACTGAAAACAATTCTGAAGGAGATGCTGCAGAAGGAAATGAAGAAGCTGAACAGGATGAAGCTGTGCCAGTGGAAGATGCAAATCCAGAGTCAGAAGTTGAGGCACGTTCAGCTGAGGAAGAAAACAACAGTGAGAGAGGTGACAAATATGATGAGGGTGATGAGGAACCTACCAGTGATGACCCTGACAAGACACATGAAAAACATGAAGTCAAAGGCAACAATAAGGTTTCTGAGAAAGCCTCAAATGCCAAAGGCCATAAAAACAGCAAAAAGCTAGACACTCTGAACAAAGAAGCTGCCTTTTCTTGTTATTCTTCAGTGGGAAACTTCTCACAACAATCCCAGAAGGGGTCTGAAGATGAAGGTGAAGAGGAATGCAAAAATAACAACAATCCCATGAACAACCACTCGAACGGAGAGGCTCAAAGTGATGATAGCAGCAAACCCTCACAGATGTATCCTGACAGCGAGGAAGAAGAAGAGGACAAAGCATCTTCATGCACTGATTCTTTGGGAGATGAGGACCAGGCAAATGCTGAAGGTGCAGATCCAAAGGAAGATGAACATATTGAGGGAGTTCAGGATTCTAAAAAGAAAGAAGACTCTAATGAGATTGACCAGGATGACCTGGACTTCTAGAACTGCTTATCAAAAACTGCTTTTTTTCTTTATTCCTTTCTTTCTTTTTTAAAAGCACATTTTCATTACATATTACAGTATCTCCAGTGAGTTGAGTCATCATAATCGGCTTTTCCTCCGAGTTAAATGTGGTAAACTTGGTCTCGAATCCTGTGAGTAACGTTGCAATTACCTGCCCTCATTTCTAGAGGGCTAGTAAACTCATTAAGATTTAGTGGTTTCAATAGAAAAGTGGTTTTGGGAAAGGGAAGGCCGTTTTGTTTGTGATACCTTCTTGTTCCTGTTCTTTAAGCCATGCTGTTGTGTTTGCTGCTTGAGTGATCTGTGGCTCTGCTGGGCATCATCTCTGAGTGACTTCAGGATGCCTTTCGTCTGTTGCACGCCGTTCTCCTGGAAGGATTGCCAATGCACAGAAACGTGACAAAATCTGGATCCATTGCCAAAGTCTGGTCAGAGCTCACAGAGATGTACATTCATTTTCTCCCTACCCTAATTCTACCCTACCTTCTCTGTAACCAGAAAAGGGGTCTGAGATATCAAAGTCTTTCCCCACTGTCTCTATTTTTCTTTAATAGAGTTTGAGATCATTCCTCACTTCACTGGAAATCCTCCACACCCAGAAAGGTCATTCCAGTAGATCTCTCCTCTTCCAGACCACCAATCTGTTTGTACTTTGCCCATCACCGTAGTATGTAGTGATGTAGCAGTAGATAACAAAGAGATAATTCACCTGTCAGGTATCTGAGAAGTGGTTGAGTGCAATATTGACCAAATTAGAGACGATTACACTTCCTTTGCTATGCCAATGGTGGTATCTAAGCACTTTACAATTATCTGGGATCCCTCAGGCAATGTGGTAGGAGGCCCTGTTCCAAAGCTGATCGGCCTCACAGCTGCTCAGTGCCTCACCCTTGCAGACAACCAGTAATATTTAAACTAATTTTACCTTTGACATGGAAAAGATTTGGGTGTTTGTGCTGCAGCAAACAACTGGAAGAGGCTCAAGTATTTACTGGAGATCTTGGATTTTACAAGACATGATAGAACTGCAAACTTCATTTACAATTATTTTCCACCAGAATACATATATATTTTTCCACTGGGGCAACATATAAATTTATGAATAAATACGCAACTCATGCCAGGAGAACTTTGACCGTGCCTCTGCTGCAGACATGTGATTGGGAAACAGTCCATTTTATCAATAATTTGCAGGGAGAGTAAACCAGCAAAAAACTAAGAGGGTAAAAACAAAATGCCTTAAATTGTATGGTGAAAAGGTATGTGTGTAGTATTGTGCCGGGTTTCTGAAGGTGCATGCATATTTGTTGAAATAATCAATATTCAAAATCAAATAATTAATTTTGTTATTATTTTAAGAATTAATTTCTTAAACTCATAGACAATCAATTCATTTCCAGAGATAAGATTCATTTCACTCAAATTAAGAATTGGGTTCATCTCCAGATGTGCATACTTAATTTTAGGTGTCTGAAAAATAGGGGCCTATGTGGAGTAGTCAGTGGAGAGCTAGATCTCAGTTGAGCTGCCCCCAATGCCATGTGAGAGCCTCCAGGGTGTCCAAGAGAACTGCACCATCCTCAAGACACAGAAGTTAAGAAAGATCTGGGCCTTCCCAAAGAGGAGGACAAGCCCATCTGCTAGTCTCATGTGGATGTCTGGGGTTTCCTAAGACATCTCAGGTGGGACTACATCTCTCTCTAGATGCAACTCAGTTGAATCCTGAACACATCTCAAAAATTGGTATCTTGGCTCATCTGGTAGTCTCAGTTCAATGTTTTCTCTGTAGACATTTCCAGACCTAAGATTACTAGCTTTCAAACAGCTTAAGATATATGAAGTTGTTTAAACACAGAACTTTAGTGCCAGCTAAGAGGGCCTAGGAAAGCCAGTATCACACCCCAGTGTTGGTCAGATGAGGTGCAGATCTCCTGTAGCTCCAGAGTCATATCACAAGCTCCTGGTAAATGTCAGGGCTTCTCCAGGGCGTCTTAAACTGCATTAGTCATGGATATAAAAAACCTGAATCATAGAATCCATCCCTAAATCTGTGTAAACAAATCCTACCTCAAGAAACTGAAATGCAAGGTTAAAACAAAATGTTAAAACTTGATTGGCTTTGAAGTACAGGAAAAATAAAACGTATTCTCCTCTGACACAGCAATAGTTATGCATTTTGGAGTGTCTCAGTATTCCATTAACAGGTTCATTCCTATATCTAGAATACATGATGAACACCATATCTGCTCCAAGGACCAGATCTGTAGCTTCGGTACCATTAAAGCTCCCTTTAAGGTGCTATTTACAGGTTGAAGCAGAAACTGTTGTGCATGAGCTCGGTGCTGGCCTTTGCACATAAGTGAACATTTCTTGTGTGGGCTGGATTTGATTGCAAATGCCTTCAAGAAGCCACCGTTCACAACAGACCTGATAGTCCTACTGAATCCTCCTTGTCTAGACTTATGCTCATGGTTAACAACAGCACCCACATATCAGTGAACCCTCTGGCAGTCACTGTCTGGGTCAGAAAGAAACAGCGCTGCTGCAGGGAAAATTTCCCCATCTGGAGTGATGTCCCATGATGTTAATATTCTGACTCTGTATCAATCTTTTCCACAAGTCAATTCCAAAACACTTTATAAGGTGTCCAGGGTGAGAAATGTCAAAAATACACTTAGACGCATTGATTTATAACTAAGGGAAAGGCACTAAGGAGAAAGTTACTGCTGGACTGGATTCATACCACTAACTCCAGGCATGGGTGTCAGATGTTTTGCCCTGGGGTCTCCAAGCAACACGAAGAGACAAGGTCTCCCAGCAATTATTCAGGGTGCAATACAGGACTTTCATCTTGAGTGGTGAAGCCATGGACTGTAGCATTCTAAGCCAGGAACTTTGAACAAACATTTGAGTTCAAGCTGTGAATTACCTTTGCAACTTGGAAGTTGGCCGGCTACCACCAAGCTACTTGGTTCAAAACCCAGACTAGCGACATTGAGTGAAGAGGACAGTGGGGAGAGGGAGGCAAAGAAGAACATGATTCATCTGTTGTAGACAAGTGCATTAGGAAGACATGAATTGCACGCTCATCAATTTCTCTCTGCTGAGTGCTTTGGGAGTCCAGACAAGTTACTCAGATGGAGATGTCTCATGTAGGAAGAGCTGATCCCAGCGTAGCCACCCAAAAGCATCATACAATGTTTACCATGATGACTTGCAGACTGCAAGGCAACAGCTCTCATCCCATGGAAGTTTTCTTGGCTCCAAGGTCACCCTTCTCTGCTATTGCTAAAAACCACTGCTGGAACTTAATGGGTTAGTGCAAGGGCAAACATTTCCCAGGACCTCTCCTGCTGTTGATTTCACTCACTTTAAAGACATTCGTGCATAGTCGACATCAACACTGTGTTGAGTAGGTAAGTTCCCCACTTGCAGCACCAGCAAGGAGAAAGAAAGCAAATAAAACACAAAAATGAAATCATCAAACCATGAGAACTGAAATCACTGGCATTCCCCACCAAGAGCCCTCTCCCCACTCATGCCTTTGTCACCTCCTGTGTTTGGGCACCCACTCATGCATGTGCCTGTCCTCATCAGGGCAGTGCAGACCCTGCACCCTCACAGCCTGCTTCCAAAAAGCCCCATTCTGAGGGGCTAAGGAGTAGTTGCAGTGTCAGCCCAGCAGACAGATGTTGCTGAAGTTGGTATTTCTTCACAACAGGAAAGACACTGAGGGGCTGGAGTGTGTCCAGAGAAGGGCAACAGAGCTGGTGAGGGGTCTGGAGCACAAGTCTTATGAGGAGAGGCTGAGGGAGCTGGGGGTGTTCAGCCTGGAGAAAAGGAGGCTGAGGGGAGACCTTCTCGCTCTCTACAACTCCCTGAAAGGAGGGGGTAGCCAGGGAGGGTTGGTCTCTTCTCAAGGAACAAGTAATGGGACAAGAGGAAATGGCCTCAAGTTGTGCCAAGGGAGGTTTAGGATGGATATTAGGAAAAATGTCTTCCCTGAAAGAGTTGTCAATCCCTGGAACAGGATGCCCAGGTAGTGGAGCAGTTGCCATCCCTGGAGGTATTTAAAAAACGTGTAGATGTGGTGCTGAGGGACATGGTTTAGTGGTTGACTTGGCAGTGTTAGGTCAATGGTTGGACTCAATCTTAGAGATTCCTTCCAATCTAGACGATTCTGCAAGTCTCTGATTCTTTCCTCCCTCAGTTTCTCCCAGGATCGCCTGCAGCATCCATGAAGGAAGCACGCAGCTGAGAAGGATCCCTTGCAATTACACCCCTGGCACTTGCACTGCTTCCAAAGTTTACATTTCCCCTTGGCTGGGATGACTCACACACGTGTTCGGTCTTGCAGCTCCCCTCTCCCTCTTACAGCCCAGGAACACACGTTTCCAGCCAGCTCCGGAGCTTGTCACGCTTATATGGGCTGGAGAGATAATGTTTGTCACCACCTGGAGGGGATCCCAGCCGCTGTCTTTCAGCAGAGCCCAGGAGGAGGGAAGGAGAAGCAATGTGAGACTTGCACAGCTGTAAGACATCTTTGGCTGTGCAGCCCTGTTTGTCTTCTGAGTGTGAGGTTTTTGTTGTCCTGCTGTTTTGTTTGGGTTTTTTTGTTGTTTGTTTGGGTTTGTTTTTTTTTTACCAGCCAGACAAATTGTTTCTCGATGTATGTTGGGTTTGTTTGTTTGTTTTTTAAAATAGGAAATATTCAGTGAAAGGTGATGAAGAGCATGATGAAAATGAAAGTGTAAACCAATGAAATAAAAGAAATGTGCTTTCTAAAGCTGAGGTCTTTGCAAATGTCTGCAAGCAGACACTCCTCTCACTAATGGAGAGCAATAATCCCCCTTTCCTGGTGGGTCTTTGCTGACCTAACACCATATTGAGCTCTGGCCACTTGAAATCCCATCTGCCTTACAGAAAGAGGTCATTTGTTGTTGTTTCCAGTAGACTTTATTCTTTAGGGCAGGGAGAGTTTCCAAGCTGGCTGTGTATATGTCCTGCAATCTCCCTGTATTCTTTAACAGGAAAGTAGAGAACTTCCACTGCAGGGCTTGGTGGCTCCTTGGCAAGTGGCAGGAGTTAGGAACGTGATGGGAAAACTCAAATCCATGCACACATCAATCCCCAAAATAATTTAGGAATTGCAGTGTGCTACTCCAAAATTGCAGCACTAGTTTCCTGCAGCAAGAGAAACCCTGGAGGCAAGCCCACCAGTCCCATTACGTCCTCTTGGATGCAGGAGGAGAGGGCTGTGGTCTGGATATGGGGCAACGGTTTCGACTGTTGCGATGGGTGTATGACCACACATCACGTCCTTGGCAGTAGCCAGTGCCTGCAATTTGTCCTCCTCCAAGTTAGATACCTTGAGTACACAGTAGATGAGCAACTGTGGAAAAGGTAGCTAAGGTCTGCAACAAACACAGGCTATCTGGGACTGTGGGATCTCTCTCCATCTCTTCTATTGGAGCCGCCCCACTTTTGGTGAATAAATATTCCCAGAGCCAGGAAGAGATGCAGGATGCACTTGTCAGAAGAGGCTCAGGTTCTGAGCTTCTGAATGCTGAATTATTCAGGCTTTTATATCCAAAAAAAATGCCAGGCACCTTGACACCTGCCCAGATGTGTCCACCCAATGTAACCTTTCAGGGAAAGATTCAACTGGAGATTCCTTAATTATTTCAGTCCCTGTTATTTTCATGTGGATATATATGTCCTCTATATATTAGAGAAAGAGAGGGATTATTTAGGGAGAGATTCCTGACATCCCAAACTTCGTGTTGGATACCAAAGGAGACGTATTTTTCAGGCTGAAGATGTTTATTTTCTCCTGTCCCTTAAGCCACAGACCCCATCACTATGTCAGGCTGAAGGAGCAGTCTCTGTAACCCTACAGCCCCTTCTAATTTTAACTCCATGCCCTCTGTGCTGAGCACCAGGGCTCATGCAGCTCCGACAGGAAGCAACCCCACTGACCTTTCTAATTTCAGGAGCTTGATGCTTGCTTATCCCTGCAATCCGCAGGAAAACCCCGCTCCTCAGAGCAGCCTGCAGAGATTGCATTGCGTTGCAAGGCATTGCATTTTGCATTTGCTGCAGCTGAGAGGACGCAGCCCTGCTCCGAGAAGGATTTATTTATTCTAAGCCCCGTGACGTGAAAGTGGGGTTGAACCGTGAGGGTGGAAAGGGCAGGCTGTGGCAGGCTTCTTTCTCCTCAGTGAAAAGGGCTGGCTCCTCCTTTTAGCTTCATGCAAAGTCCCGGCCAACAAAAGTGACATGTATTAACCTCAGCTCTTGCATAAAGGATGGTGCTTGGGCTCCTTTTCCAGTTTCAAAAGAGCTGAGCGAGGCTCTTTCAGCCCTGTGACAGAGAGGGAGCAGGCGCAGGAGCAAGGTCAGGACAGTGCTTCCTAAGCAGATGGAAGTGCTTTGCTGTGGTGCCTAATTAGTCTGCTACAGCACAGAAACCCTCCCCCTTCACCGGTCCCCAACCTGGGAGTTCTCCCTCGTCCCAGGTGGCAGGACTGCCTCAGGACATGGGCTAGTTTGGCTTCTGTTCCGGCACTCCTGCTCTCTCATGCCAAGGTAGAGAGAAGACTCACAGCTCTAGGACCCAGACTCAATAAACATCATCTCCTCAACCACTCAAGGCTAATTCCATGTTAAGTTTCCTGAATGACATGGGTTAGTCTCTGGAACACACAAAACATCTCTTTGTTGTACGTTAAAACATTTGAAGAATAATTTGCTGGTTGCTAAACATCCAATTTTCTTTATTGTTCGTTCTTCTGCATCCATTTTTCCCCAGGTCATCCAGAGCAAGAACTTTACTGAGATGAAAGGGACCAACCCCTGATCTTGAGAGCATCACTGGGCAGTAGGACTCACCCTCAAAGAGTTTGCCTTCAGGAACAGGTAAGAGAAGCAGCCAGGTCTGGTTCTTGCTTGTCTGCCTGTCCTGTGCTGCAGTTTGTCCCTCACCATGCCTCCATGTGTCAGACTCGTGATTCACCAAACATCTACGTCAGGCATCACCGAGAGCAACCACAGGCCCCTGCTGAAATCCCTGCAGGGCGCCAGGCATCAAGGTGTCCCGGGGAAAGGCACACACCCTGGCTGCTGTCTCACCTTGTCCATGATGCCCACAATGTCCATGATGCTCATTGACCCCATGCACCAACCACGGTGTGTACTGGGGAGTATTAAGACTTCCTCTCCTCTTTATAGAGGCATTAGATGTGCAAGGCTGGTTTGAGCTACTAAACCTCAAAGCCAGTCAGATGATGGAGCAGACAAGATGACAGAGATTCCACATTAAAATCTGCATTTGAAGAAAAAGAGTTTTCCTGTCAATAAATGAAAAGCCCAGATTATATTTAACGGCAGAAACCTTGATCTCTTCCCTAGTCTCCCACTTTGCCCCAAACCTGACCTTGAAAGAAAATACCCATCAGTCCTAATATGCTGTGTTTTCCTGGGCTTCCTAAGAAATCTAGAGTGTAAAAGCAAAACACTAAGGTTTTCATTGGGGCAGAGTCATAAGGCTTGCCCCAGAGGTGAGGAAAGCCTTATTCAGACTTGGCACCATGTTGCACATCAGAGAATCCCATCCCAAGAAGACAAGTCCATCTTGGAAGCGACTCATGGAGAAACTTTGTTTTCTGAGCCACAACCAGGGTGATGCATTTAATAATTAAGGGAACTACAAGGTTGAGATCAAGCTAATCCACAACAGCAACGTGTGTCAGGAGGAAAGGAGAATGTGGGGAGGGAAATGCATCCACTCTGTGAGATCTTTATTATCTCCCACAGCTATTATCTATGCTGAACTGCAAGGATTTAGTTACATCAGATGTCTTTTGGAGGTACCAGCCAGTTGCAGTGAAGTACCTCATCTAATCTCATCAAGTTTCACCTTCCTGTGACATCCCTTGAGCAAGGAAAGAGGATTGTGCATATTTGGCTGCACCCGAGAGTCACACCACGTGTGGGAATGCTGCTGCTGGAGGAGGAAGGACAGAAGATGGGAAAAAGCTGAGCCACTCTGCCCCCTTTCCCTCACTTTCCTCTTCCTCCTCCCTATCTCTTCCTGTCTGGTGATCCTGGCAGCGACTGTCCCTTTCCCAGCAGGATTACAGGAACCCAATGTCACTCTTGGGTTTAGGACTATTCCCTGCCAGTATAGCAGGGAAGGCACCAAGAGAAGCTGGAAGATCCTATATCCCATGACCACTGGGGGAAAAAGGATGAAGAGAGAGTCCATCCCTAAACAAGGTTCTAGAAACACGAAGAAGTGCAGGTGTTTGAGAGTCCCTTTTCCAAATCAGGCATGGTTCAGATAATTCTCCTCTTGGTTTTTGCTGTGTCAGAGCAGATTGACCCGTGGAAGATGAAAAGGATGGATTTGGATTAGTGTCATTAATAATCAAGAATTAGAATTCAGGGGTATACTAATTACATCTTCATAAGCTGCTAAGATGGGAAGATATGTTACAGTGTCTTGACCCTCAGGACCTTAAGTAACAATTCCATGACCTGCGTTTTGTAACAGCTTCTTAATATTTTATGTGGATCATCCATAGAGAGAGGATGGATGGGTTGTATTTCCTCTAGCATGGGTTGTACAAAATTGTAGAGGAACTTTGAAAGAGTGTCGTGGTTTGGCCGCAGATGGGAACAAAGGACCACGTGGCAGCCGCTCACACAAATCAGAGTCCCCCACCAGCGGCGTGGCCGGGAGGGGAAAATTGAAATTAAAACTC
>BJBW01000703.1:22764-40405 GCA_004320125.1 Scolopax mira | reverse complement strand
TGGGAACAATTAACCCCTTCCCCACCAGACCCAGCACAAAGAGCCACACTACCTTCTCAAACAAAGACGTTTAGGGATGGTGCTTAAACCACAGCTCTTCTCTTACTTAACTCTGCAGGTACCTGTTCTGCTATTGATCATGCACAGTCACCCAAATCCTGGCCACAGTGAGGAATACAGTGGTAGTCATTGGCTTTGGTCTTGTCAGTGTTCTGACACACACACAGAGTCAGCAAAAACTGACAAGGAAATGCCTTCTCAAGTCTTACCAGTGTCTTTCACTCAGAAGCATTAGTAGGGAAATAAGATCTTGAGTGGTCTTAAGATGTCCCATCTGAAAGCTGTTTTGTTTTGCATAACGTATCAACAGGGAGAACATGGTCTTCCAGGGTGATGCACTGACTGCAGAACTGTGCAATTATTGCTATAGGCCATCGAGTGGTTCAATGGAAGAGAAACAGCGAGGAGTATCAGCACATCTACGGATTAGTGCCCTTTCCTATAACATGGGAAAAGTAGGTTCAACCTCCATATGGATTTATTTGAACAAAGGCCTCCTGAAAGTTAGGAGAGAAAGTCTAACTACTCAACAGGCAAGAGGCTATTTTTGCCCGCTGCTGCAATCTATGCAAGGAGCAGGTTGGCATCTACTCAATCCACCCACCAGATCAGTCCCCAAAGCTAAGCAGGTAAGGACATGCTCAGCTGGTGAATCCCAACAGGGTTTAGATGTGAGTAAGCTCCTCACTGATCATCACTGTCGAGACTTAGGCAGCTCCAAACTTGTCCAGAAACAGAGAAATTTATATGCTGTGGGGACTGGACTGATGAGAATAAAGAGCATCTGGTGTCTCCAGGGATAGGTGACTGCAAACTGAGTGTTCAGGGGATCAGAAATTAAATGTGTAGAAATAAAGTTCAAGGGCGGAAGGTGGACTCATAAATGACAGCAAACCAAAACAAGTAAATATATAAAGATAATTTAAGAAAATAACACTACTTCAGTATCAAATACTTGATGTGAGCAATGGTTTTCAGCCATTTATGTTGCTTGTGTCCAGTGTGAGGCCAAAAGGTTTCGAGACTTCTTCTGAAGAGTCAGTATGAGAAATATTGATTGAGGCACCCAAATCTTTGTCCCTCTTTATCCCTGCTGAATTCTACTGTGACTTAAAACCACCATGAGTTCAGACGTGGATGGGCTGAGGCTGCACCTGCAATGTGGCTTGAATACTGGTGTGAAAACTGTCCCAAAGAAATTGGTGAGGTTGTACAAGAGTTTCCAGAGAGGACGCTATCTTTTTGGACATTAATATTCACCGCTCACTGACCCGCTAGTAGGGGCAAGTGGAAGAGATGATCTCTGCTTGAAGCTTTTTGATATCTTTAAATCCTTTTTCTAGACAGAGTAAAAAATTAGCCTGACTATGAAACAAATAGCACCCCAGGAGGTAAGTTTTCCTCTTTAGAAAAAATTAAAGAAATGCATAACATTTTTGTAAGAGGCATTAGGAGACAAGAGTATCAGAGAAATTAGTCTTATCTGGGGTTGTTTCAGTGCTAGCAGAGAGAAAGGTACATTTTCCATCTGAATTATAGCCAGTATCATGCTGGCACCAGTGGCATGTTTACATTTAACAGGACGTTTTGCTGGGATTTCACAACTCAATGAAGACATAATAAGCTTTCTCCTGCAAATTGTACTGCTTCCCTTGCCCGTTTCCCCTCACCCTATTGCTGGAAACCACTGAAAAAAAGATGGGCTCCATCCTCCTTCAACCCACCCTTTAGGACCTTGTAAATATAGGTAAGGTCTCCCCTCACTGTTCTCTTCTCAAGTCTAAAGACCCCCAACTACCATATGATCAGCCAATTCCACTCCTTACCCTGAAAAACAGTTTCTGCCAGTCTTTTCTTGTCTGGGCAAGTTTTAAACCTCCTGGTTTCAATGGGTTTCAAAAGTGCCATGTGTGTTTTCTTGGGTTATTCATAGCTCCATTTGGTGAACCAAATGCAGATGGACAAAGCACAGAAATATGGTAGCAGAGATGACAGGAAGAAAGAGCAAGGCAAAGGGAGGTAGAAATGTACACAGCAATGCAAAAGGGCAGCTGGGAATAGCTGGGGATCAGCTGTAAGAGGAAGGTTTCAGTTTGATATATGGTGCCAGAGACATTATTAATGATTTGCTGTTTTTTACCTTTAAAAACTTTGGGTGGATTATTTATTATGTCACCACAGTGCTCATATGATCTATGAAAGGGGCAATAATATGTATCTGCTCCTGGCCTCTCAGATTCAGAGGCTCTTTTACAGCCTTTAATTAGGATATAATTCTGCACTCTCAAAATAAAGAAAGAGTATGTGGTACACATAAAGCAAGAGGAAAGAAGAAAAACACTCCCCCCTTACTTAAAATATCCTATATGCCTTTCTACCATGAATGAACAGTTCTGCTGATGGTCGCTGCAGAATTTTCACAGGTGAAAGGATTTATTTTCCGTTGAAAATAACACATAATTCAAGGAAATCCAGTTGGACTAGAAATATTGCTAAAGCCCTGGCTTTAGAGTCCTTCCATGAAGTTATCTGGTAAAGCAATGTTTAGTTGGTTGCTGAGTAGGGATCTCTGTGATAGATGACTCTTTTGCATTTGGGGGAAATTGCATATGATTTGGTCAAGGACTCATCATCTGGGGATGCAGAAAGGAGCTATGTACCACACCCAGACAACATCCTCCATGGCCAGGGCATGACTTGCAGATTTGTGTCCTTGGTGCATATTAGTATTTCTCCTTTAGAATCCCTCTTCTCTTGCTGGGATCTGTACTTGGCCGTGGCCAAGAGTCAGTCCCAAGATGGGCAACAGTGGCCTTTGAGATGCCTAAATTCCTCTTTACCCCTGGACTCCTGACCTCCAATAGAAAGAGAAGGTCTCTGTGCTCACACTGGAGACCACATGCATCATCTTTAAGGGTTGAACTCAATGGTCTTAAAGGCCTTTACCAACCTAAGCAGTTCTATTATTCTCTTGAGAAAGCCAAAGGGATTTTACTGAATGCCAATCAGCCCAAAAAAAGTCAGTCAAGGAGAGAGAGGAAAGCTGATGGGTGGCAGCAAATGAGGTGAGCAAAATGTCAGTGAAGGGCAACTCAGCTCTGGCACACCCAAGGGAGAGCTGCTTTTGATGAAGGGCAATGTGGAGAAGGGGAGCGTGAAGTGCTTCTCTCAAAGCTTTGAGATGGAGCATGTCTGGATGACTCCAACTGTGACTGGCATGGGGATTTGGGGTGATTTCTGAAGCTGCCTGATTGAGAAACACAGATTTTCTGGCTCCCTTGCAAGCTGGGACACAGGAAACACCCCATGGTTCTCTGCACACATTGAGAAATTCTATAACTACTGCACCAGGATAAACACGTTCTTTAGGTAGGAGAGGGCTCAAAATCTGCTGGTTGAATATAGCCATGTGGCTAAGGAAATGGAGACCTCAGAGGCTGTATTATTATGTTACTGTTCTCCTCCATAAGCAGAGCAACTATTCCTGGTGGTTTGGAGAAGGACAATCATAAAACAATCAGAATAAATATTCTGAATAGTGGGAAAATGCACTTTTAACCTGCTCTGTGAGCACACCTCCTGGTTTGATTCTTTCACTCTTCAATGCTTTGCTGTGGGCTTTTGTTTGTCAATAGTTTTAATGAGTGAATGTGGATGTGGATATTCATTCAATACCTAGTGCAGTTTCAAGGGGTATATCTCCACCTACTAGAAGCAGGACTCCTTAATTGTCCTTTGGGTTTGGGTGGGCTGGAACATGGGTACTGATGAGGTTAGGAAATGAGTTACATGGATATTGCTTCATGGTGATGGTGGCAATTTTCTAACATGGGTAGGAGACCATTGTTCTCCCATCTGAGTTTCTAGATTTACTTCTCAGGACATGGGTTGTCCTGATCATTCCTGCACCTGTGGGTGAGGATTTGAAGATCTCATCCAGAATATCCCAACATCAGGCTATGAATAAAGAGGAAAAAGGACATAGCAAATGTTTTGTGCTCATACGAGGTCATACCTTAGGAGAAAAGTGGAGCTGCAGACAACAAAATGCGAGGAGTAAGGCCAAAGACATGAGCTGTGGGATGAATAGAGCCACAGGGAATCAGTGACACATGAAGGGAAAGAGAGAAGTGCTGCCCCATCCCTGGAGGTGTTCAAAGCCAGGTTGGATGGGTCTTTGAGCAACCTCGTTTAGTGGGAGGTGTCCCTTACAGGACAGTCACTAGTAAACCAAGCCAGATCTCATGGGTTTGCTGAGCCTTTGCTGTAATTTTGTGTTTAAGTCCCAGCTGCTATAAGGATCTTTCAGCAATAACTCAAGATGTTTAATATTCTTTTCATTGGATTGCAAGGAGGCACTAAGGCATCATGGGTACAACGTGACTTTCCCCAAACAACCCCAGAGACTGGCAGAACCCAATTCCTGTCTCCAGTTGAGCACCCACCATTTCCCATCCCATCTGCAAGTAAAGTCTGATATCAGCAAAAAAACCCAGCTGCTACCAATCAGAAAAAAATACATATTTTTAAAAAATGTCTGCTTGGAAAATCTAGTGGCCTTTGGGCAAAGCAAGAGCTCACCATGTACCTGGTGGAAAGACTTTCACATCAACCTAAGCTGATGTTAAAACAGACAAATAAGGCCTGGTCCCAGCTTACTCTAAAACAAACATTTGCCATTTAATAATGTGTGCGTTATTTAAACTCCTCAGATAAACATAAACCAGGAGCACCCTGAATTCACTCCAGTTGGACCATTTATCCATTTACCCAAGTCGAGAGGCTCATTTTTCAGTTTCAATCCACAGTGCCTTGCTGGGGATGATAGAACGCTCTTTATAACCTCTCTGTCCTGGAAGAAGCCACACTCAGTCAATACTGACCTGGGTGACAGGTCCCAAATCCCACTGCAAGCCGTGATGGATTGTCTCAGGGTGAGATTTCATATATCTCCTGCTTTCAGAGGGGAGCTGACACAAATAATTGGTGTCACTTTTGCTGGGACGGTGCCAGATGCTGACAAAAGAGTTCCTAATCAGAAGTGCCAGTGATGTGCGCTGGGATTTGCACGCTGGGACAACAGGAAAGTGTCCTTGTGGCAATGAGATGGAGTGGCCTCAGCTTGCTGGGACACAGTGGCCTCTTGGACAGTGCAGGAGCTCAGTGTCATGAGAAGGGTTGGCGACACAGCCAGCTTGGCAAGAGCTGTGTGCAGGCCTGGAAACATGGCTAAAGGCTCACCTTAAGCCCTGGAGAGGTGAGGAGCTCAGGAGAAAGGTCTTCATGCCCTTATTCTGTAAATCAACCCTTAATACTCTGTTGAAAGACCTGCAGGATGCTGCAATGTAACCACATCAAGGATGGTGGCAAGTGCATGGCTGGGTGCTATATGGCACTGTATGCTGCTATATCACTGTTTCAACCCTAAAACCCCACTTTTTCATCCTACTATGGTTTCAACCCGAGAAATCTGACCGTTTCTGAAGTCATTCGGGTGTGAAGGGGAACTATGACTTCCTCAATATCATAAAGTGAGTCTGGAGTCAGGGTTTGACCCCAGATCTCCTATATCCTAGGTCTTCTTTTCCCACAAAACTTCTCAGCTAGACCTAACTCAGCCTCCAGAGCTACCAAAAGAGAGCAGGGGTATGTAGCTATTCCCTGGGAAGATGACCCATCTTGACAGCCTCCTGGGATAAATCAGATTTAACTCCACTAAGCCAGTGGGGTGAATGTTACCGTGAGACAGACCAGGTCTTGCTGAAAGGTTTTGGGCTGTGAGAGAGATTCGCCCAGCAACGACACCCGTGTTTCTATACTTAAGAACTTGGATTTGGTGACACATGAATAGAGGGAGGGTATTTTACATGTCCCCAGGGCTTTCAAAGGCTGCTTAATTGTCCTCCTCCTTCTCCCACTTTTCCTTTGCTTCATTGTTAGCGTTATCAACAATTCCCATGCACTATACCACCACGCAGGAAAATAATTCAAACACCTGGCACTGGGCTTGTATCCTGTCTGCAGGGGCCACGGGGCGAACAATTGGGTCTGCCTCTACCCAATGGCACCGCGCAGGGCGAGTGGGGAAGGAAGCCCCGGGGCAACCGCACAATTGACGGGGAAGCATCGGCCGCGCTCGGCGGAACAGTTGGCCATCAGTGGATTTGCTGTTCCAACTCCATACTGGAGTGAGGAGACACGCGTGCATTGGACGCCCTCTGCTGACTACATGATAAATATGAGTATTTCTTATTTTTTTTTTAACAGGTTTTAACGGCTCTGTTCTTACATGAGCAGGAAATAATAAAAATATGGGATGGAAGGGGCTTCTAAGCCGTGTCCTACCCCGAAACAAACAAATCTTTCTTGAATTCTGGTTGCCATAACTGAGCCCACCTTCTTCTCTAAACTTCTTTTGAAATGTATTTTTTTCCCTGCTCCGTTCTGGCATGTACCATTCCTCTGCCAGTTAAATAGCATGGCCAGTCGACTTCCAGCATTTACAACCCAGCAATACAGATGCAGCCATCATCTCTGAGCTCCTCAGGAGGAGGAAAGTGGAAGGTCTGAAGTGCCACCATCATTGATCCGTTGTCTCACAGAGTTTCTGAAGCTCTAAACAGTCTGGCTCAGGTTTGGCTTCCAGGATCATTGATTCCCTGGTCCTGGGACTGCACAGATGAAGTTGAGGAAGCAGAGCTGACCTCCCAGTCTGCATCTTCTTGCAAAAATTCTCTAAATCCCAAGAAATCTATTCTTTTCAAGTACAGATATGGAAGTTTCCTCCTTCAATAGTTGTCACTTTTTGTTCTGAGGCAGAATGTATCCTTTTTTCCCCCAGGCCAATGCCCTGTTGGGGAGTCACCAGCTAGTTGTTCACAGACTATTGAATTAGAAACCAGTCATGGTGACTCGCCCACCTATTCTGCCAGCATCTCCTGCACTGGACTGGCAGCCTCATGAGCCTACCTGGTCACCAGAGAGGTGGAAAATACCCTTTGAAAGGACTATTGTGCTTTGTGCAAAGGCTCAGAATAACCTGAGTTAATAATTCTGGTTATACTACAGAGCAGAGGGGGATTTTATCCAGGCTGAAATATGAGTATGCTGACTCCAAGAGATATATGCAGACACAGAAAGCATGCTGCATTTTCTATTGGAACCAAGAGTCTTTAATTTGCAGGGACTTTTAAGAAATCCCTTTGCTAATTCAATATCTCTTGCTCTCCGCCTGTGCCGTGATCCTACAGCCCAGACAACAATCTGAGAGAGCACGTGTCTGTGAGAGACAACCTTGTGGGGTCTCATGGGCTGACACACATCTTGTGGACCGAATTCTGGAGTCAGAAACAGCAGCCAGGCAGCGCTCTGACCAATTTCTGAAAGCACACTAACTCTTGTTTTAATGCTCTACCATGGTGTCTGAAAAGAAAACTCTTGGGGAATGCAGACCCCATATCCAAAGTTTATGGGCCACCTCTGTCTTCCTCTGAGATATTTCAGTCTTGTAGAAAAACTGTATCCTTGGCTCTGTGCATTGGCCAAAGCCACCAGAGGAATTAGGGAAGACTCAAGCTCAAATTCCTCATCCTAGGGATGGTTCATAACATTCTCTCTTAATTGCACTAAGGTGTAGTGTTCCTTAGAGTGAGTCAGGCTGTCATCAAGGGTACCTTACTTCACACAGTGGTTGCATGCTTTTTGGACCATTCAGAGTGACTATCACATGGAGACCATTCATGTAGGAACTTCATTAGTGCATTGGTACCACAAACAATCTAAGTGCCTACAACTAGACAGCAGTTCAGGACTCCAAATGAAGGTGGTTAGGACCTTCTCTCACCCAAACTGCAATATCTTGTGCCCAAACTGACTAAGTGAGATGTATCCACCTTTCTCAGGCAGCTCACATGGGTTCCTTACAGCTCCCAGACTCGATCATTGTAACGTAGATGTTCAGGAGGTATTTGGGTCGCTTATTTTCCAAGTGAGGAGAGGCAGACACCGTTTTCTGAATTAGCCATCCCTTCTCTGCAGTGCTGAGGGGAAGCTGGATGCCTAACTGCAGCCTCGTGGGGATGAAGGCACTTAAAACTGGGTCCTGGGATGCTGGGTGTTGCAATGACTAACCCACTCTTGTCCTGCTCTCTCCCACGTCCCACCTGCACCTGAACATGGCAAAGCTCCAGGCTCCCAAGCGCTGATGAAAGTGCTGAGATTTAGTTGGAGCGTTGGGAAATAGTTCACCTTGACAAAACAACAGCCATATTTCCTGTATCTTTACACAAAAGAAATAACAGGCGTATGTGTATCAAGTGTTATTTATCTATACAGGATTTTGCCTTACAAGGAACAATAGAAACTTGAATCCCTGCAATCACCCAATCACAGCAGAGGGTTTAGATTTTTTTTTTTTTTTGTTTTGGGGGGGTTGTTTTGGAAAATATTGTGCATAGGGGAGTTCCTTAACACAGCAAGACAGCAGGCAGCTTCCTGTTATGAAAACAGTCAACAACCTGACATTCAGCAATTTGACATTCCCTGCACCCAACATGATAAACAGGGCCGATAAAGATCTGCCACAATAGGTACAATAGCACCCCCCCACAAAGGAATAGGACGTGGAAAGAGCCTCAATACACAAATATCCCAAGCCATCTCTTCCAGCTTCTTTTATACAGTAGATAATGTCATCCTGCTTTCCATATTTTCCCAACATTGATTCACTTCCCCTCAGGCAGGGGTCAAAGCAGAAGCTGGGTGTTTGATACCACTTTCTCGCAGGTCTTTGTAGTTCAGAGGCAACGCTCGGTTGAGATCTGAAAACTGTTTACTGGGTTTCCCTTCCTTTTGCCATTTATGATCCCCGCGTTTCAATGCCACAGCTGCTGAGCTCATCTAGCTTGTCCCCAAATTCACCTCCTGGATCTGAATTAAGTTCCAGAAGCAAAACAGAAAATAGTGGGAACCTCTTCCCCCTTCCTTGACCTTGGTAATGGATGCTGGAGCTGCCTCTTTTCCTCCCTGGTTCCACACAGCACCCAGCACAGTGAAGCTCTGAGCCCTTCTGCTAAAGCTGCAGGAGAAATATCAGATAATATCAGATAATACTAATTATTTAGATAATATTAATTATTCACCACCACCACCCTCCCACTAAATAAGTTCAGGGTGGTCACTGAACTCCCTGTTCAGTTTTCACTCTCCCATCTGAAAAGTGACTGCAAAAGAGGGGGATGTCCTCCTTTGCTACTCAGCTCCTCTATTTTATGAGGGTTTCAGCCATTTTCCAGCCCCTCCATAGACCCCAACGAGCTTCAGAGGAGCATCTCCCAATTTTCCCCCATGGGCTGCTCTTCCTTTGCTGCATCCAATAGGAAAGTAGTAAAGACTCAACTGCTGTGTCCTAACAGCCTTTTGGGTACTTCCCAAGCAGCGGAAACAGGAGGGAGACAGCCTAATCTTTATCTTTTAGCTCTCAAAGAAATGACAAGCTTTCCCTGGCTGGCAGGAGTCTTTGTGGAGAGGAGGATATGGTCTGTAGCATGGAAAATTTTTAAGCGCTCCTTGGAGTCATGACTCAGTCCCTTTAGCCCTTGTCTCCACTGCTCGATCACAAAGAAGCTTCCTTTGAAGCTTCCTTTGAAACCCCCATCCCAGCAGCACAGAACAAACCCTAATCTAGAAGAAGATGTGAAGGAGGATGGACATTGTCCCATGCAAACTGGGTGCAGGAAGGTTGCCTCCCACATGCAACACATGACCAGAGGCAGAATTTATTATACCTAAGGTAACATTTGTTATTTAATGGAACACTTACTGCTTTTGAAGATATTTGAATGCTTTCTGCCATGCTTTGGTAGAACAACGTATCTCTGGGGTAGACAAGGCCAGCAGCCTGGAGCAAGACCATCAGCATTGTCGAGCTTATCCAAGTGCCCCCAGACAGCTGAGGATGTGAAGGGGATGCACAACCTACAGCTCCCACGAGTTATGGTGCCTGTGCCCAGTCTCCCAAGGGAAGCAAGGACCATTGTTTTCTTTGAAAGCACAGCTGGAGGAGACACTTGTTCACCAGGCAACTTGTGTGCCATGAGGACATTGAAGCACCTTTGGCACTTCAGCTCAAGGTCTCAGTCTGGGGAGCTGTGCTCTTGTATCAGGGCACCTTTCCCTGATGCTCACACCATGCTGCTTTCCAGGGACTGACAACAAAGCCCTGTTGGAGGGGAGCTTCATCCAGGGCAGCCAATGGAGTCAGCCTGGACTGAAAAACTATTTATTGGAGTATCATTCCTCTTGGAGCATAATTGTTCTTAGCCACAGCTAGTTTCTAGCTCAATGGGTAGGTACAAGCTTTTCCCATTGCACACATGGCCCTAATTCCTGTCTGCATCATCCCATCCATGAAACAAGGAGAGGAGGTGGTCAAACACAGGTGCAGGATGGCATCTGCTGACTCCAGCTACATACTGCATCATCACTGATATTCCTGGGCAACTAGTTCAGAGATGGAGGAAAACCTAAGAAGCAGAACATGGAGGCCTTTCATGGCAGTGTTGTGTAGTAAGGAGACAAGTCAGACAAGAAGGACTCTGACCCCCTGTGCTGCAAGAAGTGGGATTGGCTGGCTGCCCAAATCCAGATGCCACAATCAGAAATATTAAAGCAAGATATCAGATCAACCCCAAGATCTCAACCTCTTCTGCAGCCTAGCCAGCCAAGAGGCAAGTTAGACATTGACTTTATTTCTTACGGTTCATATTACTCTGCCTTAGAGTAGGAGTAATACAGCTTGTCAAGGTAGAAAATAAGCTGTATATTCATCTGTGTTCAGTTCCTATATTGCAAAATATTAAGGGACATCTGGAATTATCCTTGCCATCTAATAAGATCAAACAAGAACACTCAGAAAAGCATCCTAAAAGCCAAAGAGAGAAAGAGGAAAATCAATTCCAACTGGACAGAGAAGCCCTGGTTGTGCTGACATCCTGCAGCAAGGACTTTCAGGGCCTCGTGTGTTGTACCTTCCAAGCAGGTGAGATTGCTGCCTTGAGGGCAGGAGCCATGCCATACTTCAGCTCAGTGACACGGTGTCTGACACCACTTGGAAATCACAAGGACCAACAGCTTGACCCTGGGGCAACACCTTAAAACATCCTTAGCTGACACCTTGTGAGGGAAGAAATGTGAGGAACATCAAGGGCAGTGAAAACTGCTATCTGGGAACCAGAGCCTGTTCTCCCTGCATAGAAATGCCATCTCCATGTTAACACACTCATTAAAAATGAGCCCATGCTCGTTAAAAATGGGCTGCGTCTCTACTAACCACTGGCAGGACAACCCTGCAATGGTTGCCTTCTGACCATCTAAAGGGTCCCTCACTAGTTGCCCAGCTGATCACTGGCAATGCCTGAGCCACTCCTGGGGTCAATGGCTTTGGCCTGGGCCAAAATCATGTCAAGAAATGCTCAATTTAGCAGTGCGGATGAAGGAATTCCTGTCTGGGGTAATTTACGGGTATGATGCAGCCCTTGAGTCCTCAGTGACCTCGTCTGGTCACGGTTTCTGATTTATGCCACCGCTAATTGCTATAATTTACTATTTCCGCTGCGGTAGCAACGCGGAGCCTGGGGCTGAAGAAGGAATTCTCATGCTGGTCACTGCTGTAAAGCAGAACAAGCCATGTCCTCTCTTGAAAAGGGCTCTCAATCAAAATATAACTTGTGAGAAGGAGAAGCAGCACCTGGAGGGGCAGGGGAAGGTGGCAGCAGCGACAAACTGTGTTTGGGGCTGTCACCTCCTGGTGGTGTGGAGGCAGGGAGTCGGCCAAGGGCGTTTAAGACCAAGAAGGAGACTTTTAAGGACAGATGAGAACTAAAACAAGAAAATCCACACAGCTTTGTGTCTTTGCACTCAGGGAATACAGAAGGCCCAGAGCTGCCTCTTAGGCACACACCCCCGGGGTTCCAAAACCTTCCCAGGCTACTCAAGGATCAGGTCACATCCCTTTCGCACAGGTGCAAAATGACCCACGAAATCAAACACAGGGGCTCACAAGTGGCTCATGTGTTACACTTGGGTTGTTTGCAAGCCCTTCAGCTTTTATGTACTCTGTACCCGGAAGATGTCACGCTGAGCAGCTGTGTTTGATCAGCCAATTCCTCGCTGCCTCCCGGGTACCTCATCCATCACCGGCTCAGATGGTCTCATGATGATCAAACTCAAAAGTTGCTCTTCTTTTGGCCTTCAGCAGCCGGAGGGGTCTTCCTCTCCCCTCGTGCTGTGCAGCTACAGCAGATTAGAAATGGGAAAAAATCACCATTGATTTCTGCATGCACCAGAGTGGTCAATGTCTCATTAATAGGAGGCTTTCCATCACTTTGCTGGTTTTGGAGGAATTACATTAACATTTTCTGGTTTTTCCACAAAGCTGATCTCCATCAAGAGCCTCACTTACCTCCTTTGCTCCTCATTCCTTGAGAGGCACTTTTTGCTAACACGGCACAGGCAGGATTTGCCCTTGTGCCCTGTCCAAGAAAAAAAGAGAGAAAAATAACCCCAAACAATTGCAAAGCTTTCATTTGAGAAATTAATCCACAAGGGAGTGAGGTTAAAAATAAAGTTCTTTGGCCAGGGGCTTTATAAGCTCCAGCTATATTCTCTGGAATATAATTCATAAGCACAATATGTTTTTTGTTGTGAATGAGTGTGAAGTACCAGAAAAGGAAAGAGGAAACCCCTAATGTAGTCCTGAATAGACCTGTGAAAAAGGATAATAAAACTTGTCCTGGATTTCCTTTAGCAGCAGGTGCTTCCTTTGGAGTTTCTATTCATTCAGACTTTGGACAGACACAGCCTGCCAAAAAAATTTTTTTTTTTTTTTTGTAAACCCAGAGTTCAGTTGATCTGAGTGACTGTGAATTTGTCTCCTTGACCACTGTCAAGCTCATGGTCCCTCAAGGTCAACAGCAAAGTTTCTCCAAGCTTTTATGGTGGATCCCCTTCCAGATCTGACAGGTAGAAAGGTGTACCACACTGCTCAGGTCAGTAAGTTTTCTCAAGCATTCAAGACTTGAGGAATTGAAATTTTCCTTTTAAATAGACCACCCATCTTTCATGGTGAGCTACTGCTGAGACACCCATCCATGAATTTCTAGGAGACACTTGCTGTGACTGGGAGAACATGGCTACTCAACCTCACAAGGCAGGGCTCATTTTGTGGAAAGAGCGGGCAATATTAAGCACTGATTGCTGTCTAGAAAACCATTAGCCAGCAGATTAAATTGCTATGTGTTTCTTACTCACAATGTGCAAAGGTCTACACTGTCCTCCAGGGGGTCAGAGACCCTTCAGCTCTCAACACACCTCTGGATGACACCACAAGAAGCCAAGACACAACCTGCTTTCCCTCCCAATCCCTTTCACCATCCAAAGTCAGCACTGCCAACCTCCACCAGTCCTCCCTATCCCCATTCCTACATTTTATTCCAAGACACCACTGCAACTTGTTATATTCCCTCCACTCAACCATCACCAGCTCCCACCTCCTACACGGGTTCCTATAAACCATGTTGTTCCAACCACGGCCATGCCCTACAGGCATCTCCCATCCTTTCTGCTCACATCACATCGGCCTTTCTTAGAAGACCTGTCCATCATCTACTGCTTCAAGTTCAAATTTATCATCCTTGCCTTCAGGGCCCAGCACGACGCTGCCCCTTTCCTGCTCATTCTTCCTTCTTCCTTCCTTACATACAAGTGGTAAATGCCCTCTCTGAGCACAGAGCTGCTGACAGCGTGGTTTTTGAGGGAAAGACAAGTCTAGGAAACAACCACCAGCCTCTGCAGGCCTCTCATGTACAATTTGGACAGTGGTGTTGGCTTGAGTAAAAGCTAAGCAAAAAAATATGTTTATTTGTCCCATTGTTCGCAGGAATTATTAAACACACGGCACGGAACGAAGCGAATCCCTGGGCAAATGCAGTCACTGACAGGTGTTCAGTGCCATTGTTACCAGTGCTGGTATAAATCTGTGCCAGATTTGGAGTGTTAAATATAGGCAATTGGATGAGCTGTTAATGTTTGCTCTGGTAGGACTGGGCAGAAGCAGGCAATAAGAAAGTCTGGCAGGACGAAGCAACTACTGAAAAACTAAGATATTATGTTAAAGCTGCCTAATAAACAGCCGCTTAGGTGGGGTTTGCGTTCTTCTTCCCACCCATTGGGGCCCATAATAAGTTTTGTGGCTTATTTGATATTTCATGTATGTGTCAACTGTTTCAGTAATTTCATGCAAGGTACACACAGATTATAAGCTCCTTGGGGCAGGCGGCCTTTTTGCTGCCTTTATAGGTAGTCCTTGACATAACAGTTTTGCTAGGGATGACAGGAAATTACGGTGGAATTAACAATAGAGAGCAAGGTCCATCATTAAAAGTATGTCTGGAATAAACCCCTGCTCTGCCCAGAGAAGCTGTGGCTGCCCCATCCCTGCAGGGGTTCAAGGCCAGGCTGGATGGGGCTTGGAGCAACCTGGGCTGGTGGGAGGTGTCTCTGCCCAGGGCAGTGGGTTTGGAACTGGGTGATCTTTAAGATTCCTTCCAACCCAAGCTATTCTATGATTCTATGATTAAGCAAGACTTGTAGTCCAGATCCTAAATGAGCTAATGGATACTTTTCCTCCCAGAGTTGTCGTGTCATGGCCCAATCTAACCTCCTCACCTCAGCACAACACTCATCTCCCTGGACCATATACTTCACTCCAAACACCCTTTCCCAACCCTGTACCAGCCACCAACCATCCCAGAGCAGGACCTCAAACCAACCTGCAGCCCTCCCTGTGTCTCTTCTCCCTGTGGCACCATTGCTGCCCATAGAGCGCCGGGTCTCTGATTACAGCTGCTCTGAGCAAACAGCAGGCATCAACCATACCATAAGAATATGCCACGTGCAGTTTTTAACACCACAAGGGTCATGATCTGAGGTGGCTCAACCTTCTCTAAAGAGCAGAAGAGCCACACTACAGCTATACTCAAACACCCTGTGCAGCACAGTCAGTGGCAGGTAATGTTGTGGGACAACCCTGATGGACCTCCAAAACCAGCACCCTTCACTTAACATGAGTGCTGAAGGCCATTCCTGCATGAAAAAAAAAGTCTTTTTAGGTCATCTATTCCCGGGGTTCAGCAAAGGTTTGTTTCCTACAGCCCAACCTCGTTATAGATATGATTCACACGATGATATTTCAATCACTTCCTCTGGGAGACTCGTTCCAACAATGCAGATTTCTTGGCTGTAGAAGAATTCCCAGGGACTGAGCTGAAGTTTTCCTTCACCCTTGCAATGCATCCCTCAAAACAGTTTCAAACTGGGAACTTCCCTGCCTTCTCACTTCCCCGTTGAGGGGCTGCATCGTTCCTCAAGGGCAGGCACCAAGCCCATGGAAAATCTGTACTGCAAATCTTTAAAAAATCTTTAAAAATCAGATCTAGAGTGACTACACTTTTCAAAGAAACCCACTGGAGAAAAAATGTAGCATGTTTTGTCCTTTTCATTATTTCCCAGCTCAGGGATATTTTTTGGTACTGACACAGCCAGAGTGAGACCAGGAGAATCCCGTGAGACACTGGAATTGTCCCATTGCCCAGCTATTCTCTATATGCAGATGCTTTGCCAGGCCTGCACAAGAAGGTTTGTGCTTATCAAACAGTCTTCTGCTGCTTGATAGGATGAAACTTTGCCGTGTTGAACTTCAAGAGAGTGGTGCTGTTTGAAGCTGAACGATGCTGTTATGTAGCGTGAAGTCAGAAATGATGCCCTACTAAATTTCCCTCTTTTTTTTTTTTTTTTCTGCCCAAGGGCTACACGGATCTTACACACAGGCCTCAGACCTCTCCCTTTTCCTCTCTTCTGAGACATCACCAGCAATTTCAGCAAAAGATCAGTCTCTTGGTCCCTGCCAGACAGATCTTTCCCCATTTCATCAGAGCAGCGATGATGCTGCAGTCACGGATCCACTCCTGGAAAGAAGAGACAAAGCTGCCGCAGGCCGCTTGGTGACCTAAATTAGATGTCCACAATGAATCCTCCAGCATTTTACCAGATTAAACAAGAAATTTTTATAGTGTGTGCGAGCAGGTGTGTGAGAAAGGGAGGAAAAGAGGGACTTTCCCTGCTTAAAAGACATGTTTACGTTGTGCAGGTGATAACTGAAGCAGAAGAGTTCATTGGCTGGGGTTTCTTGCAGTACATTTACCCAATGGTTTGGCCCAAAGTTTTCCCCCTTCTCACAGCTCAGTCTCTCACAGTTTGTCTCCCAGGAAATACAGGAGAAGAAACCTCTTCTCCCAGCAAGAAATTGTGGAAGGGATCCAACGGGCAAACAAAAACTAAGAGTGCAGCCAGATTCGTGGTGTTGCAAATACACAAATTGCAAAAAAACAGGCTTTGTATTAGAATTATTTGTTATAAGCCATTGCTTGAGCACCTCTGAAAATAGCCTTCCTCCCCAGAGAAGGAACAACTCATTCCTTTTTATTATTTTTATTATTATTGCGGAGCTCAAGACACCATTGTGATAGCTTTGTGGTATCAGAAAAATTGTACAAGATGAGCTGTTTTCCATCGTACTAAGTGATGTGGAAATATCATGAGACAACCCCTGATGTTGCAAATTTACAATTTAAGTAAAGCAAGTAGCTGAACACTGAGGAGAAAAAAAAAAAAAAAAGATAAAACTGGGGCACAGGGGGTGAAGGTGCATTGGCCCAGTGTTATTCCAGTGTTTTTGAGGTGCTCCTGAGGGTTTGAGGTCACATAGAGGAAGTTTATGGTAGACTCAAGAGACCAAAAACTGGCGCAGTTTTCCCAGTGCTTAAATCCATCAGCGAATCCATGTCACTGAGACACGGAGAGCAAAACTGCATGTTTTAGGAGAGTTACTGCTAATTTCTATCCACCCTAACCAAAGCATGAGACTCGGTCTGTGGGCCATGTGTATGCTGTGATCCCTCCTTCCTGCATCCCAGCATTCCCTACAGAGCCCGGGGCCATTGCAAGTCACCAGAGGGAAAAAAGGAAGACCTAGGGAACTCTAAGGCGGTCGGTCTCACCTCTGTGCCTTACAAGATCATGGAGCAGATCTTTCTGGAAAGTCTGTTAACACACATGGAAAATAAGGAGGTGATTGGTGACAGCTAACATGGCTTCACCAAGAGCAAATTATGCATGATGATTTTGGTGACCTTCTACGTCGAGGTTACAGTGTTGGTGGACAAGGGAAGAGCAACTGATATCATCTGCAAAGCATTTGGCACTGTCCCACATGACATCCTTTTGTCTGAAAATTGGAGGGCCATGGATTTGATGGATGGACTACTCAGTGGATAAGGATTTGGCTGCATGGTCGTACTCAAAGTGTTGCGGGCAACAGCTCAATGCTGAAGTGGTGACCAGTGATGAGTGGTGCTCCTCAGGGGCTGGTACTGGGACCAGCACTGTTTAACATGGAGTTGTTGGAGCAGGGCTAGAGGAGGCCCCGTAGATGCTGGGAGGGCTGGAGCCCCTCTGCTGGGAGGGG
>BJBW01000702.1:178868-212443 GCA_004320125.1 Scolopax mira | reverse complement strand
TTCCTCCTCATCTTTAGGTGGAACTTCTTACATTCAAGTTTGTGCCCGTTTCCTCTTGTCCTGTCCCTGGGCACCACTGAGAAAAGACTGGCCCCATCTTCCTGACACCCACCCTTTAAGTATTTATAGGCATTGATCAGATCCCCCCTCAGCCTTCTCTTCTTCAGACTAAAGAGGCTCAAGCCCCTCAGCCTTTCCTCTAAGAGAGATGCTCCAGGCTCCTCATCATCTTTGTAGCCCTCTGCTGTTACCTTTCCAGCAGTTCCCTGTCCTTCTTGAACTGGGGAGCCCAGAACTGGACCCAGTGCTCCAGATGGGGCCTCACCAGGGCAAAGCAGAGGAGGATGACCTCCTTTGGGGAATGAAGTCCCACTAACACGAGTCAAGACACGTAAAGATCTGATGCAGCTAATCCTGGGTTTTTCTTCCCCTTTCGTGCCGCCAGAAGGCACAGGAGTTATGTGCCAGGTGGCGGTTGCATTTGCTGAAGAAGACACAGCTTTAATTCCCATAAATTCAACCCCAGTCACTTATGTCAATGCCCTGATCTTAAAGGCAGTTTTACAGCACACCGGGCAAAAACCATTTCCAGGCTAAGTGCAGAAGTGGAAATAGCATAGCTGTGATACAGCTCCCAGGCAGAAAAATCCTGCCAAGGAGCTAATTTCAGCTCCATCACTTTTGGTGCCTGCCTGGCACGATGGCGGGCTCTGCAGGCACAGCCACCCCCTCAGAGCTGCTCCAGAGACCTTGGAGGGGTGGATGGGAGCTCAGGATGTCACTCTGCAAAGTGATGACAGAGCGAGAAGGAAAACACAGGATGCGACTGAGGAGTGGAAGATGTTTCCTCTCCGCCAGCGCCGTTCTGGGAGCCCAGCAAAGCCCCAGTTCTCACCAGTGGAAGTCTGGTGCAGGTGCAAAAAAGCAATCGAGCAACCGAAAACACAATGAGACAGCCTTTTCCTGCTTTTTCTTGACCTCATCCTTTCTCAAACCAAAACACTGCTGTTCTTTTGCGGGAGGGGGGAGGGAAATATCCCCCGTTGCTTTTGACCAAACAAGAAGAAGAAGGAAAACAAATCCAAAATCCAGCTCGTGCTGCCTTTGGGGAGCTGCCTGAAACGAGCTGAGAAGAGCGATGTCTCGGCACCACGCTGTCAGACCTTGTGGGACAGCGAGATGCAGCAGCCCAACGGCAGCAGAAACACCTCGCCGGGGTCAAGCAGCTCAAGCCAAACTCATGGATTTTCCCTGTTTTTACTGGGAAGGCACCAAACGAGATCCTGGAGGCAAATACAGAGTGTCCAACTCCCAGGAGGAAGAAGATCAGAAGAGAGAGAAACCAAGGTTGTCTCCAAGGCATTGCCCATCTCTGGGTCCTTCACCAGGACCAACTCCATCTCGACTCCCAGCACTATCAGTTCTATAGAAAGACCCAGAAAGGGTCCTACAGAAATACTTCACTTGTGGATATCCGAGTGGCATCAGGATCTCTGTAGCGTGGCAACAGAGGCTTGTCCAAAGCAAGCACCAGCAAAGAAAAAAACAACAACAAAAATAACAAAACCATCCAGCTCAGAGTTAAGAGCTGTGTGTTCTTGCACTAAACTGTATCACTGCAAGGAGCAAGTCATAATATTTTAATCAAAATGTTCCAGCAAAGAATCTGTTCCTGGCAACTGCGCTGTATTGGAAATTTCCTTCCAATCAGCACAGCCAGGAAAAAAACACCAAATACTGACAACAGCAACCTAACCTATACTGAAACCTTTTCCTGTATATTGGAGGGGGGAAAAAAACAAAACAAAAACAAAAAAGAAAGGAAAACCCACTCTAAACTTGTCCCTATTTGTCTTTTTAGCCTAAGCTGACAAACTCAAGAGCAAGATTTCAGCTGGCACCTCAATTCCAAAGACAAACTTTGCAAGCAGGCTGTTTTCCTCTTCCAAATAAAATGAAAGGCATTTCTCTCAAACCTGCAGACTTTCCAAAAACCAGGAACTGCCTCCAAGCACCCCTGACCTTTCGCTAAGCTCCGAAAAATGTAATGAATGCGAAGTGTGATGGCATCTGGAACCTGCCCCGACATCTTGAATTCACATTCTCACTCCTGATGAAAGACATTTTGCATCATATTTCAAACCCGTTTGGTCCCAGCAATGCCATAGCCTGGAGCGTGGCTGTGCGGGGGGACCCAGTCCCAACCTGACCCCGTTGTGGTGGCTGAAGGGGACCTCACCCCTGTGGCAGCTTCATCTCCTTACTCTGCCTCTACCCACGGGGTGGAACAGAAACACGGTGTGTCCTGGTCTTACAAAGGGCTCTTGTTTTCAGGCTGGCTCCTACCACTCTCCCTTTCTCCAGGAAAATCTGTATATATGGTGCAAAATCAGCCTGAGAATTACCTTGAGGCAGTAATACCTGCGGAATAAGGTCTAGTTGAAGATGTCCCTGATGGTTGCAGGGGGATTGGCCAAGATGACCTTTAAAGGTCCCATCCGATTCAAACCATTCTATAATGCTATGAGTTTTGCTGTCCACCATACACACCATACTCTTTCCCCTGGTGCAGCTGGCAGGTCCTAGAAGGAGCCCTGATGCTATTTTGAGAATCCAAGAAATGCAGAAAGCTCAGGTTTGAGGCGTCTAAACAAGAAGAGGAAAAACTGACGCGATCCCCAACTAGAAATGACAATCCATTGCGACAGACTACCCATGATCATGACAAGAATCCTCTGCTTAGAGCAAACAGAAGGCCAACAACAGAACTTGTATGTATTTCACCCTCTCAAAACCTCAGGTGTTCATTTAAACAAGTTTCAAACATGTGCATGAATCAGTTCTGCCATCTCACTTCACATACACATACATTCGCACTCACAATAAGCAAGACAGGAGTGAAAATAAGCAAGAAACGCAAATTTAGGTCATCCTGACCTGATGCAAAAACCTCTACCCAGAAGACCTTCATGCCTGGACTACTATCGGGTAGTCGTGTTACGCCAAGGTGGGTCCCCACTGTGCACAGCATCACCCAGCACTTGGGAAATGCACTCAGGTCATCGATTTCCCATTAGCTAAAGGCCACTGAAGGCTTTGTAGAAAGCTTTATAGTCTCAGCATGATCGTTCTAGGTGACAAATACTTCTGATTTACCCAGGAGCCAAAATATACAGTGTCTGAAATCAATAAGGCATGTAAAGGTTGAGAGAGAGAAAGACTGGAGACAAAGGGAGGTGTGAAAGGTTGTTGGCACCATCTCTCCTCCACTTTCACCCCCCATGAACATTGCCCTGCCTGCAGAGCCCGACCACTGGTGAAGCCACAAGCCTTCCTCTCCCACCACAGACAAGGACCACCTTGGCCCACTGCTATTTTAGCCTCTAAATTACTGCTTCTTGGGTCCAAACCTACAAGTGCCACCACCATTCATGAAGCCACATCTACTCCAGATAATCTGGCCCCACGTCGTGTCTCAGAACCCCTCAGATTTTGCCTGCTGCATTCTGATGAGTTTTCACCACTTCATTATGTGAGTTATTTCTTTCCTCCTCTACTTGGGCCCCTGCTTCCACCCCTGGCAAAGCAAACAGGGCAGGTGTCCATGCTGGAGCAGATGGCATCGGGTTCCTCAGCAGCCCCTCTTCCTCATCTCACCGTTTACCCACCCCGTAGCATCCCCGTTTTGCTTGTAGATGCCCTGGACTCCTCCCATCCCTTTTTATCCTTCAGGAACTCAGCCCCAGCCCTGCTCCACTCCCTGCTGACCACTCTTTTGGCCACCGCTGTCTTTTTGACACATGTCTTCTTGGCTCTTCTCTGTCCCCCGCGCTCCTCCCATCTTTTCCACAGAGACCTGTCCGGGGTCCAAACAAAACAAGAGTCAATCCCGATGGCATTTTCCTCCTCCATTTTGAATTCCTGCAATGACAGAGAAATAAACGCTGGGAGTGCAGCTCCTCTGCCACAAAATGTGGCTCTGCCAAAGCTGCGTGTGATCCATCTGCCTGGGGGATAAAACATGAGATTCGCGAAGGCGCTGCCTGGTGGGGCAGGAAAAAGTCTCCCTCCTTTGTTTAATGAGCAGTTTGGGCAGAGCTGGGAGGATTTTGACTCTGGTAGAGTCCGAGACGGGGATTTGGCACAGTCTGAGGATGAGAACCTGAGGCAAAAATCGCAAACCCCTCCGTGAGGTGAAAAGCGACGGGCCCCCGCTCTGGCTCGCTGCCGCCGTAGCTGGCTGAGCCCCCCCCCCCCCCGGCTCAAGGATGCCCAGAGCTTTCCAAGATAAAGAAGGACATTCTGTTCGGAGGGATGGCACGGCTCTGCGCCTCCCCTGCATCCCGAGCTGCCTGGAAGCCAGCCAGGGAGGCAGCAGGACAGCAAGCCCTGACCTCTGCACCTTTCCATAGCTGAGCTTTGCCCATGGACCCCTCCAAGCCCTGGAGCTCTCCGAAGGCTACGGTCTTCTTGAATCAACGCCGACAGTTTTCAAGCCAACGGCTTCCAGACTCACCCTGTGGTAAAAAAAATAAACAAATAAAAGCCTGGATGGAGGCGGTTTTGCATGGCTTTTGATGCAGCTCTGGCTTCCAGCACACCCACCCCAAAGCACTGCTCCTCCTGGAGACCCCCAAACCTCCCGTGGATACAGCTCACACCCAGCAACCCTCCAGAAAACAGGTATCTCCCACTCCCCCTTTATGGGGGACAGAAAGAAGACAGCTTGAGTAACCCACCAAAGGGCTTACAGCAAACAATTAGCAGCACTGCTAATTAAAAACACACTCCTCAGCTCTGCCTCATGGTTGGATGAGGAGAACGTGGTCCATTGC
Organism: Scolopax mira; assembly: GCA_004320125.1. Taxonomy (NCBI): domain Eukaryota; kingdom Metazoa; phylum Chordata; class Aves; order Charadriiformes; family Scolopacidae; genus Scolopax; species Scolopax mira. The sequence continues at coordinate 207,608 of BJBW01000702.1, read as the reverse complement.
TCGAGTCCCTGGGTTTGCAACACCTATAGGGAAACTCTTGCTGCCCTGCATCCCCCCCAGCCTGGGGGTCACCATCTCTCTCCAAACGCAATGGGCCCTACCAGCAGGCTTCAAACCTGGTCCAGATGGCAAGGACACCAACACCTGAAAAGCCAAAGAAATTAAAAGCAACAGTTGTAAGGGATAAACAGTGAGCAGAGACTGCTCAACAGCCCTGTCCACCTGCCCCCCTTCCCCTCCGGGCACTCTGCTGAAATCACTGCCCCCTTCTCCATTAGCACCTATAGATAATTGGTTAAATCATCTCCTTCTGTGTGTTTTCAGGGACCTCTTCTTATTCTGTAGCTGCAATTAATTTACCCATCTCAGGCTCCTGAAGAAACACAAAGCCTGCAGAAAGGTGGTTGCTTTCCATTGAACATCGTGATGGCTTTCTCAAGGGGCCTCCAGGGCCTTAAGTATCTTTACTTAAGGTTTGCTCCCAATTTCCTGTTTTTATTGGCACATGGGTGGTGAGAACCCAAATTCTCGCACCACACTGCCAGCAAACACTGCCATTTCCCCCCCTGCTGCTGCCAGGCACCCCACGGGCAGAAACCTGGCCCAAAAGAGAAGCTGAGGCTGTGACCCAAAGCCACCCAAGGCAAGGAGACACCATTTACAGGTGGAGCAGCTGGGTTTTCTGAGAATTAATGAAAAAGAATATAAGTCTGAGTCCAAAGAGATTTGTGCTCCGGGCACCCAAACCCACAGCCAGAGACACCCAGGTATCAAAGGCTTTATTAAATCCTGCCTTTTTAAAATTTTCTCTCCTGCCCCCTCGTGCCCTTGATTCGAGGTTTATGATCAAGACCAAGGTGAGGGCAAGGCCTGAAATTTAAGCAACACGACTGGCTTTTAAGTCACCACCCCCTGCACCCTCCCTGGCACGGGTCTGCCCCGCAGCCAGGCAGCCCCCTGCCAAGTCACCGCCCGCAAAGGTCCAGCTTACATAAGGAGGAACAAACTGGCTTTTCTTCACCACCCTTTCAATGCTGCCATTCATCCCCTGCCCTCCATCCTCCCCGTGCCACCTTCGGGGGATGCAAAACACGCTCCGCCTCACGCGTTACCCCAGGGTCTAGACTTCTGTCCCCCCTAAACCACAAGCGAATTAAAGGGTTAAGGCGAAAAATACCGAGATGCAAAGGTACTCATGTCTTAAGGACGCTCCATACCCTGGCAAAACCATGTCTCTGCTCAAAAAGCAGTATGTTCTGAAGGCTGACAGCCCTTGCCTGGAGCACAGAGGGGCTGCAGGGCCAGGGCAGACGCATCCCACCGCAGCGGGGAGTCGGGCATCCAACAGCCAGGGACCGGCTCTGCCCAATGGTTGTGTAAAGACCTTGGCCCCGGCGCCGAGCAAACACTAAAGCTGGTCTCAGTTCCACCCGGCTGGAGACATCTTGGTCAAGCCCCAGGTTATTTTTGCATCCACCCATCAGTTCTGCCTGGTTAGAGACTCCGTGCTGACTTCGGCCAAGTGGTCAACCCCAGGGAAAAGCAAACCAGGAGGGGGAACAGGAGGTAATTTTGCAGGCTGAGCATGAAATGACAAAGCCAGGCTTATTCAGATACAAACAGGACGCTTCAAAGCGTTTTTCTAGCCCTTATAAAATCAGGACCAGCATCATAACCATCTACACCAGGATTTTCAGCCTTCTTCTGACTGCAGGCCAGCACGGATGCACACTGCCTGCCCTTTCCAGTCATTCTGCCATTATTTGTCAAATACCAAATTCCAGCTCTTTTAGGAAACCGGGGGGAGTTTGGGGCGGGGGGGGAAGGGAAACATGGCTGGTTGAACTCTTTGTCCTTCTTTTCCACCCCCCGCACACTTTTATACCACTAGAACAGAGAAAAAGAACCCACAAAAAATGCACATTCCCAAAGCTTGGAGGCTCCATCCCAGTTCTGGCAACTCGGAGGCCTCACCACAAAGCTCAGCGCAGCCTGGATCCCCTTGGACGTTTTAAACAATGCATTCACAGCGGTGGAAGGGTGGGGAGGGAGGGCTTCAAAAGGGAAGAGCAGCGAGGAACAAGCTTTTTTGAACCCAAAAGCAACCCACTGCAACGTGAACCCCCTCCCCTCCATCGTTACTGCTCCTCCCGGCAAGCGCTTTGAAGCGTGGCAAGGGGAAGCACGAGCCAACAGCACCCAGAGTGTTGGTATGAGCCTCCAAAGATGAAAATGTCTTTAAATGTCAACGCAGGGTGGACTCCACGGGGTGAAAGAGGGAAAATACACAAGATGGAGCCCTCCGTGGCCTTACGCCATCCACACAGCCCGACTGCAGCTCTCAGGGAGGGGGATGAAGCTGCCTGGGGTGCAGGGAGCTCGCTGAGCCTCACGGCTGGGGTGTTCTGGGACACAGGGTGGTATTAGCACATAATGCTGGAATTTACCCCCTTTTCACAATTTTGGGTGGGGAGAGAGGAGAGAAATCGGTGTGTTCAAAGTTTCCACTCTCTCTGGCCAATGCCCACAAGCGAAGGGAGAGTTTTTTTTCTTATATCTCTGTCAAATCACAGCCTAAGGGGAGGATCTGCTCTCCCATCACAGCTGCCACGCAGGATACGCAGCCGTTTCCCACCTTCTCTGCCAATTGCACAACCAGGACCCCGCTGCCAAAAAGCTGGCGATAGCACAGACACCCACTCCTCCTCTTCAAGGTCACCAGCTGTCAGCCGGGGCAAAGATGCTCCTGGGCTCCTGCCCGGGCTAAGCCATGGCCAGGAATCACAGGCAAACTGCTGCTGAGGAGGCAGTAGCCACGTTTCTGCAGGGGGAGCCGGAGTCAGGGCAGGAGGAGAGGGGACCAGATCAAGAGGTTGAGGGAAGCAGCTGGAAGGAAATCTGCACAGCATCTGTGCCACGGGCCCAGCCGCCCACCTCTACGCATACTAAGCATCAATTAAATTTAAATTACAAGAGAAAAAAAAAAATAAACACTTTGTAAAGACAAGAGATGAAAACATCCGCGCTCCACCTCTGAGGAACCCACCCCGAAGAAATGTAAATGCAGCAGGAGCCAAGAGACTCCCGGGATCAGTCATTACAGGAGACGAGACTCTCAACATCTTTCTGTTTTGCAGCAATCAGCTGGTAACTGGGAAAAAAAATATTGAATAGATCAACACTTTTCTATTATTAGTTTTAAATAATGACTCAGAAACAGGCACTTCCTTTTTCCCCAAGCTATGAAGAGCTAAGCACTGCAACCCTGACCGTGGCTTCAGGCTCATTGAAACTGCAAACATCTGCAGAAATTACAAGAGAATGGTGTGAGTACAACGAGAAACTCATTTGCTTTGAGCTTAACTATTAGCAATTACCTTTCATTTATAGGTTAAAAAGCTTGATACAGCATATTTGCTAGGAAGAGCAGGCAATTGCAAGATGATGCACGTGTCCAGAGGTTGGGGAAGCAGAGAGGGAGGGGAAAAGTCACATCTGCTGATGGCCTTGGAGAGAAACCGAGTAAAAGGCCAATATGGAGACACGTACCCAAAACACAGGGCTGCCTCTCCCAAGGCCTGACCCTGGACGTTAATCACTGATACCATCCACAGCCCGGGGAAATAATTAAGCATTTCAGCTCAGAGAGCATTGCCTGCCCAATCTGCTAAGCAGACAGTTTTTGTAGAGCAATTCAGAGAGAAAGAGAGAAGCAGATTCAGCTGAAGAGACAAAAATTCTCTCTCAAAGCATTAATTTCCTTTGGGAAGCAGCCCACATGGTCCCAGCACAGTGGGCAACCACGGCTCCTGCAGCAGGTCCCAGCAAAGCAGATGATTAAATCTGCATCAGTCACAGAAAGGCAGCTGATGAGGATGCAGCATCACGTGCAGTAGCTGGCACTCGGAAAACAAATGAACTTTGGGTTCACCTTGATGACTGCTTATCAAAAGAAACCTTTCAGAGCATCTTCTCCCAGGGATAAGCATCTACAGCCCTGCCAAGTGCCCTTAAAGCGTGCCCAGGAATGAGGACAGAGGAGTTCTCGAGGCACCTGCACCACACACAGCCCTGACCAGGCCACGGAGCAGCACATCACCTCCCTGGCCTGTAACTGGCTGTGACAATGGTCAACCTGCCTAAGCCACTGCAGCCTGAAGCCTGGATGCCAGTTCCTGGACTGAACTGCTCCAGTTCATCCAAGAGTATGCTCTGCCCATCCAGGTTGGACACAACACCCAAGAACTTCTGCCCAGAGAAGCTGTGGCTGCCCCATCCACAGCTGGATGGGGCTTTAAGCAACCTGGTCTGGTGGGAGGTATCCCTGCCCAGGATGAGTGAACTCAATGATTTTTAGAGTCCCTCCCAACCCAAACCACTCTAACTTCAGGCACCATCCTGGAATGGGACACATCACACAAGATGCTCCATACTAGCAGGTACACAGCGGCTGAGGAACATCAGTTTTTTGGGAAGCAAAGTCCCACCACCCCTTTGCTAGAAGGTGAAATGGCACAGAGGTGTTGTGTTGGCCACCTGCATGTCCTGGAACACCCCTCGGGGCTTGGCATCACTGTTCCCAACAGCCATTTCCTTCCTGTGACCCTGGTGTCACATTCACCAGCTGGGAATGGTGCGTGTCACCAGAGCACTGGTTCTTCCAGGGCTCTTTGGCACCATCAGGCACTGACCCATCCCGTCTGCCTCAGAGTGACCACCAGCAGACGTGGGTGGTGAAGGCACCACCGACAAACCCAGCCCCCAAACAGACATGAGAGCTCTTCTTAGGTTTTTCTTTTACTTTTTTTTCTTTTTTTTTTTTATTTCCTTCCCTTCCTTCGCCACGACACACGCTTCGTATTAAATATCTTAAATATATTAATTTTTAAAAAGTATTAATAAAAAGCTACGGAAGGACACCGCTGGCAGAGTGACCAAGGGCAGCAACTCATTGCCAAACATGGGGACATTTTAAAAAAAGAAAACCCAGAAAACAAGGGATAACAAAAAAAAAAATCTGGCATTTTTTGTAGATGCACAGCTGGAACACCCTGGACTCTGGCATTATTGCAAAAATGGAAGGGGAAGCGGTAGAAAAAATATATTCCGTTGTACCAACCTGTATGGGGAAGAGAGTTAACAGCAAAAATGAGGAAGCTTTAAACATTTTTGGTATTTCAGACGGTCCCTCCCACACCCACCGCCCAATCACTTTTAGTCTTTAAGCAAGTTTTCTGGCTTGGGATAGCCAAAGAGTACAAAATCTGCTTCGTAAAGCTTGTAGAGCTGCTGCCTCCAAGCCAGCGGGATTTTGGCAAACCAGTCATCTTCCCAGCTGCTGGCAGTCCTGTTCCGGTAGCTGGGGGGGAAGCGAAGCAGCCTGTCCACTTTGAGGAGCTGCAGGAGATAAGCAGCATCCTCATCCAAGGTCTCCAGCTTCCCGATGAAATCGTAGTCTATCTGGCACGGATGGCACAGGCGGTAAACCTGCCTCCAGTGCTCATTGAAGGGGGCCATCTTCTCTGTCCTGGGATCCAGTAAGTACTGGATGAAGTCAGAAAAGGAGACTTTGAGGCCTGCCCCGAAGGCCTCGCTGACGGAGGTGGGAAGGTTGGTATGGTTGGAGTACAGCTTTAGCATGGGGATGGCGAAACGCCGGTAGAACTCTTCGTTCTCCAGCTCAAATTTGCTGCGAAAGGCAGAGATGAGGCGGACAAAAGGGTCTCGTACAAAGAGGAACTTGGTGTACTTCTTCAGCTTGATCTTCATGAGGTGCCTGGAGAACTTCCCGTAACGGCGCCAGAATTTGTTGAAGGTCAAGTGGGTGCTGGTGTTGTGGACGTGTTCCCGGGGGATATCCAGAGGGTTCCGGTAGGGCACCCCCTGGTCCAGCAGGCTCTCGCTCAGCACAATCATCACCCGTTTCCAGTTGGTGCAGGCCACCTTGGGGACGTAACAGTAGATGATGCCGTGGCGGTCATCCACGATCAGGTGGTTGAGCTCGTAGTTTGGGATGTCATCAAAGGAGCGCTCCTTGGTAGGGAAAGTGAAGCTGGAGTTGGCACAAAACTCCCGCAACGTTCTCTGCCGCTCCATCTGCAGCTTCTCTTGGTCCAAGCTGTTTCGGGCATTGTGCGTAGACCAGTCGTAGCCCCGCACGTTCTCCTCCAAATTGCTCACCACAGGCTTGCTGGAGCCCTGGACGAGGAGCTGCTCTGGCTTTCGGGGGATGGAACTGTTCTGTTTCAGGTTGGAACTAAGCAGCTTTGCCAAAAATTCATCGACGTCTGGCAAGGCTTCCCAGTCTTCACCTGCCGTGATACCAGGGATGGCTCCTGGGGAATGAGGTCTGGAGAAGGACGTATGCAGGTAGAAGTGAGCCGTTCCCACGTTGTCCCAGTAAACAATGATGAGGAGGATCATGAAGATGGAGACCAGCACCACAGAGAGACGGAGGAGCCGAGCTTTGGTCATCCTGACACCTACTGTGATAGCTGGCTTTCACCTGGATTCACCTCCGGCTTGCAGAGCGAGGCTTGGGATCCAGCATGGTGCTGCAGACCAGGAGCCTGGAAAGGCATCAGACAAAGAAAAAAGTCAGTTGAACCCTCAGTCACTCTGGTTTGGAGAGAATAACCTTGCACAATCAAGACTCATCAAGAGGCTGAGCATCCGTTTCTGCACGGGGAGAGTGTGTGAGCCTGAGGTACCCACAGAGACCCCGCAGAGAAGGGCTGAGCAGCCAAAAGGAGGCATAATGTGTTGCAATTTTCCTAGTTTTCACAGCAATCGTTGATTTTTATCAACCTCGAGCTTCTAGAGTTGCACAATTTCAAAAGCAGCTGTCTTAATTTAAAATAATAAATAAAATATAAAGATTTCAGGTCTAAAGTTTACAGAGGGAAGTTTGAGCCTGTTAAAAAATACAATTATATGAGAAAACGCAGCGCCAACTACCTTTCAGACCTCCTTGATTTTTAAACATATCTAACACAACCCAACAGGAAGAAAGAAGGCTCAATCCACAATTCTAGCTTGTGGCATCACACCGTCGCCTCATCTCCCCAGGAAGATGCTCTGTATTGCTGTGCTGAAAACAAAGACCTTACTGGAGGTATAAATCCACAGCTGAAGATGCCGCTGCCTCAGTGGCTAAAGCAAACCCCTGTGGAGAGAACATCACCGACCCAAACACACCGTCTTATCTAATCTGTGTGAGGATGACACCTCCACAGCCTTTCCTGGTAGCTCCTTCATTTTGCCAAGAACAGAGATGACACAAACAGTTTTCCTACAAAATCCCCCCAAAGGACACGGTCTTGATAAGAGCCACCCATCAATAAAAACCAAAAGGAATGATTGCTTTTAACGGAATGATTTCTGATTAAGGATGCTCTGGTAAATCTTTGTCCACGTCTGGACTCTGTTGAGTCAGGACCTCTTTTCCTGGTTTAACATAATTCATATTTCTATCACACTCATCCCTAACCTTGCTCACCAAAGACAGGTGAAAAATCACTGTTCAAAGGGCAGCTCAGAAGATCTCTTCTGGAGGATGCAGCAGGTTTGGTCTTTTTTACTTCAACCGGTCCCATCTTTTCTCTGCTTCCTGCTTCCCTGCTGACTCCCAGCCCCTTTCCACCAGCAAGATCCATCTCCCCACCCTGCTGCATGTTCTCTGCTCCAAGGCTCTGTGCAGAGGAGGCTGGGAACCTACAGATAGAAACCAAGCACCATCCTTTCCACCAGACCTCCCCATCCTCTCTAGCGGCTTCAGAACAAACCCTGCAAACACCAGCCTGCCCTGAAAAACTTTTCAAAACAAAGATTGGGTCTCTCTCCCTCCTGAAACACAGAGGTTGCTCCCCAGCCAGTTCACACGCCACCCTTAAAGACCACCATCCCCACCCTGAACAGGGATAAGAAAAACCTGAGAGTCCAGATACACAGGAGTGCTGAGTTCTGCCATTCGTGGGGGAAACAGGCACTTTTGGAGCCAAGCACTGAATGACTTCTCCAAAGAACCACCTGTGGCTGTGCTTATGCCTCAGGGATGCCAAATTTTACCAAAGTCCTGGTGTCAAACACTAGATGAAAAGCAATAGTAAGAACCAGGAACTATACCAGATACAGTTACACAAAGTATTATCTCAGCTTGTCCTAAAAGACATAAAATGCAGAACTGAAAATGTAGGGTTTTTTCCACTCTGGTGCATTTATTTACGTTTCGGAGGTGGGGAGAGCCAGAAATTCAGTGTGGCTGTAGCATAGCACGTGGCTTTGCAACGCAGCACCAAACACTGTGCTTCCTGAAGCCAGGCTGCTACTCTACATGTGAAGAGGAGCTGGAGGAACTGCAGCCAGAACACTCTGCGGAGCAAGAAGCAGGTATTACTCAGCAGTAAATCTTTAGCTCGTCAAGATCGAGGATGGAGCAGACCTAAGAACACCCAGAGAGATGAGCAGGGAGTTAAAAAAGAGGCAAATTACAGATGTGCGTCAGCACTTCAGGCCAGGCATCTCGGTCCATCAGCAGAAGATAATGGAGCGAGGCTGCCAAGCCTACTGCTTGGCACACTTCTGGGTTTGCATTTTGCCTCCAATCTGTTCTTGCTCTCGAGCTGGTTAGCTGCTCAGGGCAGGGACTGCCTCCTGCTGGGGATGAATAGGGTGCCCACTGCGCACATAATTCCTAGTGGGCTCGAGACCTCTAGGCTGGCTGGAACGCAGCACGCCCGGGCAGCTGCACGGAGCATCCCTGTCTGCCACCCCTACACCCAGCAGCTCCCACAGCTTCAGGTGTTTCTGCAAAGCTGTCCCAACCCCGTCGAGGGGAGATCACCCCCTCAGCAGCAGCAAACGAGAGGCTGTGTGTGGCAGACACATTCCTTGGGCAAACAGAAGGAGGGCTCTTGGTCAAAGCCACCACCATAACATCGCTTTCCCGAGCGCAGCCCAAGGGCTCCAGCCTGCTTTCCAGGACACAGCAGGCAGGTCTGCCAGAGCCTTTGGCTTTTCCAAGACACAGGCAGGGAATCGAAATGACTCCACTTCTGTTAACGCTACCAGTGCCAGAGAGGAGCCCTGGAAAAGAGCAGTAACGCAGCTTAATTGCCCCCCTCATGAGAAAAACGCTGCAGAAAAGAGAGTGACTCTATTGACTCCGACACATCCTCTTCCTGAGCACTTCACAAAGGAACGCCAGACTGAAAGCACAAATTAGAGGTCCCTGTGCACATCAGAGGGAACGCGCCTCCATCCTCCCCTTGCCAGAATCCAAAGGAAAAGCCTCCAGGAGGAGCCAAGAATTTACATTCAAGTTTAACCCAAAGTCACCAGCCAACAAGAACGTGCACCAGGACCCACACAAAGCTGCTTCTGTGACACGACGCTGGCAAACCGGGAAACGGACCAAGTGTTATAATAGCCCTACAGAGTCCCCTGAGCAGCCACCCCATGATCATCTCCAACCTTGAACCTGGCCTGGGTGTGAAGCAAGGCCAACTTCTCCCCATCCCAAGCCCGAGAAAGACACTGAAGGTCCAAGGTCACTGGTAGTCCCATCCTCTCACAAGCCACCACGTCAAATAACCACATCTCAAACTCTCACTTAAAAGCAGAAAGGGGCACGTCCCCCCAGCAATCTTACTGCAAAAACTATTGCAACTTATTGCAACTCCTCAGGGATTTGGAAAACTTACTTGCACTTCACAGCCTGATTGTAACCGTTTGTTCTCAGGGCAAACAGCAGCTTAAGTAATTCCTGTCTCTTTCTTCCTTTCCCCTTGGCTTCTATGCAACAACTACTTCCTCTCGCAGCCTCTCCTTGCAAAAGAAAGTAACTGCAGCTCACTCAGAGGAACAGTAAGGCCTACAGGAAAAAAAAGGAGCTTACACACAGATAACATGCTGGAGACAGGGGACAATAACCCCTCGCTATGAACAGTGATGGTTTTGAAGGGCCTGTGCCTCCAAAGGCTTAGGTGCAGAGTCTTATTTCCTCTTGCTTTGTGTGTCCCCAGGCTTGTCCCTCTCCCACTGCTCCTAATTCCCTGTGGGGAAGTGCAGGGCATGGGTCAGGCACCAAGCACAGCTCACCTCTTCCAGTGCCTGCCTGTTCTAGCGCCTGAAGACACAGGATTTCAGTTCAGGCTGCGGCTTTGGCTGCTTCTGAAGACAGAAAGAGGTGGAGTAAGAACTTTTAAAAACATAGACAAACCCCAAACTTTCCCTTGGGGCACCTGCATTCACTCCACCCATGCAGGTTTCTTTACCCAGGTATCACGGCACACACCTGCTACCAGTTACACTTTGGGAATAACCAGGCTCTAGAGAAGTGGAGCCAATTTAAGCTCCTGCAGGTGCAGAAGCCGCTCCCATCAGCCAAAGCAGATGGATGCTGTATCAGTAACCAGAAATTAATTTCATGCCCTTGGCCATCACTCAATAAATTGATCCTCCCCAGCCTTCCGAAAATCTAGCACCCTTTGCAGAGCAGGGGATTTTTAACCCATGCGATGACATCAGTGGTTATATTAGTATAAATGCAGCGTAAGCAAAAAATGGGGGCTTGCGTTGCGTGTTTTACCCCGATTTAGCACACACCAGCCAGAGACCAGCAAAAGAACATCCTCGTCTACGCAGCTCTCCCTGTGCCTTCCCTCCCGTGGCTGCCACAAAGCCTGGTTTGTACAGGCTTGGCAGCACCCGTCGCCTCTTTCTTAACACCCGCACTCGGAAGCTGCCCCAAGAACCACATCTCTAGGATTTCCAGCCGCCAACTCCCGAAACACAGCATGTCCTGCCCCTTCACTGACTTTTGCAGCCAAACTTCCAAGCGCGCCCATGGCTCCCGGCCTTAAAGGCAGGCAGCGCCTCAGCAAACCTCGGGGCCGACCGAAACACACAGACACACAGACACCCCTAAGGTGCGTTTTGGGGGGCTGGAAGGAGACCCTGCCGCTCGCGCCGCCCGCCTCCGCCGTACAAAACACCTGATTTTAGCACAGCAGCTTCGCCCGTTCCAAGACCGGCTCTGAAGTTCTGCGCACGAAGTTCAAGCGGGATTAACTGCGTCTCGGCGAAGCGACGTGGTCTAGAGCTGACGGACACCCTCCGAGGAGGAGGAGGAGGAGGATGATGAGGAGATGAGGTCCTTGGGTTGGCTTCTGCAGCCGCTGGACAGGGTCCAGAAGCCACACAAACCCCTCAAGCCGGCTGTGACCCAGGCCCAGCACCGGCGGCGGAGGATAGGGAGCAGCCAAGGCTTTACGCTGTGGAGAGGGAGAGGAGGAACCGCCGGGCACAGCCGCCCCTCAGCCCTCCCAGCGCCCGCCGCGGCAGGAGGGCGGGCAGCGCTGCCCAGCCCCGCCACACGACGCCCCGGCTCCTCACGGAGAGCCCTGCCCGCCCGGCCCCAAGCCCCTCACCTGGCCACCGGGGAGAACCGGAGGGTAAAAGGTGCTGAGGGGGGGTGTGTGGGGTACGCCGTGCCCCGAGCGGAGCCGGCGCGCTCCCGCCTCAGCCGGGCAGCGCCGCCGCCCCACCCGCTCCCTCAGGCGCCGACCCCCCCTACTCCGCTCCCCGCCCTGCTGTGGGCGGCCCCGCTCTCACCTCCCGCCCGCCGCCTTCCTCCTCCTCCTCCTCCTCCTCCTCTTCCTTCGGCCGCCGCCTCTCGCGAGAGGCCGGGCCCGGGGGTCCCCGCGGGGCCGCGGCGCAGGCGCCGTTCCGCCCGCCGGCGGGAGGCCCCGGCCCGCCCTGCCCCGCTCCCCGCCCCCGGTGCGGCCCGGGCTGGTCAGGCCCGGCCGGGGGCTGAGGGGGGAACGGCCCGGGCAGGGCAGCCCCCAGCTCCGTCCCACAGCCCGGGAGAGAGGGGTGGCAGCAAAGGCTGAGGAGAGGAATCTCCTCACAGAGCTCTGAAAAGGGGGGGCTGCGCCGCCACCCCCTCCCCTGCCAGCAATTACACGAGGAAAGTTTAAGCTAAAACTCATTTTTTAATTCTTTGCAGGGGGTGCGGAGAGTAGAGTGTAGGGACAAGGAGCCGGCGGGGGGACAAGGTGGCTGCAGCCCCGTTCCCGAGGGGGACAGAGCATCCCCCGTCCCGACTTGCTGGAGCTGCCAGTCAGAGACGCTCCGTTTCAAGCTGTTTTGGGAAAGAAAACCCAGACTTTTGGGTTCTAGCCACTCAGCAGCCTTTATTAGTAGCAAAGCATAAAATAAGCGGGTACAAAAAGGGTAGAAAATGCTGCTGGAAAAGACCAGAAGAGTTTAAACCTCCCGTTCCTATTCATCATTGAGAGAAGAATGGACTCAAAAAGCCATTAGCCCAGCTTTAATAATGAGCAGGGTCCCGCATTGTGCAGGAGATGGGCTGCAGCCTCACCTCCAGCAATTAGGAAAGCTACAACTGGTAATTTACAGTGTCCGCCTCCAAGATCTCAAATCCCCGACTTCTACATCCATGAACAGGCTTAAAAGCACAGGTTTTACAAACGGGAAATGGGCACATCCCACGGCTCCAGGCATTTCACAGCCGTCGTGGCAAACAACAGAACTCTGTCACACAACCTCAAATCCATGCGTTCAGCTCAAAATGCCCCTCTCTTGGCATGAAATAGCTCCAAACACTGCAACTCCTCACCGTGATTCAGCCCAAAGGTATTTAGCGGAGACGTGTACGCTTGGAAAACTCCCGTTTTCCCCTCACTTTTGGTCCTTGGGTGCTTGCAGGTCACGTGAGGTCTTGTAAATAGAGGCTTGGCTCAAGACCTGCTGGCACAGGTTTGCTTTGCACACAGTCTGTGCTTATTTTATCTGTGTGACCTTTTTTTATATGTTTGTTTATGTGAAAAAGGCGGCGTCAGGAAGTTTTCCTGACCTTCCTACTTCGCCATCACATCTCTTGCTGCTGCTGCTTTCTGTTTCACCAGGACCTGCGGCTGCCTGCTTATGCCAACTTATGCACTCGTGTTATGTCCCTGCTTCAGGGGTTTATAGGATTTTATAAATACAAACAATTTAAGCTTCTTCATCCCCCGGAGTGAGCTATTCCCCCCCACCCCCCCCATCTTCAGCCTGGAGAAGAGAAGGCTCTGGGGAGTCCTTATATAGCAGACTTACGATATCTGAAGGGAGCTCTTTGTTGAGGGTCTCTTTGACAGGGAGTGGAGTAACAGGACAAGGGGTAAGGGGTTTAAATTGAAAGAGAGGAGGTTTAGATTAGGTAGTAGGAAGAAATTCTTTGCTGTGAGGGTGGTGAGAGCCTGGCCCAGGTTGCCCAGAGAAGCTGGAGGGGTTCAAGGCCAGTTTGGAGGGGGCTTGGAGCAACCTGGTCTGGTAGAAGGTGTCTTGATGGGCTTTAAGATCCCTTCCAACCACAGAGATTCTGTGAGGTGTTGCTGCCCAGAGCAGGAGGGTTGGAACTCGATGATCTTTAAGGTCCCTTCCACCTCCAACCATTCTACGATTTTATCTTGACAGGGAGCAAAGGAAGAGGGTGCCTGGTGTCATGCAGGAAGAGCCTGTTAGGAGAATTCTCTGCAATTACTGCAGCTGTAAAAAAAAAAAAAAAAAAAAAAAGGTTCTTCATCCATCTGAAAATTGCACAAACCTACCTGAGATCATCATCTTCTGTATTTCAGCAGACTGAGGAGGGAAGCCACTCCTGTTTGGAGCACAGAGTCACTATTTATTCAGTGCAACGACCAGAACCACTTTATTTGCAGCATATTTAAAAAGCGGGGGAAATACTTTTAAAAAAAAACCCCTGTGGAGAAGGCTGCTGGCTGGAGATGTTTGTTCCAAAAAGAAAAACAAAACGGTTTCCCTCCAGGCTAGCTCTTATCGGGGTCTTCACCTCTCACCACGCCGCTTCTCCCGCCTCGGTTGGATCCGAAACGCTCTGTAGATGGAAAAAGAGCTGGGAGCAATCCCCGGGGGCTCTCGTGGCTGCACATCTGCTCACCCAAACAGCATTCCAGGCTGTGTTACACCTCCCAGCTTCACAACCCCACACAGGGACAGCGGGGGAGAAAGGGGAGGCTGTTTCTCAGGCATTTAACATTTGGTTTTAATAGTCAGGGAGCCTTTGGGATGCATGGGTGGCATCCACGCTTCTGCCCTGGGAAAAAAAAAAAACCAAACGGCAGCTTGAGCTCCACGCTGACATCTTCTGGGAGGCAAACACTGCTGGGAAAATGAGGTTTTCCTCTTCTCTTGGACTCTGTTAACACCCTCCTTGTCTTAAACTGTAGCTAATGGCACAGCACACAGTACGGAGAGGAAAGACGTGCAGCAGGGATATGGAAAAAGTGATGTATAAGGTCCTTCTCCCCCTGTTTTTCAGCCTCATCACACAGAAGCTAAAACACACATTAAAGGCACTTGCTTCCCTGACTTCCAGAAGTCTTGAAATTGCTATCCCTTGGGATTGCAGTCCTTGGGGCCGGAGAGTCCTGCTCCTCCAGTGACTTCTATTTAGGCTTTGGCTGGCCCCCCCGGCGGGCAACTGGGCGCTCCTGCTTCTGCCGGCTGCTGGCACCATCTGCAGGCCCTGCAAGCGAGGGGAGATGCAGTACTCGCTCAGGTTTCTCACACTTGGACTGGAGTCCATGGCCAGTCAAAGCAGGGAAGAGAGGAGACAGATTGCCCCGGGCTGCGGAGGGGAGAGCTTGGCAGAGGCAGGAGGATCTGCACGTCGCTGCCATCCAGAGACATCCCAAGGCGACACTCTGGGTGGAAGCAGCGTGTTGTCACCCGGCTAACTCAGATTAAACTTTGGACTTCACATGTGGGATTACACTAGGATTATGGGCACCTCTGAAAAATGTTATTTTTTTTCTCCCTAAGAGGTTATTTTTGGCTAAGAGGGAGAAGGAGCCTAACTCAGTCTGTAACATTGCCCGTGTCATCTGTTGCAAAACAAAACAAAACAAAAATTAACAAGGAAAAAAGGCTTAAAACTTGGCTGTAAACCCCATAGCCATGTGACTGCTTTCCAATGGGACCGTTTGTGGTGCGTTTCCAGCTCTTTAGGTTCAGATTGCACCAGAGCAAGTGCTGAAGGATATAGCGGTGCCTCCTGAGCCAGCCAGACCGAGACCATTTCACCTACTCACCCTTGACTTGCTGCTGCAGGACCCGTCCTTTGACGTGGCCACGGTTGCTCAGCTGGGTGATGCCTGCAGGACCACTGTCTTTCAGCAGCACCTCTCCTGGACTCCCCTCTATCAAAGACAGGGTGTGCTTCGTTATAAAATCAGTTTCAAAAAAAAAACCAAAAAACAAAACCCCACAGATTTTCCCATGTATGAGCTCGTAATAGTTCACCAAAATTAATTGCAGCATTATAAATTAAATAGTTAACCACTTTTTAATTTAAAAAGATACGTATGAAAAACTAATTAGCATCCGTAAGCTAAAAATGGCAGAACAGGGAAGGATCCTGGCTTTGTTTCAATAGGATTTGGGTACCCGGTACCAAGATAAAATTACTAATAGTTTGGATCACTAGCTTTTACTCTGGTTTATTTCTCACACGACAACCCAACTTTTCCAACAGAGCTGATGCATGATGTCTCCAGCGGCTCTTTGGCCCCTACCTGAATGGTGGCCAACAGGAGCTTTGCCCTTTGGGGCAGGGGATATGCTGCTCATGACTTTTGACTGATGTAAGAGTCTGTCTTGGCACAGGTGCTTCTCACCAGCTTTGTCTGTCCTGGGACTTGAGGGAGTCCAGTGCTTAGCTTTCGAGGTCTGAAAGACACCAAGTTGAGTTAACCTCCATGGTGATGTCTCTACCCTCTGATTGTTGCCGTGTGGTACCAAAAATATTCACGGAATCACAGGACAATATGGGGTTGGAAGGGGACCCTCTGGAGATCATCTAGTCTAACCCCCCTGCCAAAGCAGGTCCACCCAGACCAGGCTGCACAGGAACACGTCCAGGTGGGTTTTGAATGGCTCCAGAGATGGAGACTCCACCAGTTCCCCTCACAACAGACTTTAGGCAGGTGCTCAAGGGCATTAGAGAAAAATAAAGTTATTTAACTTATTTCCTCATGCAGTTTGGACTATGTTTCTCTTATCATATTTAAAAACCACGCTTGCTCCACTGTGTCTGTCTTCTGCTCAGACCATCCCCATTCAAAAGAAACACAAAGGACCTACCCTGTGAAAAATTGGTTTGAGAGAGGGAGATCTTTTCTTTCTGGCTGTCCTCTCAGCAGGCATCTCCTGGTCCTTCCTATTCTTCAGCATTCCCCTGGCTGGGGAGCACAGCTGGCTGCCAGCTGCGGGATCCGACAGCAAATTCCCCGTACTCACAGTGTCTCTCCTCTGACAGTCTGGGGTGGAACTGACCTCGAGATACTTCAGCTCAAGCGTATCCTCCTCAGAGGAGTGAGCTGAGGAGACCTCGGTCCCAAGGTCCCTCTGTTGGGCTCTGGAACGGCGACTGGCCGCGATGAGGGAGATGCTTTTGGTGTTGGCAGCGATTTCCTTCAAGGTCTCCAGGCTCAGTGGAAGAGCAGCAACGTCTGCAGGTGACTTTTTCCCAGGCAAGTCCAGAGAGGTGGGGGAGCGCAGCCTGGGAGTCACCTTTCCTGCAGCAACACCTGGAGGTTTCTGCTAAAAATCAAAGTGATTGGGCATAATTTGCCTTCCTTTCAAGGCTTTTATTCTTTTCCCCGTCAAAGCGCTTTCAAGCATCTGGGAGACATTAAATTTCACCTGAAATGTTGTTACAACAGACAGGTTCTATGTGTGGAGAAACAAAGGCAAAGCTTTGTGATTAGCTATTTCCTGTGCGGAGCCATGGCTACAAAATGAGTCAGCCCAACACCAAGAGGCTGATGAGCTCCTACCTCTCCTTCCTCTTCCAGGGTGCTGGGTGAAATCCATCTCACCGATTTTGCCAAATCGGGGCCGAGGAGATGAATTAATGGCCTAAAAGGAGGTGTTCATCCTGGACAACACAGGCGCCCTCACACCAGACCAAGCGTTGTACGGTGCATCCCTACTTACAACGTCCATCGCTCTGCTGGACAACTAGACACTACATGGAGAGGGAGACCCCAAACTGGAGGTGGCAGCGAAGCCTTGGCCTCTTAAATGAATCTCAGGGCTTAAACCCAAGGCCAGCCATCTAGGAGTGATTCTGTTGCCTGCCAAAATTTACCTTCCTCACATACAGTAGATTCAATTGCTTTCCACAGCAAATGTCCCTTGAATTCGGTCCTTGCCACACTGACCTGCTGAACTGGGCTTTTTGGTGAAGCAGAGAAATCTGGGCTGAGATGGGTATCCAGAGACCCCTCCTTCCTACAGGGTGGGGTTTCAGATGATCTGCAGCTGTCACTGTGAAAAGAATATGCCAAGAGGTTGATAGGTAAAACCACAGACCCTTTATCAAGAGGGAGAGATGAACCACATCCAGATGAGAGCTCTTGAGACCTGGGGAAAGCCAGGAGCCTGGTCAATGTGGTAATAAAGAACACAGCAAGGAAGGACTTCACAATTCCTGAAGGAGATTTTGTCTCCCGATCCTCACAAACTTTGCTACTTTGAGTAAATGCTTGCCAGTCAGCAGAAGCAAAGCCAAATGTCTTCTGTAGCCCTCTCTGCAGAGAAGGTTCTCTGCTAAAAAACAGAGCTACTTTGCCAGAGTTTTCCAGTAAACTCTTTTCTTACAGATTCCAGTTTCTGGAGGTTCTTCCAGTTTGATATCCAGTTTGATACCAGCTGGGAGCTGGCAGGTCCCCATGCCCTAGAGAAAAAGTCTAATAATGGGAAGGATCCACATTACCTGTCTGACTCAAAGGTGATGGAGGGAATGTCAAACTTCACCCCCCAGGGAAGATCCTTCCCGTTCCCAGGTGGACCTTTTCTGACTTCATCTTTATTAGGATCCAGATGCTGACTTACATCCAGGGAAGGGCTGTTGTGGGGCTGCAGGAAGAGGGAAGAATGAGATCTTAAGCAGATTTCTCTCACTGTAAAGCTCCTCCTCTAGCCCTGGCCCCCAGCCTGTGGTCACAAAGATGCTCTTGATACCTCACATGTGCTTTTCCATAGCTCCAGCCACCTGCTAATTGCTCCTCTCCTGTGGAAGGGCACCCAAAGTAGTTTAATTTCTCATATAACAACATGACTAGCAGTAAGTTTATTATTCCAGATGAAACCCAACTCCTTGTGCTGTTCATTCTAGGCAATCACAATAAACAGGAGGCGCTGCTGGTTGTACTCCCTGCTGAAGACTCTGGCCATTTCCTGGCAGCCCCTTAAGTGTCTCAAAACACATGCAAGTTTTCCAAAGACAAAGAGGCCAGCAGCATCTTTCCCTTCTTGCATGAAAGGCCTGAGGACCTCAATAACACCTGTGCCACGAGCAAGCAGAGGCCTCCAGAGAGGATGGTCTCCTTCAGCAGTGGCTCATAGAGTTGGGTGTTTGGCCATCTCCCCTTTGCTTTTCTGCTTGCCACCAAGCCACAGTCATCTCTCTCAAATCTAATGCAACAGCAACTGGGAGGATGAACATGGTGGCTCATGCACAGCCCTGCCTGGGCCCTTTTCTGTTGCTAAAAGCCTTATGAGTTCTCTGAGTCAAAGGGAAGGAGAGCAGAGCTCCAGAGACAACCTGTTCATGAAACAAAGCTCTGTGCAGCTCCTGATGGGCACCAGGGCCTGGCCAGGCTTTGGGTGGGTGTGAATCTACGGCTGTGACACGAGATGATGGGACAAGGTTGGATTCTCCAGCACAGGGGTCTGCTCTGCCTTACCCTGAGCATGCTGGACATCACTGAGTGCAGCAGGAGCAGGCGGTTCAGCGTGCCCTCCTCCAGCTCAGAGAGGTGCAGGTGGTGTAACCTCACCAGTGTCTCCGGGACAGGAATGTTCTGGGCTGGAGCAGAGACAGGAAGGAAAAGTTAAAGGTCATTTCTAGAGAAACAGCTGAGAACTGTGGAGCTATGACATCCAAGACAAGTGTTTCTGGGTGGACTGTTCTCCACTTTGGCATCAGAAAACAAAGCTCAGAGGTAGCGACAGAGCAGGACCAAAGGAGCTGCTTTACCTTTTATCAGCATCTGCTGATGATGAATAATTTCTTCACAGAGCAGCGTGTGCTGCTGCAGTTGCTGGATCACAAAATCCTTCTGGCACAAGAGATTCTCCTTGTACAGCGTGTTTGCCTGCAGCTCCGTGTTGCCAAGCTCAAGCTCGTGGGCTCTGCAGAGGAGCCTGAGCACCTCCTGCTGATCCTCGCTGGTGATTTGTCTGGGGAAAAACTCCTCCATCTGGGAAGCTTTTTCCTTGGCATTTGCTAAGTGCTGCTCCAGCTCTGTCTGAAAGAGATAGACAGGGAGTCGTCAAGGCGGTTTGGCTTCTTGGAATAACAAAGCAGAGCAAATCTCTGCTGTGTTCTTCACGCTGAGATTAAAGTAATAGCTGCAAAAAGTATTTTGCTAATTGCACTAGCAGCCACCATGCTTCAGTCATGGCAGGTACATCCAGACACGTAGTCCTTGCCTAGAGGGGCTCACAAACACTAACATTAGCTGCAAAAAAAAATAATCACCAAAAGTGCTTACCAAAACACTGAACAACCAATGAGCGACAAACCCTACAGGTGTCCCTGAAAGGGGAAATGAGTTTGCAATTTCCCCTCGTCCTAGAAACCACAGGGACAGAGGCAGGATGCAAACATCAGTGTTCCCACGCTGCTTCCTTCAGCAGCCCAGAGCACTTAGGAGTCCAGCTGCAATCCAGGTGCCACGCTGCTTTTGTGGTGCTGGCCCAAGACCAGGAGAACCTCTCTGAGGTACGCTGCTGCCATCCTGCCTCCAAGCACCCGCCGGGCAGAGTCAGAATTGTGACCATAAGGGCACCTTCACCTCCTCACCTTCAGGGCCGCCGTCCTGCGCTGCTCTGCCAGCAGCAGGTTGATCTCTTCTCTTGCTGCCGTCACTTCGTGAGGTTCGGGTGACTCCATGGTGTCCACATCCCTGTCTTCCTCCTCCATACTTTCACCTTTCTCCTCCTTTGCTGGCTTGTCGTCCTTGCATCCACCCTGAGCCTTCTCCCCTTCCCAGCTGCCAGCAGAAAAAGAAAGGCACTTTCTAGGACATGGTGACACAACTCTAATGATGCATGCAGAGCCCTTCATTGTGTCTGTCCAACTTCTTCTTACATGACAGAAGCAGAACTAATTAGTCCAACTGCCCCAGAGCTGGGCAAGCCATGAAGAAGAGTGCAATTAGCTTCCTCCTGTAGGACAGGCCTCCTACGTAATCTTTCTATGAAAAGAACAGTGCCTGTCCCCACCTCAACACAAATTGTTGTCTATTCACAGCTACTTGTTGAACATCTCTAATGTTCTGAAGACTGTTTTAACTACAAATGACCCAAAGGGACTATAAACTTTACAGCAGCAGTAGGTGGGGGGACTAGTGATAATGAGAGGGAACTGACACCTACTTCTAGCTTAGCCAGAAGAAAGGGATGCTCCTGCTTTCTCTGACCTGGAGTCGTGCCCAGATGCAGTGCATCCAGAAGGGAAAACACTTCACAAACACAGAGAGACCAGACCACGGAAGGACCAACATTCCCAAACTGCACTGTCATCCAGGTTTTCCCATTAAAACACAAGCCCAGAATAAGGCCCAAATAGAGGGGAGGTACCTGCTGTTTGTCCCCTTAGTCTCGTGCTTGGAAACTGATGCTAGAGGTAGCTGGTTGCTTTATGGAGCTACATCAGATGATTGCATTTCAGTGCAGCACCACGGGCCGGCTGCAGCCTCCTCACAGGCAGCGGGAGGGATTAGGGATGTGTTTCTCGACAGCAGGAATCACCCGTTGCAAATATAGCACCTTAATCTCAGGCTCAGCGTCGCACGGACTTAATCTACCTTAAATCCACCTTAAATCCCTGGGCACCTTTTGCAGACCACCACCCTCCCACGTTTTGGTTTTTTTCCTCGTCATGTAAGTAAATCTCAAATCTACACTTGATCCCATCCGTTTGTTGTTTTTGTTGGGGGACATGACACGACACCATGGGATGGTGGCATTTCTCATGGTGAGTTTGGGGGTCCAAATCGTGCTGAAAGCCAAGGAGGTACTCACTCTGCGATTGTTAGGAGGTGCCTGCATGTATCAACGTGCAGCTCAAGGTTGCTGTTCTCCAGCTCCATCAGGCTGCGACGCATCTCCATTTGCTCCCTGAAAGCCTTCATCAGCTGTGCCCTCAAGGTGTTCATCACCTGGGGACTGTGCACCTCCCAGCCTTGGTGCCTCTCTGCTGCAGGAGAAGACATTTCTGACCTGACCTTAGGCCAGGTAAACTTCTGCCAGGACTCCACAAAACCACTTTTGGGCCCAAGCCTCTCCTTAGTTTGTAGGACTGCTTCGTTCTGCAGTCTCTTGAGGTTAATCATGTGCTTAAGAAATCAGATATATCTTTATATTATTAGCAATAAATAGGTCTGATTGCTACTCTTTTGTGAGCATTAAGGGGATACTGCATTGCAGGGACACCTCTTCCCCCTTTCCACTTGCCAAAACCAAAAAAGTATCAGTTTTCTGTGCTTGTTACCTAGAAATGACCTTGGGTATTGGCAACACAGACCTATTATACTCATGTCTGTCAGAGAACTTGACTACTTTTTGTTTCTTTCCGTGCCAGATTCCCTGACAAAAGGAACAATTCCCAGGGCAGAGCAATCAATGCTTTAGAAGCTTCACCCTGCCCCCTCCCTACTTTTTAAAAAATTTATTTATTTTTTATTAACTGCAACGAATCATACAACAGAATTCTGTTTCCTGATGCAGCCTCGGAGCCTGCAGTGACACAGGCTACAAACTTGGTCACCTCTCTGGAAGAGTCAGGACTTCCCCCAGCAAACGCCACCACTTGATGTCAAAGCTCTTTTCAAGGGCCGGTTTGTGAAATTTAGCACATTTTAACCTTGGGGAAGATGCTGAGAGGGTTGAATGTGTTGTCCAGCATCACGCAGCACATCAGAGACAGGCTCACATGGAAGAACAACTTCATTTCCCCTACCTAGCAGGTTGTCTTCTCCACTCTGCTTCTCTGCAGGCATTGGTGAACCAGCTTCCCCCAGCTATGTCTGCATGGAGGCCCACCACGAGCTACCACAACACATCCACACAACTTCTCTCACAGCTCCAGAATGGTTCTTGCTCCTGGCTCTACCTTGCAGATCCCTGAGGCCAGCGCTGGCTGTGCTTTTCTCTTTCTCCTGGTTTTTCACCCTCTCCTTCAGATGCTCCATCTCCCTGCGGAGGTCTGTGATGATGCTGGTGTATCGGTCAACGTTCCTCAGGTTACACTTTACCTGGTGAGCCAGAACACACAAGCATTTGTCCCACAGTCCATTATTGGCACAACAGCTGTAAACAAAGCTACGGTTTTGGTTGGAGGGACCCTGAATCCTGTGGTGGGAAGAGTTTGCGCTCTTGAGTGGGGAGACTGTAGATTGTGGTTTTCCCTAATTCTAGGAAATTCCAAAAGGCAAGAGATAAAAGCCAGGGACTTTGTGTCCACAAAGGGAAAACACAGAGATCTACAAAGTGCAAACCCTGTTGTAGATCATCGTTCATCTTCCTTCACCCCACAAATGTCTCCATTTTATTCCTCCTTTCTGCAGCCCTTCAGTTTCTCTTCCAAGCCCAGCATCCCCACACGTTGTCCTCCCAATAGCCATCTTCCACCCATCATTCCTTATGTTCTGTACCCAGGTCCATGCCCGGCACATCCTCCTCTGCCTTTCCATCATTCTGCTCCCTTGTTTTGATCCTCATATTCCTCTTCTCATCCGTGACCCACACAATTTGCTTTCTGCTGTTCCCTTCATCTGCTTTTCTTCCCTTCTAACCAACACGCCGAGTTTCTACACTGTCCTGGAGTTTGTCCTCCTTTCACCAACTACATTTTAATCTCTGACCCCCACCTCCCTTGTGAGTTTTTTGCCCTTTTACCTGTGTCTTGATGTTTTTGGCTCGGTAGGCATAGATCAAGGTCATTCGAGATTCTTCAAAGGAGGTGCTGGCGGGGCTGATATGTGCAATCATAACAGTCCTGCTGTTGCCCCCCAAGGAGTCCTAGAGGGGTGCAGGGTGGATGTGGTTAGTCCAGACACCACAGGGGCTGGCTGCTCGGTGGTAACAACCATGGCTGGTTACCCCTGCAGTTCATTGAGATTCCAATGGAGAATCCCAATTAGGAGTGAAGGAAATGCTGGTAAAAGACTATTCATTAGGCCCTTTCTCCATCAACAGCAAAATCAATAAGTAATTAAATTTCCTACAAAAGAAGAATTTTTGCAAGGAAATGGCAATTTCCACAGATACGCTGGCAGCTTCTCAAACAGAAGCCTGCCTTTTTCTCCAGCCCTTCTCCACCCTCTGCATCCTCTAGAAAACACATCTGTCAGGCAGTGGAGCACCAAGGTTTGAGGTGAGGTTCAGAAATGATGTTTTTTTAAAAAAAAAGATCCATAAAATAACCCGTGAAGCAAAGAGCCTGTCTGACACCTTCCCAATTTCCTACAACAGCACACAGTCACTCTCTTTCTCCTGCCCCAACATTATCTAAATTTATTGGCCAATTTCTGGCAAATCGTATAGAAGGGATAAAACATTCAAAGGCACTGAGTTCATTAAAATTGGAAAAAACCCCACACGTATCACCTGTGAGCTTAGAGGCACACAACCCAAATCGATAGGATTTCCTTAACCCTTGGTTGGACTAGATGATCTTAAAGGTCCCTTCCAACCTAACCAATTCTACCTTTCTACAGGACATCCTTCCTTAACACTGTAGATGACAAGACAAGAAGTTTATTGAGGAGTCAGCACTGAGCCAAGCCCTGATTGTACTGTGATACCCACACAAGATCCTGGAGGAGCTCTCCAAGCTGCATAAAGACACCGCGTGGACATACTCGAGGATGAGCCCTGTCTGATTTGAGGGGTGATTCCAGCTCAGCTCCTCGGTGACCCATGGTGGACAGTACCTTCAGCAGGCGTGTGAGCTTGCTGTCCCGAAAATTAACGAATTGGGCCCGGCTCCCCCCCTTCTCGCTCAGAGCATTGATGCAGTTGCCCAGAGCCAGCAGCGAGCGGTTGATGTGGGCTCCTTCCTTCATCCTCTTGCCCCTGTTCTGCGTCTGTTGGGAGGGAGGACAGACAGACAGACAAAGCACACTCTTCAGAACGCTGGGTCTGTGCCTGGGGAAGCAAGATGTGTGGCACCACTGGGGTCAAGGCAATGCCTCCTGCAAAATCAACCTGAAATTGCAGGGTTAAACTCCACTCTGAGGCACAGAGGTGCTGGTCAGAGCACATTTCTTGGAAAAGATGACCCAGCTGTGACCTCTGGGCACTTAAAAGATAGCTATTAGTTATCTTCTAAAGATGATTTCAGAAATTAAGATGCATAACTACAGAATTCCTGGTCTCAGCAGAAATACTGGGTATGTAAATCTCTCTCCCTCAAATCACCTCCCTGAGTTACAGCATTTCCTCCTTCCCACAGGAGCCAGCTGCCTTATTTTCCACCCACCAGCATCCCTCCCTTCCACTGGCACCAGCTTTCTCTCTGACAGCCCCAGCTGGTCCCTGCCCAATGGACCTCAGATTCGCGGCTCTTTTTTCAGATCTGAGAAAAGGCTGCACCCAAAAGCTGTTTCATATTTTTCCAGGGATACCAGCTGGTCTGATAGAAAATATTACCAATACCATCAAACTTTGCCTATTTTTAGGCTGTCTCAGGTACAAACTACTGCTGTAAAGCGACAGAGAAACACGCACAGTTTTCTCCAGGGATGAGGATGGCCATGCAGACCCTGCACAGCAGGCCAGGGAATCCAGCTTGGTCTCACCAAAAGCTGCTGAGATCCAGCCATACCTGGGCTGCTCTCTCTGACCCCGCCAAGTCGACCATGAAGAGCTTTCCAATCCTCAGTTCCTCGCCCGTTGCCTTCCTTCGGCTTTTCTGCGTCACCGTCACCTGCAGCACGGCGTGCGAGCGGGAGGAGGCCTTGTTGGCAGCAGTGGGCTCCTGTGTGCGCTCCTTGTTTCCTTTTGTCAACAGCTGCATGATCTAAACGACATGGAAAAGCACATAGAGACATCCTCTGCTGTGAGGATAGGCTTAGAGAGTTGGGGGGTTTCAGTCTGGAGAAGAGAAGGCTCCTGGGAGAACTTAGAACCCCTTCCAGTCCTTAGATGGGCTCCAGAAAAGCTGGGGAGCAACTTTTGATCAGGGAGGGGAGCCATAGGATGAGGGGGAACAGTTTTAAACTGAAAGAGGGGAGATTTAGATTAGATACTAGAAAGAAATTCTTTGCTGCGAGGGTGGTTGGACACTGGCCCAGGTTGCCCAGAGAAGCTGTGGCTGGAGGGGTTCAAGGTCAGGTAGGAGGAGTCTTGGAGAACCTCGTTTGGTGGGAGGTATCCCTGCCCATGGTTGAGGGTTGGACTAGATGGCCTTTAATGATCCCTTCCAACCCAAACCATCCTATGAAAGCAGCGTGCAGCCTGGGGAGCAGAGCTGGCAGGAGTTGAGCTGAGGATTTCAGCCACTCACAGGGCCTCATGGCCAGCTCTTTCTGTACAATTCACCACATTAATCCACTTCCACCGAGGTCCTGCTGCACAAGGTCCTTGTTACCGAGTAAGGACGTTGGGAAAGCATCCAGAAATGTTAAAGCACTGTTGCATGTGAGCAGAGTCCCCCTCCCTTTCTCCTCACCATGGACTGTAGCCCCAGGTACCTCCTGAGCATTTGTAGTAGAGACTTCTGTGATTCCTGATATCTGGATGCTGCCTCTGGAGTCCTCTCTCAGGTCTAAGAAACCTGAGGATGGGTTCAGGAGGTCACGGATCACTTCGTTATAGATCTGAGGGTAAGAAATGAGTGGTTGGTGTGGGACTGGCATTGGGTCCTTAGATCTACAAAGAAGGTTGAGTTGATCCTGTATTTCTCTGGGGTGTGAGGGAAGGTTTGAGCTGTACCACCCGAGGGGAGCAGTGTGTGGTGGCCAGACTTGGACACCCCACTTCCCACAGAGCGTGGTTCTGAGGCAGCATGGACACTTCACCTCCAGGTAGGACATGGAGACTGTGTAATCCATCTCCTCAGCAGTAGCTTCAAGGGCTTTGAAGAGGTCCTCGAGAGAGCGAATGTAAATCCCTGGGTCACAGTCTGTCCCCAGCATCGTGTAGGTTTTTCCTGTGCCTGTTAAAGAAGATCAAAGACCAACTTCCATGTGAGCACGTTTCCACAACAAGTAAAGGCCAGTCTCTTTCTGATTTCTGTCCTTTGGTCCAAAACTTCCTGCAGTTACTCCCGTTTCTCACCCCACAATGATGCTGCCACAAGAAAGATTTGGCACATGCCATCCAAAACAGGTAGGAAGAGAACATACAGATGGGCAGGTCAACTGCCCACTAGGTGTTCAGAGCTAGGGTAGACATATTTTCATAGTATCTGCAGTCTATAGGTACTTTCTACAGCTGTATCTATTCTCCCGAGACCACTCTCTAGCATTGTACAGGTGCCCTCCTCACCTCCTCCTTCTTAACGAGGAGATTTATCTCCACTGAATTCCACCCCAATTAAGTGACTCCTCAAACAGGGCAGCTTCGCTGGTACTTTAGCATTAACGGAAGATCCATACTTCCTGATGAGAATGGTATTTTAATGCTTCATTCTTGTCCTCAACAGTGAACAGATAATTGGCATTATAGTTCATTTCTGGTTTGTGGAGACGTATTTTATTCACCTGGAGCTGTACAGCTACAGGGACTACTTTACCTGTTGGACCGTATGCAAAAATGGTTGCGTTGTAGCCAGAAATGACTCCTTCTATCAGGCTCTTGGTGGTAGACACGTATACTTCCTCCTAATTCAGTCAAAAAAGCATAAAGTTATCATCAGGCATAACAGCTGTCCAAACAATCTATACCCAATTGCATTCCCCATGATTTTCTCACTATTCTTTACAAATTTCCTGGGCTTTGGAACTATTTGTGAACTTGAATTCATTGAATTTTTGACACAGCATCAAAATGAGCAGAAAAGCACAGAGGTTTATTGAATTTTCTGAAGGCAGGCAAGATTCTGGAGCTTACTAAAATAAATACACTTAAATTTGATTATTTTCTTGGACTCTGAGTGTGGAATGCTTTGGTTTTTCCTTTGTGTCTGCTGAATAAGGCAGTAAATTCTCTCCCTGACATTATTCTTTACTGAGAAATGCCACTGGGCCTCCAGAGATGTCTTAGGCACCATCCAAGGGCCCTACACTGAAGTTTCAGTGAAGAAAGAGAAAGCAGACAATGGGGTTGCTTGTGAGAAGCAAGGCTGCAGCCACATCGTGGTGACCACAAAACGCAGGTGGTCCTTGTCCTGCACCTTCCATCTGTCTGCAAAACATGGCTCAGTGGGGGCACCAGAGCTCCTTCCCCAGCCTGTAGAACAGGGAAGAAGTGTATGAGCAAGAGCCAAGCAACGTGACCATGATCTCATCCACCAGGGACCTGGGGAGACAAAGCTCGTCATCTCTTCTCGGGTATGTTGCAGTCGGGGAGTCCCAGTGTGGGAGGGGGAGGCAGAGTGAATACAACATGTCGTCCCCCCTCCAGCTTCCACGAGGAAAACCCTCACCTTCAGCATTGTCACCTTTTCTCCAGGTGCAGTCCTACTCACCTGCCAAAAACATTAATCTAAGCAGGGAAAACAGTTCTAACATTAAGCCTTTCGGTTAAAACAAAGGGGAAGGGTGTTACCTGGGTTGCTCTGTGATCAAAAACCCTGTCAAATACAAATGCTCTTTCTCGGGACCTGTTAGCTCGCAGGATGTCATCTGGATCTTCACTTGGATCCCTCAGGACCACCCTCTGTTATAAGACAAAGTGAGAGGAACCCCCGTTATTGTCCGGGCTTGGTTCGGGATTTCTTACAGCATCTCTGGGCCAAAGGGACGTTGTGCTACAGCTCAGCGTGGATAACACCCTCACGGGCACAACGGGGGGCCCGACCAGCTTTGTTTTGCAACCGGTGTCTCAACTTCTGCCCTTTGGAGAACCAGCAGCTGCTGCAAAAATGCTTTGAAGGTCCGTTGTGCAGCCAAAGAGCCGCGGCGTTGGGCAATCGCAGTGACTGCAGGGATGGGATGGGACACCCCACCGGCCACCACACAAGCAGAAGGGGGACACCACCTCTTACCCTCAAGTTTCAGACCAAGGAGCTGTGAAATGAAAGAATTCAGTTCCTCGGGAGCAAAAGCTCCCAAAGTCATCGTCCCAAAGCCTTTCCTGCAGAAGGACTGATAGAAATACCCGCCGTGCTGCAGGACAGAAACTTAATTCCATTTCTGGCTTTTTATTAAGGAAAAAAGAAAGATGGGAAAGGAGTTGCAGCAGGTTGCAGAACTGGTTCTGTTTCTTTTCAGTCCCTTAGGATCTATTTTAGTTCATAATTATCACAGTATGTAATTACTTTGGAGAATAGTATTCTTTCTCCTGCACTGAAACAGCTCATGAGGAGATGCTCAGGCCTCCAGGGAAGGGGCAGAGAACCCTCTGCCTCCTGCTGCAGAGCAGCTCTCACTCTCTCTCAGGTAAACAGGTCATTAGGTAAGCAATTAAGAGGACAGATCAACCGCCACTTGACCCAGAGAATGACCACACTGGGGTGGGAGAGAGACAGGTGTCTTG
>BJBW01000702.1:68730-178676 GCA_004320125.1 Scolopax mira | reverse complement strand
AGAGTAAACTCCAAAGGGAACTCCTGGCTTATCCCTGGCGGCGGCAGCAGCATTTCCCCGTAAAAGATGGGCTGGCACATCATCGTGTGCACATGAATTGGGGGAATCAAAAGCTGGGAGAAGGAGATCACCTTGTTTCCTTGAGGAATTTTCTCAGTAAACACTTTCAGGCCCCTTTTACTGAGTCCTTGTTATGTCCAAATTCTGCTCGCAGCGCATCCACGCATCTAAAAAAGCCCTTCTCTTCAAACCTGGGGCTATCACCGGGTCCGACTGGCAGCATTTGAGATCTTCTGCTGTTGCACGGAAGCATTAAAACCTAACAAGGCACTAATAGAGTCAATTTTGAGCTAGGATTAATAAGCAGACAGAAGCACTTCTAAATGAGTTAGGCTGGGAGTAAAAATAGCAGGGAACAAGATGTAAATCAAAATAAACCAAGAAATCCAAGTACTTCAACTGCCCAGTCAATTAATTTGCTTCCATAATGAGGATTATTTGCATTATTAAGAGAAACTCATTCTCATAGATAGAAGTTACTCAGACTAATGTAATGCACATTTCCTTCCCAGGTTTCCATTAGAGAAAATAGCTCTCAGGGCAGATGATGCACATCTGAATAAGCTGTATAAAAACAAAGCCAATATCCTTGTGAGGTTAATGGCTGCTTTAAAAAAAGAAAAGGGGGGGAAAATTGATTTTTCACCAATAAGGCACAAAACAAAAATTGCATTTGTAAGATAATCCATAAAGAGGAAAGAGAGATTGATGCTCTTTTTGCTTTTGAGGGCTGTTATCCTTTGACTATTGCGTGGAGACAAGAGACAAGGTGTATTACAGAATTAGCGAGCATTCCAAAGGGGTTTAGAGAAAGAGCAGCTGAAGCACGATAGAAAATAATGGGATTTCCACTGGAAAAGAAGATAAATGACAAGGGCATGGTGAAAATATGTAAATAGACACAGCAGTGTAGAAAAGGTCAAGTTGGGGCCTCCTACAGTTCCTGCCTCTTGCAAAGAGGAGCAAGAGGTGAAAGGTACAGAACTGGAGAAGTGATGTTTGCAGGGGATAGAGTCACAGAATGCTATGGGGTTGGAAGGGACCTCTGGAGATCATCCAGTCCAACCCCCTGCCAGAGCAGGGCCACCCAGAGCAGGTCCCACAGGAACGTGTCCAGGTGGGGTTTGAATGTCTCCAGAGAAGGAGACACCTACACCTCCCTGGGCAGCCTCTGCCAGGGCTCTGCCACTCTCACAGGGAAGAAGTTCCTCCTCAGGTTTAGATGGAATTATGTTCAAGTTTGTGCCTGTTCCCTCTGTCCTGTCCCTGGGCACCACTGAAAAAAGACTGGCCCCATCCTCCTGACACCCACCCTTGAAGTATTTATAGGAGTTGATCAGATCCTCCCTCAGCCTTCTCTTCTCCAGACTAAGAAGACCCAAGTCCCTCAGCCTTTCCTCACAAAGAGAGATGTTCTAGTCCCCTCATCATCTTTGTAGCCCTTTGCTGTGCCCTCTCCAGCAGTTCCCTGTCCTTCTTGAACTGGGGAGCCCAGAACTGGACCCAGTGCTCCAGATGCAGCCTCACCAGGGTAGAGTTAGAGGGACATCATCCTGCTGCGTCCCAGAAAGGTGGGATTTGAAAGCAAGTATTCCCACGGGACCCAGAAGAGCCAGACCTCGTGGTGGCCCTGGTTGGTGGCCAGTGCTCACCTGAGCATCCACACTGTGAGTGACGAGAGCAGCTCCCTCCTCAGCTTCTGCCTGGTTGAGGGGACGGATGCGAAGGGCCACCTGTGGACACAGCACACACGGGGGGCTCACGACTGCGGGGGCCACCTGGACTCACCTGTGAGAGGGCTCAGCTCTGCACCAGCAGCACCTACAGCTTCTCCCTGAGTCATTTCCACTCATTGACCTTAAAACCTTAAGTTTAGGGCCTGGAGAGTCTAAGAGAGCTTATAAAGTTTAAGCCAGTTAATTCTCTCACGATCTGCACTTTTATCTTGACAAATTCTTCCTCCCTCTTCCCCCGTTTCTGTCTCTAACACAGCGAGACTCCAACTGATTGACAGAGAAGGCGGCGGAATGAACTCAGCCGTGTCATCGCTGCTGCCAGCAGGAACCTCTGGAGATGTGGGACCGTGGTACCAACAGCCCTGGAGCTGAGCAGGCTCCCAGGCTCCCCCAGTGATCCCAAAACACTGATTAAAGTCATCCATGACAAAGAAAGGGAGTTGCGTTTCAGTAAGTCCCCACTTTGTTTAATCCCAGGTAATGATCATTATGAGCCTGTTCAACCAGATCAGAGCAAGTTGGCCCTGATCCGTGCAGGTCCCAGGGGGCTCCTCGGGAGCTGGAATTAATCGCAGGATTATAAAGTAGCAATTAATTGCCAGAGCCTTGTGCCACAACTCAATCAGTCAGAAGCACTGTACTCCATTTTCACAGAATGATTTGGGTTGGAAGGGATCATTGAATCCAGCCAGTCCAACCCCCAACCGTGGGAAACCTGACCTGGAATGTTTCCAGGGATGGGGCATCCAACACCTCCCTGGGCAACCTGTTCCAGGCTCTCACCACCCTCACACCAAAGAAGTTCTGCCCCACATCTCAGCTCCATCTCTCCTCTTTCAGTGTCAAATCCTTCCCCCTCCTCCTGGGGCTCCCCTTCCTGATCCAGAGTCCCTCCCCAACTTTCCTGGAGCCCCCCTTCTTTAGAGACTGGAAGGGGCTCCAAGGTCTCCCTGGAGCCTTCTCTTCTCCAGGCTGAACCCCTCAACTCTCTCAGCCCCCCCTCCCAGCAGAGGGGCTCCAGCCCTCCCAGCATCTCTGTGGCCTCCTCTGGCCCCGCTCCAGCAGCTCCATGTCCTTCTGCTGTTGGTGACCCCAGAGCTGGGGGCAGCCCTGCAGGGTGGTCTCCCCAGAGCAGAGGGGCAGAATCAAGTCTCTCTTCCCCTCCAGAGAAGACCACCAATTCAAAATCCCACCTAAAAGCTGTCCTTGGCATCTCAGCTAATAACAGAGACTTGGAAAATTCTATTTTCACTTTTCCATAGCTGTTTTCCCTTTCATAAAGGACAGCAGCATCCCCTGAGCAGCTCCTGCCAGGAGAGCTGGTGCTGACAAAACACGGCGTAACGCTCAGAAACGATGCCTCATCAGGAGGGTGTGCAATTATTCGTTCCACGTCCCCACCAGTCACAAGCCACTAGTTACTATAGGAACCAGATTTATTTTCACAATCACAAGCTACACGTCAATTTAACGAGGGTTTCACGAAGAGCTCCCGGTCTCGAGCACCAGGGTAGATGTTGCTGAGTATCTCCGAGTATCTCTGAGCACAGGGTGGGCTCCCCGGTTTTGGAAAGCTTTTAATATTGACAAGAATGGAACAATTAACAATTAACTTGGCTTCGTCACCTCCCTGAACTCGTCTGAGTGACACAAGCACCTCATTCCCACGGGCTGAGCTCACCTCTGCAAAGCATTTGGAAGTGTTATCTCGGACACCATAATCCCAAATCCTGCAGGAAGAGCAAGGGATGGTGCAAGTGTCTCTCAGAGAGAGCCTTGACCTCCAGAAAAGTCCCGTTAATCCCTGCATTGGGTAGCCCCGGCCACTGAGGGTAAGAAAACAAACCCCAATAAGCAGCATGTGGAGACGGGTCACACCAAGTACTAAGGATTTTTCTTGCATTAGAGAGGAATTCAAGGTATTCCAGATATTATTGACTTTATTTCAAGTGATTGCGCTTTGAGCCGACATTTCTGTGTCTGCCTCAGCCGTGTTCCAGCACAGGGGGAGGGCAAGGCTTGGGTTTGAGAAAGAGTCTGAAGGGGCTGAAGGCTGAGGCTTGGGAGAGGATGATGTTTTCTCGCTGCTCTTACTGTGATCACCACAGAGAAACACTGAGGTCCTGGAGCAGCAGCGGGGGCTCAGACAGGACCATAATCCCAGCTGCTTATTAGCAATAAGTCTCCCAGACAGATCCCAAAGAGATGGACATGCCAAAAAATCACTGTTTGAGGTGATCAACCACCTCACCACCAGCCTGGTTACCCTGCCTCACCTCCCCTGCTGTAGGTTTTTCTCCTCTGTAGGATACTTAAACCCAACTTTTGCTTTAAACCACACAGAGCCAGCCCAAGAACAGCTGAGGAACACTGTAGGAAAAATGCTGGGTACAGCCCAGCTCCTCCATCCCGTGTCCTCCCCAAAGCCAGAGACTCACCAGAAGCTGCTGCTCCTTCATGGCCGAGCTGCCGGACGATGCTGGCTCAGGGCTGGGTGGTTTGCCCAGGGAGGTGCACATCATTGAGGACCTTCAGGAGGCTGCAGAGGCAGAGACTGAAGGGTTCAGAGGCAGCAGCAGCAGCATCTATCACCTTCCCTGGGGAAGGGAGAAGTGACACCTGCGCTCCCCGGGCTGGGAGATGGCTGTGGGGACAGCAGGAGAGGCAGCAGTGAAAGGCCGAGCCCCAGAAGGAGTCTGTCACCAGGGAACACAGTGAAGGGGCTCAGGAGAAGCAACGTGACCAACATGCAAGTCCAAATTTGTTATTTATGTGCAAAACCATCTGCACCCCCTTGGTGAGCAGCTCACAACCTTCATTTTCTGCCCTTGAGGATGCCACGTTTCCCCTAGGACCAAACACACAGCACAACCAGGGCCCACAGCCCCACCAAAAGCCAGGCAAGAAGCACCCAAGCCCCTCTGGTCTCATTCAAGACATGCCAAGGTCTCAACTCAAGCTGTTGAGACCATCAGGAAAGAGTTTGCTACCTCCCTGGGCCTCCCTGAGGCTTCAGTGGGACTGACTCCATGCACAGGGACATCACTCCTGCGTTCAGGATGACCCTCCTCCAGTGGGTTTAGTGTCAGTCCATTCGTTACAATGATCTACCAGGAAAAACACAAGATCACCTTCCATCTTCAGTATTTGTTGACAGTAAACAAGTCAAAGCTCATGAAAGTTACAGTAAGGCTTTATTAAGAAAATATTAGAATTTAAGAAGTTAAAACTGGGTACAGCAAGCAAAAACTCGCTCTATGAAGTTTGCATTAAGGACTGTAGATGGTTAGAAAGTCACAAGAACATTTCTTTATTACAAATCAAAATAAAGACTGTAAAAGCAAAGACTAGCCCAGGATTATATGAATTGTGCCAGTTAATCTTGCTATTTAAGACCAGTAATTAAAAATATTTGGGACAATACATTAACAAAGACAATGAGATACTACTTAAGGTGTTTCTCCCCCGAGCCCACCATCCCATGGAGATACAACTGCTGCAGGAAGCCTTTTTCCCCCCTCCCTCTCCATCTCTCTATACAACATCCACAAACCTGCTTCTGTTTTGACCACCCATCAGAAGCCCTGACGAGGCCCCAGGCTGAGAACCAGCAGCACAGAGGGTACAGACCACCACGGGTTCAATCCAAGGCAGCCCTTCCTCCCTGCTACAACTCCTTGTTTTTCTGAGATACACCAAATAGTCTATTTACCAAATACATACCCATAAAGCGATTTCAGGAGCACATAATTTGCAAAAAAACATTTAGGGTAAGAAGCACTAAAAAAAAAGAGACATTAATTGAGGGGAGCAGTATGGAAATGCCAGCATTACCCATGAGAAGAGGCCTTAACTGCTGCTCAGGACAACATCTCAACAGCTTCCAAAGCTCCTACAGAAGCATCAAGTTTCAGTTTTTCATTGTTTTCTTTTTCTCCCCCCATGTAATTCACACTTCAGAGAACATGTTAGAAGAGAGCTCAATTCATTTAACATCAGCATTACATCCCTTTACTTTGAAAATGGCCAGGGATAAAACCCAATAGCCTGTTAAAACTTCATTGCATGGAGACAGAGGAAAAAACATCCTTTCAACCCAATTCATAACTTAAAAAATGGTTGAGAAGTCACCTCTTCACAACTAAAGGGTAAGTGAAAAGATTCCTGCTAGAGAGGTTCAAGCCATTATTGGAAAACCTCCATGTGCTACAAGTTCTTCTGCATTGTTTTGCCAGACAGTAAGTATTTTATTCCAGTCTAGTTGAGATGAACTTGGTAAATAGTGTGGGCAAAACTTTAATCATCTGTATATATACATTGTGAATGAACAAGTACAGAAAAATGTAAACTAATACAGACTTCTGGAAAAAAAAAGAAAAGAACAACCAAACAACCCACCTGCTGGTTTATGAGTGAATTATTGAGACTAAGTCAATATGGAACGATTATTGAGGAGAACACGGAGTCAAGGGAGGGGCTGGTGCATTTTCCATCACACGAAGTTTGCCCCAGGACAAGGAAAAGTGAGTGCAAAACCCACGACTGCCCCTTGGCTGCCTCTAGGCCCAAAGGGTGGTCTCTGCCCCCCACCACGGATCTGCCAGGTGCTGCTGTGTGAGCCCAGGGTTTAAAGAGCCAACCAAGAGGGCTCATAGTAGCCGTTTCACTGGCCAGTTCAGGAGGAGCCAGGAACATCCTCATTCTCCTCTCCCCTCACAGGGCAAGCAGCAGGGCAGCAACCTCTTTCACTGCTCTGACAATATCCAGAAAAGAATTTCTGTTCATAAATATGAATATAGAGAACTTGGTCCACCAGCTTTAAATACTCTTTTCTCCTCTGAGCAGAGAGGGCTTTAGAAATGAAAGCAGGTGCTGTGAGAGGGAACGTAAGGCATGTGCCTACACAGCATTTCTCTCAAAGTTTGCAACTTTCTCTAATCACTTGGTTTAATCCAGTAATTCCTGAGGCCAGTATCAGTTTGCAATGGTTTACGAAATCCACTCATTTTGCAGTCACTCCACTAAACAGAACAGGTCAACATTAATGAGCCACACCATCACTGTAAAAACCAAACAAACCACAACACAAAACCAGAAGAGCCACAAAGAACAGAAATAAAAAAAAAAAACCACAAAAAACAAACCCAAACCCAAGCAATCATCTAGTAGCAAACACCCTCCTATTACTGTGGGTATGTCTGACTCCCATCACCCAGGGAAAGACTCCCTACAAACAACACGGAGCCAGCCCAGTTTTAGTATAGGTCTGCTTTTATTTCCATATTCAGCTCTTTGAGGGAGATGTCCTTTCTCAATCTGAAAGGAGGAGGATATAGCCCACTGTAGTGCTGCTTCAGCACACTAAGACACATCCCACGAGAAACGGCTCTGTTGACTTTTCCCCAAACAAAACAAACACCCGTCCATGCACTCGGGACGTAGAAAGAGTTCTCAAACAGAAACATCGTGTGTGTGTGTGTGAGACAGAGGTGCACCAATGAATCTCACCTCCCTGGCAATAGTCAGACTGCCAGTCGGTAAGTACTGCACGGGAATCAGTAAGTAAATACTGGTAGTAGTGGGTTTAAAAAAGGAAAAAAAAAAAAAGGGAATAAAAATTTAAAAGCAGCGCCTTTCCAGTATCTCACTGCAGCAGGCAGCAAGGCTTAAAGGCACTACAATGTGTCAGAATGGAAAAAACCTGGTGCATCCACCCTTCCAGAGTGCAAGAATATGGATTAAAAATTCCAAAGTTGATGTAGACTTTCTGAAAACGAACAAACTTCTTTTCAGCACAAGATATGGTGGTGCTGCAGGAAAGGAAGAAGAGAGGTGAGTTAGTTACTGTGCTTTTATACAAACAGCTCTGCCTTACCACTGACAAATGCTGGGGAAAAGCTGCAAAACCACATTTTTCACCCATTCTTAAACTGACATTTGTATAAATGCAGACACAAGGCAGCTTCTCTCCCTCCTCTTTCCATAAAAGATCTCCCATGTGTGGGACACAGATAAGCCAGATCTGGCTACAGTCAAAGGTATCAAGGCTATTAATTTTTTCTACTGGTACAAAATGGGTATTGCTCATATTTTATTTAAACTCCTTAGATACATGGAGGCTGAAGAGCTGTTGGGTGACTTGGGCTTTAAGTGGAGTCCTAAACATGACAGAGCAGGAATGCATTCCAGGTTTTAAGTCCTATGTGCCTTCACTATTAAAATATTTCTTTTCCCTCCCCAATAAAAAATGTCCCAAAGGACATTTCCTAGAGCAATGGCTGAAAGTAGCCTGTTTTTCAACATACAAATATTCACTATGAATTCACAAAAGGAACTGGCAAAAGCACTGGATTAAATAAAATATTTAATCAATAAACAGTGCCAGTCAGTAATGAGAATCTGCCACTACCTGAATTCTACCCAACATTTCTAGAAAATTGATAGAGTTCATGTAGATATTTAAACATTTACTCAAATTTCTATCAGCCCACACTCAGCTTGTTGTATAATCCTCAGCACAGCATTTAAACTCTATCCAATCTTCAACCAACACACAATTTTTCCAAAAAGCAAAACTTCTAATACTAAATACAATTCCTTCTGCTGACAGAACTGTAGAGTTTGCAATTCACTGTGTTTGAAAGTTGACCCTGACTCTGTTGTGGGGTTGAGCACTCTGGGAAGACAGGACACACAGAGTTTTCTGCTCACCACAGCTCATAAACCTGACTGTTTGTGATTACTTTTAAAAAGAGCTTTTGTTTGTCCCTTTTAGCCACAGAGAAGACATAAACCAACCCAAAAAATATAACAAATTCACTCCCGCAAGAAACTAACTTTTCCAAGCAAATTATCAATCTATTCTGACAGAAAAAGTTTCTCTCTACTGAGAGATATGCCTCTTACCACAGTTTTATTAATTACTCTGGTTCTGCAAGGGTAATAATCTCTTCATTGATAAAAAATTCAACAGTCTCCTCCTCCCAGTCATCAACATTGCTGTCCAGCTCATCCGTGTCTACCCCTGGAAGGGAGAAAACATTAACACTAAATGTATCAAAGACAGCAGCAAGGGAAAGTTGATGCTTTTTGCACAAACAGTCCTTCAACCAGCAGTGAAGTTAGGTATTTTAGTGCTTTAAATCATAAGGACATGCTAAATTCATTAAGTGACAAACAAGCACTACTGTCTCCCATCACAACATTTTCTGGTTTAATGCAACACACAAATAAATCTCTTCATGGGTCAGGCCAATGTTTGTCTCAAAGAGGTGAGGTAAAACATTGATAGCAAAAATCTGGCAGCAGTATTTGAGCTTTCTCCCATAAAAAAAAAAAAAAAGAAATCTGTTGTAATTCAGGATAAAGAGTATAAATAATCTCCAGAGAAGAACAGACAAGCTTTGGCAGGAAATGGAGGAAGAGAAGCAGCAGATGAAGCCCCAGAAGAAAGTATTTATTTTGTAAGCAGCAGCAAGTTCTTTCTGAGCAGCAAGTCTTTACAAGTAGAAGGCCAGCCTTACCTCCTCGAAGCTCTAAACGCTCGTTCCTCTGCTCCATGTACAACTCTTGTGCCATCTTGCGGTACTTTCTGAACTCCTCCATCATCGTACGTCTCCTCTCCACGAGCTCCTGCAGAGACAGGAAGAGGTCATTAAACCTCCCCAATAAATCAAATCCACATGGGATGCATTTGTTAGCAAGTTTCTCATGAACGTACTCTCTACCGACTTGGGAAAAAAAAAAAGATCTTTTTCTTATGTAATCAAAAAGCTCCATTGGTGAGTTTTGTTTTCTTTTTAAGAGCTTTTCTTGAAGACTGGCTAATACAGCAGGTCACTAAAATTTTGCCAGCTTTGCTTACTTTTGAGGTAACCCCAGTGTCTCTCCAGACTAATTACTGTTTAACCTGAGAGTTTAGTAACATCTGTCTGAACTGCCTATTGAAATTAACTCTAAATATCTAGAGTCAAATGAACACAGATACTTGTTATAAAGGAAATTTAACTTCTGTATCACCTTTGCAAAATAACTACAGGACAGGGTACAAGAAATTAATCTACATTATTATATTCCAAAATTGTCTTGCCTTTGAAGCTTTGGACTGGCTCAGGCGATCCTTCTGCTCGAATATCTTGGAGTATTTCTTCAGGTCCTTCTTAATTTGCTGTAAAACAGGGAATTGTATTTCAACTAGGATATCAGACTAGCAATCAAAGCCATGATATTCTGTAAGAACTCCTTCAGAAGGCCTAAGCAGGCTTTGCATTTTTGAAAGACATCTCTCTTGGGCAATTCCCCTTCACTCTAATTTTGTTTGTTCTTCCTGGCTTACAGATCAGAAATGCTTCTCTACACATGCAATTAGCGAAGTTTGGACAGCTACATTTGATTTTGTTATTCTCTGTATCGTTTCACTGTACCCAGACTGTAAGAAAAACTGGTCATCGTTTCTATTCTGTGCTTGAAGAACAGTTAATATCTACAGTCATTCCCCCCAGAAGTGAGATCTCCTACAGCAGTATGTTTGGGATTTGGGGTTTTTTATTTTTCTCCCCCCATCCCCAAATTGAGGACAAAAGGCGATTGTGTGATTCTGTAATAGTTCAAGCTACATCCTCAAGAAGGAATAAACCAAGTATGCACCAAATCAATGACAGGAGGAAGATTCACTTGAATCCACTACCTTTATCTGATCCTCACTGAGCAAGGTGGCTGGTCGTGGTCTCCAGAGGAGCTGACAGAACCTGTCTTTATTGTTTTTCTGAAGCAAACGGCCTTGGAAGGTCCATAACCAATATGCGTTGTCCACCTGGAAAAGAAGTGCACCATCTCAGTCAAGATAAGCTGCAACTTAACACTCTGGTCCTCACTCTATGTCTTAAGGGTCTTTTTTATAAAAGCAGCACCATTAGTCAACAGAATCAAGGTGCTCTTTTCATGTCTGTCTTGCACAAGTGAAATTCTTCAGCAAAATATTTGTTCCACTGAAACTTTTCGAGAAGTTACTTTCTGGAGGATCACAACAGTTTGAAACTAAGCCAGCCCCTCTATCATATTCTGAAGTTTCAGACTCTATATTTGTACAGGAGAGATTACAGTGCAGTGGCTGGAACAGTGCAAACGTACTGACAGCTTCAATAAATCCCACTGTTCTGTGTGAGTCACATGGAGAACAAGTTTCAGACTGCTAAAAATACAATGAAAATTCAGAAACAGGACACTCGGTTTAGACTCAAACTGCCCTTCCAGAACTTATTTTGGACAATCAGTGAAGCTAATGGCCCAGATACATACTGATGTTCAGAAATTAACACAGAAAACACTATGGTGCAGGATTCATGCTATAAGATCAGTAACAGGTGTTCTTTTTCCTCTTCCTAATCAATAGCCCTTTCCAATACCTCTGGAAGAGAAAGGAAAATATAAAAAGAAAGCCTTAGTACCTTGTGGCTCCACCAAGAGACCGAAGTCACGATGTATCTGCCCGTTGGATCCCACTCCACGTCTGAGGCTGTGTAGTGTTCGGCGATGTTCATCATGGTGCAGTCCGATGTATCAACAAATGCTAAGGCACCGTTCATGCTGAAAAGGAAAAACAAGACAGATGGTTTTACACACCGGCGTAACTCAGTTTTTTTAAAAGCATTTCACAAGCTGCATCTTTACAAGTCCTCACTACAAAGATAAATTTTCATAGCAACCACAGGCTCAGATCAGTCTCTGTGGCTGGAAAGCAATAAGGGAAGAAAAAAAAAAACAAAAACGAATCCAAGTAAGAACAACACTTATGTCTATGTTCAGTGATCCTTAACCCATTTTATTTAAATTACGTTATGAAATTGCATCTCTTTTTTCCCTTTGCAAAGCTGTACCAGGGTTATGTAGTAATGCAATATTCACTGAGATACCAAATACTGCTTGACAAGATACTCTAGTCTTTCTACTCCATAAAAAGGATGTGGAATTCAGTAACCTGTGCAGTACTCACCTTCTGAGCCCAGCCAACACTACAAACTGCCCTTGAGGACTCCAAAATATCGTGTTTGCCTGCTGTTTGTCAAACGTTTCTGGAAAGAAACAAGACAAATTCATCAAAATGCCATCAACTAGCTTACAAGCAGCCAACTCCACCCATTCCTGAAGATATTTCTGAACTGTGCAACCAAATTGTAACAACAGTCCTTAACTCTACACTTTTAAAGACAAAATCCAGTAGCACCAGAACATCCAAAGCTGGCAGAAGAATAAAGATAAGGCTATCAGAGGATCCCAACCCCTAACTTAAAGCAAGCCAAGTCTGTACTATCATCTCAAATGAACTTCACAAGGACACAAAATTATTCTGGCCTTTTATTTCCAGACCCTGGATTGATTCAAAGTGGAAACAGTTCAGCTGCCACCAGAAAATTAAAATTTCTAGAATACAGTGTCAGGCACAGCACCATACTATCCACCACAATTTTTAGTTTACGGCAACCATTGCCAT
The DNA here is from genome assembly GCA_004320125.1 of Scolopax mira. Taxonomy (NCBI): domain Eukaryota; kingdom Metazoa; phylum Chordata; class Aves; order Charadriiformes; family Scolopacidae; genus Scolopax; species Scolopax mira. The sequence goes on along the minus strand of BJBW01000702.1, from coordinate 166,391 downwards.
GCAAAATGCTCAGTATCTGCACCTTTACCTTGTTTTTCAGTCACTTACTTATGAGTTCTATTTTCCCATTGTTTTTAACATGGTAAAAAGAAACTGAAATTCGTGGAGTTTCTCCATGCAACACAGCAAACTTGCTTCCGTTTGGTTCCCATGCAAAGGCTATGATGCTTTCTGTAAAATTAAAAAAAAAAAGGAGGGGTCATAACTCTGTCAAAAGACAATACAAAGAAAACTAAAATGCTGAAGAAAGGAAACCCCTCAGTGAACAGACTTTGCCATACTGCCTACCTTTTAAAACAGAGGTTGTTAAGGCAAATGCAGGGAGTTACAGGAAGTGTTTCAGTCAAACAATAGCTCCAACGCCTCTCATCTTCTATAGAATACACTCATGTTATCAGCCCTACCATCTTCATTAACAAATTTCAGTTCTGTAATTTTTTAAGACAGTCACAAGCTCATGCTTGTGATAGCAACAAAAAAGCGTTCTCATTTTTACATGAGAAGCATGAATACTGTAGCTCAAAAGATTTAGCTTCCTAATTATGTCACATGTTGACAGGCATTTCTAAGAAACATATAAATGTCTACTCAAAAAAGTTAAAAGATCAAAAGTAAGAAAATACTTGGGATTACCTTTCATTTCCACTACATCCACTGGCACCTGTTTCTCTCTCATTCGGAATATTTCAAAGTTGGTCACTACTCCCTGAAAAGGCCAAGACCAGCTCATTACCCAGCACAGAAGCAGTACAGCAAGTAATTTTATCATTAGGCACAGAGGAACAACCACACAATTAGCACAGGATGCAGGATGAGAGACAGAGTAAGGATTTGTTTCTTTAATGAGAGCAGATAAATACTGTATAGCTCATCACCAAACACATTCCAGATCAAGTGTAACTGAAGAATTGTACAAAAGCATTTGTTTCTTTTCAGATTGTATGAAGCACAGTTATTGTTATAAAGTGTAATTAAGACAGATAAACATATGGCACATTGTGCACCGTGACCTGTGGGTTGTTGAACAACTACTTAACAGGGAGCAGGAAGAGGTGAGGCGTAGAGCTCTCAACCCAAGCCCAAGAAGCCACTAAAGCCAAAGCAAATCTTGGATGCAAATATTACATATTATTATATTACACAATTACAAATATTACATAATATTTGCATATTTTGCTCTCCACATGCCTCAAATGAAAACAAAAAATAGCTTTGACATCACATAGTTGACACCGTTTCCATAAAAGGACAGTCCTGTTAAGAAAAATGAGGTGTCAGGATGAGATAGAATTGAATGTTATGACTATAATCAGAATCCACACACCTGCGTGCCTTTGGGAGTCCTGTCCACCTTCACACACAGGTAATCCCCGTTCTTCTGCCAGTGGAGTTTACAATCTACCACGTTGAACAAATTCCGCACACGAATTTCTTGTCTAGAAGGCAGCTGCATCAAAGTCACTCTTGCTGGGATGTCTTTGTCCTCAGGCACCCAGAAAGCAATTATGTTACCGCCTGGAGACCATGAGAAGTCTCTGCAGGAAGGAAGTTAAAAATAGGCCATTTTAATTTTTAGTTATAGATACTACAAGCAGAAACCATTTTCATCATTGTGTCCAACTGTTGCAGAGAAGTATCAGCCATCAATAATGAATAGATACAACCCAGCCATTTAATAGCCTTACACATATCATACCAGAACACATTTTTAATCTACAACTGAAACTTGCTACATGCCAAGTGTTAGCAAAACAACACATTACACTAAAGAGTATGGGTTACACCCAGTGTGTCTTTTCAAAGGAATACTCACCGTATCCCAGTGATTTTCAAGCTTTTTTTGTCCAACAAGCCCATAGACTAAAAGAGAAAGGTGTGAATATTCAAGTTAGTAACATTCTTGTATTTACAGACACCTTCTACTCTTATTGAGCACATAAACTAGGAAAGTGTGTACAGCTTTCAGAGATACTGTATACCTATTTTTTTTATTATTTACAATTACAAATAAAATAAAACCTGCTGTACAGAATGAATGAGTACAGCAGCCTGAATTATGGTGAAAAAGCAAGACTAGATTAGGCTGCAATTTATAGTGAGTTTTGGGTACTATGACACTCATCTGCTTCTGAGAACTGGGAGGCATCACATAACTTTGATTTTATCGACTCTCTTAAGTGTTGACCTGTCTAGTCCTTCCAGGAGTGTGCTGTGAAATTTACTGTCAGACTCAGCCCAAGTTTTTCACCCAGGGAAGAACCAAACAAGAGCAAATTAATTTCTCCCTTTTTGAGCCCAGCTCCAGTGTATTATTAAAATACATCTTTTAAAATAGATCCCATGGGAAAGACTGACATTGCAACGTTATGTAAAAACCAGCAAGAACTTACAGGTGTTTCATAGATGCTGAGGGTATCTGAAGTCATTCGAGCAAAGAATTTACCATCATGACTCCACCTAAGCAAGTAAAAAGAAAAAAAAAAAAACAGTATTAGATACAAACTGCCTTTTTATTAAACGGGGTCTGGGACAACTTGTTCTCTCTATTCTAATTCTGTTTCTCAACCTACTTAAAAATAGGCCAGTGAGCTGAGTTTTCACAGTGGAACCCTCGCTTCTTTTGCCCAGTCAAAATATCCCAGATGATAATGGCCTGAGGGTCATCCTGTGTGTCCATCAAAGGGCTGAAGGTCACTAAATACCTACAAAAGAAATATTGAAACTTCATCTAATATGTCAGTACAAGCAGGCTTTCACCCAAATAATATTTAAATTCAATGCACTTTCAAACAGCAGCTTCTCTAATGGGATTTTTTGGAGAGGAACAAGAAATAAGACCAGTATGATAAAGGGGGAGAAAGCTTCCAAGACAGCATTTCCCTGGCATCCCTTTGGCTGAAAAGATTGCAGATTTATGTGCAAGTCTTCCCATATTGATGTTACAAGAGAGGAGAACTTGCCAAATACGCTGTTACCTACTGTATAGTTTTGCCACAAGAATATCGTTGGTGTCAAAGAGAACATAAATCCATTGAACTGAGTCAACCTGAACTATAGATATGCTAGACTTCTCCTGTTAAATAACTCTTCTCTAATGCAATAAAACATAAAACCTAATTGCTTCCAAAGGTGTTACTAGAAAACTAGCAAGAAAAGATACAGCTCAGTCCTGAAATTATTTTAGCCTTCTCTACAGAGCTCTATAATGTTAAGGAAAGCTTAAGGAATTCATTTCAATACTACAGATTTGGAGGATGCTACTCGTCAAAACTGAACTTTTCAGAGAACTAGAAACCTAACACTACAGACACCCCATCAAACTAAAGAGGAAAAAATATGGTCTTCTCCCATGGGATAATAATGTCTTTGATGAAACTTTTGTAGACCAATTGTTCCAGATGATGTTAAGTATCTTTACTGAAGTGAAAGAAAAGCCAGGCAGAGTTTCACTCATTCTAAGAAGAATTTATGCATGAAAAGCAGTATTTCCAAAGGCAAAGGAGAACGGAAGACCCCAACCACGTAAGACCTGAAAGCACAACAGCTGGAACATGTGCACTTCATGCTTTCAATCCCTTCCCCCAGACCAATGCCCCACTCCTTACCTTTCACAGGGGGAGAAGTCAATCAGCTGCACTCCCTGGTGACTAAACCTTTGAATCTGCTTGAACTTCTCTCCCCCCCAAAGCGCGATGCCTCGCTGGTGGAACGTAGCCAAGTAGGTACCCTTCGGGGACCAACGTACGTAGGTTTCTGTCCACCTCTGGGTTTAAAAAAAAGTATATGCAAATATTTAACTTCATGCTGGATTCCTCTAAAAGGGAAAGAATTAAGCGTATGGCTTGTAGCACCACATTTTACAAGTCCACTTACTAACTGAAGATCTCAGAATTAGTGATACCTTGGACTAGTTATGGGGTTTAATTTCATGCATGTAAGGCACAGTACTTATTCTTCAGGTTGAAAATTTTCAATTGAAATGTTTTCAACTTACTGATTACCAAAAACATTTTCCAGGTGCAGTGACAACCTTTGTTTAGTAACAATTAAACCCACCCAACAGGCCTGGGTTTCCTTGTTGTCTTTCAGTCCTGGAAAGAACATACTCTTCTTAGAGGGAAGGGTATTTCAAATTTCTTAACAATACAGCTCTTGACCTTCAGCCAATTAGAGAGATATCAGCAACACAGACCACTGCGATGAGCAAAATTACTCATCATCCCAAAGCCAACTTCTTTCTACCCTAATGCAGAATGGTTATTAAAGAGAATGCTTCTGGGTACCAACAGTTCTCAGCAAGTCAACTGCCTGCAGCAGACAAGCACGCTAACTCTTCCTTTTATATGCTGTTACCAAACCAGCTATTCCTCTTTTGCACCTCTGTGGTCAGCAAAAAGCCATCAGAAGCAGCACACTCAAGCACATACCCAGCTCTAATGAACAGTGCTACTCTTCAAACTCTGACTTTGCATTTTCAGGTCTTTCTGAATCACGTATAATATACCCATGAAGGCAGTTAAAAGGCATTATGGACCAAGTGGAAAAAAAACCAACCCACCAATAAACAAGTTAACTCCAAACTTGTTTTACCTAAGCAGCTAATTTTAATTCTAAAAGATGCCATTTCACCACTCTTCCTCAGAAGGAAGCAAAAAGTATTTCAGCAAGGGGGAAAAATATCTTTTTTTTTTTTTTTAAATTAAAAACCAGAAATATCATAGTGAATGAGACTGACAGTGTATCTGCAATGTTACAGCACTTCCAGGACACTCACTGCTCTGTCCTCAATTTGAACAGGTTCCTTGATATCATTCCAAAAAATGGAGGTCCGGTCTCCTGACTCAAAGATCACACTGTACTGATCCCTACAGTCGGGGTCTTCCAACCAGTATCGTAGATTCCCCTAAGAAAAACAGAAGCAAAGAAGATTGTTGATGAGTCAAGGGCTAAGAAGACAAGTTCCCCTGGTTAATATCTACTTGGCAGGTGGAAGCTGGTCTTACACAGAGTGTGTAATTTCCAAGTCTTACCACTGCAAATGAGTTTTTGAAGTGAAATGAAATAATTGAAACGACAGGCCACTGGATGCTAAGATAACAGATCATAAAGAGGTGGACCTTCAAGGTGGTTTGATAATGTTTAACATTTCTTATCTAAAATAACTTAAGGGGTTTCTCAGAGTTTGATTGTTGTTAAAAAACTATCCCTTCCTCCACATGACTTTTACAAAGCTAGTGATAGCAAGCACAGAAGTATGCCTCAAACATTGAAAGCATCTTCTCATATTTTTAAAATTCTATTTTTAAATGACTTGTACAAAAATCATTGTTTACTCTTAAGTTTTACTGTGTGTGGAAACTACTAAGCAGAACCACTAAGTTGTTCCTGTCACTTTATGACAGTGAGAACAAAGAAACAGGAACACGTAATCACCACTATTAACACATCGTTTCCATTTTATATGAACGCTCCAGCAATGACAAAATCATTTCATATTATGCTGAATATTCTTTTTCACTCTTCCAAAAAACATCCTTACCAAATCCTTAAATGGCTGTTTCTCAGGGATTTCCCATTCATCACTGATTGTCATGTACCTGAAAAAGCAATTCCATTGGTTACACTCTGTGCAGGTACTTGATTAGAATCCCAAAAATCTACAGATCTGCACCATAGCTGCACTCACTTATCAAAGTCTGTGAAAAGGTTGACTCTGAAAGTGTGCTGTTTATCCAGCTTGTATCCATCTGCATTCTTCACCGCATCCACTGCGTGAGAGGGAGACATGTACTCCAGAAAGATGTAGCTACAGGGAAGGAAGGGGAAAGCAGGAAATAATCGCTGACTTTGTGACAGGCTCATAATAAAAAAGAAATCAAATAAATAAAATTAAAAAGAAACAATAGGGATGAATGAAGAACTCCGTACAGAGCATCTACAAAACAACTTCTTGTCTTGCCCCCAGCCAATTAGGGTCAGAAACAATCTCCATTTTTGCCACATGCACAATTTTCAGCTGAATTAAACTGATATCCCTTCTGTAAACGGGCCAGACTACATGATGAACACAAGTTCATTGCAACAAAGAACAGCAGCAAGAGCTAATAACAGGAAAGTCAAGCAGGCAGCTCTTCCAGCTGAGTGACAGATCACGTTTAGAAACTGTAAGTCTTGCTACTGCAGGCATCTCAAAGCATCACTCTTGTGTTCCAATTACACTGAATATAATTCAGCTTCTTGCTCCTAATGCAATCAAGCTCATAGCCCAACAGACTTAAAATTAACAGTATCCTGAAAACTGTCAGATACTGCCTCAGAGAGAGGCATGAACACTTTCTAAACTATGAATTCCTCCCAAACTCAGGAATATATGCTACTCCAAGCACAGTAACACAGTAATCGTGACTTACCCTTTTGTCTTCCCGTCTGCTTCGGGATAAAATTCATTGATAATTTTACCAAACTTGGAAAATATTTTGTGGATGACATTCTTCAGTTTCTCAAGTCGGTCTGGTCCAACCTGGGGAACGTTATCCACGACGATCACTGAGTCAATTCCATCTGCTTCCTGAGGCTGGTCTTTCAGTATATCACCAAGTAATTCTGTAAAGAAAAGGCAGACAAGACTAAGGCATCGTCCACATCACTGAGGAGGAAGACAAAAAGATGAGAAGAATTGTGATAATAAGGGAAGAGGGAAAATTCAAGTTTCAAGAAAATGATTCAAGAAACTTGGTAGTGAATGAAGAGGCTACCAGAGAAACAACTGAAGTGGACACACAGCACTCCAACAACACTTCCTTGCTAAGAGGCACAATTACACAGTTTCTTAACAAACTTCAAGCACTCAACTCTTGAAATCTTTCTTAAATACTTGACATGGAGGACATCAACACGTACACTATTAGCTTGTCTCAGGAGTTGTAACCAGCTCACAAAGTCCTCAAAACTGTCACTAGAGCAGACAACTATAAGATTTACTGGTCATGCTCTGATTAGTAGTCTTGCTCAAATTAGAACCAGATGACTTCAATAAAAAGAAATGCAACATGTACCTCCCTCCCACATTACAAGAGTTTCAGCATAATTCAAAACTATCTGCCATACTGGAAGCTCTGCACATCTCAGCATCATAATAATTATGTTTGAGAACTCGCACTCTCTAAACCTTTAATTAAACACAGAAATGAAGGTCTAAGACAAGAAACTTAAAGCCGTGTTTAAGCACACAGCAAGGGAAGACAAGCACACACCTTGGGTAGTCTTGAGCCAGACTAATCCCCTTTCATGTATCATCTGACAAACTTTGAGAGTACTTGCTGGTGAGATGGTTTGTTCAGTCCCTGCACTGTCAGTTTCAAGCTGCTTTCTGCCAGGAAGGGATTGCTAACAGCAGCATTGAAATTCCCCACACACAGAAGGGAGAAGAGTCAGAAGGATTGTAACTCTGGAGCTATGGCTTATATACCACACGGGGATAAAAGCAGTTAAAAAGTACAAAGTACACCTATAAGTTGTGCAGAAAATGTGCTGAAATGAGTGGGAGCTGCACACATGGCATATAAACAGGAAAAATATACATGCATAGCTGCAGAAAGTTTTAAGTTCATGTGAAGACCACTATAAAATGCAAGAGCAGACAGAAAATAAGTACATGCTACTGCATTGCTGAATTAGAACATAAAGATAGACTTGCAAAGTCAGACTATACATGGAAAAGGTGTCAAACATACAGAGAAACATCTAAAACATGAGAACAAACACAAAAGTTTTCAATTGATTTGGGGCAATACACCTCACAAACGTTTATGCATAAGAAGATGCTACAACCACCAAGGTTATGTAGTGCTCACAGAAGGTGGTTGGTTGTAGTATTTATTACTCAAATATGCTCTCCATCTGCACATAAGAATGTACAGTGAAAACAAAGATGCAGAAATTGTGAAAACCTACTATTAATGGTAGCAACTAAAGCAACCCGAAGAGTTTATAGGAATAAACCTCAGTGTTACATAATTTTAGTTACTTCAGGTTATACCCACAAACTTCTCCCATTTATAACGACTATTTCCTAGCTTGTAGCAACTACTCAGTAAGGGCTAAGACCACATTTATGTTTCAGAGCAAGTCAAATAATCAGTTAAGAGCGTACAACACAAAGATTACAGAAGAGCAACAGGACTTGCTAGAAGTGAATGTTTAAGAAACAAGTTACAAGAGAGCCCTTGAGCAGGGAGCAGATGACAAAAATCAGGAAAAGAAAAAAGTCAAGCACAGGAAAAATTAATTAAAACCTCCCGAGTTAACAACAGATCCAGAAGAGACCACCACAGATGACTGCTGCAAGGAAACTTCCTACTATTTATTGGACCTTGAGATAATCTTTCAGGAGTAAGCCATTCTCCAGGTAGTGGACACTACACTGGAGCTGTGGATGGGTAATCACTTGCCCAGGATTTAGAACACGTGCAGTGAAGTGCCTGCTATGCCTACAATAACTGTAAGGATTGAAAGGATCAATTTAAATATCTGATACTACAGTAAAGTAATAAGCAAATTTCTTATTTACCCTGTAATTCCCTTAGATTTTTCCCTGTGTATAAAATGTGTATAAAATGAAAGTATGTCCCACAAGGACATCTCCACAGAGTCTACAAGAAAAAAAAAATACACAAAAGCATAATATTTAAGCCCTACTAGTCACAAAAGACTTTGTAGGCCCACAGACAAACCAAGGAATGCATATTTAGATTCATGTGCAGGAATACAATACAGTTTTGATTCAATATTGGGTAACAGATTAAAGACAAATGCCTACATTGTTTCATTTCTCAGTCTTAAATTCAAAATTGTGAACAAAAGAAATCTTCAAAGGGGAAGAAGCTGGTTTGGCCAGCTCTTATTCCACCCACAAGAAAAGCGGGGTGTGGTGGGCAGGCAGCTATCTCCAGCTGGCCATATTTTAAGGACCACTATCATTATCTGAACTAAGTGATTATCTGACACATCCCTTCTCGTGCTTGAAGCTGGATCAGCTGCTCTGCCAACACCACTGTAGATAAAAAAAAATCTGAAGTAACGCATCTGAGATGGTCCAAACCTAAAGCTGGCCCAGCTCAAAGGTGTTCTGTAGATGTAGCATTATTCTAAGAAATAGCTTTGGTTCAGTGACACTGAGGGATTGCTGTTCTCCTTGGGGAGTCATAAGGACAAGGGGAAAGGAATAAGGAAGCTCAAGAAATAACACAGAGATGGAAAGCCAGACCAGCAAGAGTGACTAACTTATTAATGCTGTAATTCAGCTACTAACACCATGTTATTCATGCAGCTGAGAAGTTCACCAAATTAATCCCTAACAATAAAACAGGTGAGGATGGAAAATACACCTCTAGTTTGTGAACAGACAAAAATGAACATAATAATCCTACACGTAGACACAGTGTATCACACTGACACCTAACTACACAAAAAGAATCCCACTACATACTTACAGACAGCTTTTCCAGAGTCTCTTTAAGAAACAAACACCCAAAATCAAAGAGCTGTACAGGCTACTGAACTAAGAACAGCAAACACTTCCTTAATCTGAGATATTTTTCTGTTGTTTTATTAAGCTAAACACAGGACTGGAACACAAGAAGGCACATACACCTCCTGTATTCCATTGCCAACTGGAATAACTGCCTGATTTACAATTTATCAAATGCTCTAAGAAACATTTTTCCACTTTGGACACATGTAGCATTAAGAGCCTACAACATGGAGGATACACATACATGAGACCCTACAACAGCACACGTGCTAGAACAAGCACTGGTAAAACAAGTGCTATTCAAGACTTGAGACAATTTACATAGAGAAATTTATCTGAAGAGTATTAAAATAGAGTTATGGCTCCTGCATGCTAGAAGTATTCCCGTAATTATCAATTAGCCATTTTGAGGCAGTCAAAATCCACTACTTTTAGAAGAGCCTCCGTCTGAATTTTCAGCTGTCAAATATAGTATTTTCCATATCATCTTGTCACCAACTACCTACGTCACATCTTGATGGGCATCGACTCTTCTCAAACCCTACATTTATCTACGGATTTCCCTCTGGATGTGTGAAAAAGACGCAACGATGGAATGTACTTTGTGAACATCTGGTCACCAAATTAAAACTTCTGTTTTCACACTTGAGCGTATCTAAGGGAGGCAAAGGGAAAGCACAGAGGCTGATGACTCCGCTCTGCTCAGGGGAGCTCGCAGGTCGGTACCCGGAGTTTAATCCCGCATTCACGAACAGCGGCACCCGTCCGGCGGGCAGACAGGCCAGAAGGCGGCTCGTTCCACAGCGGCTGCTGCCGTGACGACGTGTCCTTAGCGCTACGAGCAGCCCGTTGCCAGCGCGGGCCGGGGGGGAAGAGCCGGCGACCGGGCCCGCCGGGGCCAGGGGACACGGAGCGTCTCCCCGCAGAGGCCCCGCTTGCCCCCCGCGACGGCGCGACCAGGCCCCGCCGGCCCGCACCGCCCCCGCGGCCTCCCCCGCGTCCCCCGGCATCGGGCAGGCCCGGGCCCCCGCCGGGGCTCTCCCGCCTCCCCGCGGCCCCTCCCTTCCCCTCACGGCCGGCCCCACCAGGCCCGAGCGCTGCCGCCGCCGGCCCAGGCCCGCACCTTCGTCGCTGATGTCGTCCACGAAGTCCTCGGGGTCGCTGAAGGAAATCTCGTCCTCGGGCTCGGCCGGGGCGGCGGGCGCGGCCTCCCCATCCTCCTGCGCCGCGCCGGGCTCGGCCTTGGGCTCTCCCGCCTCCTCCGGCGGCTCGGTCTGGGCCTCCTCCGCCGCTGGCTCGGCTTCGGGCTCGGCCGGCGGCTCGGCCTCGGGCTCAGCCTTCGCCTTCTCGGGGCTTTGGCGGCCGGACGGCGGCTGAGGGGAGGACGGCTGAGGCGGCTGCTCGGGCTCGGCGGTCTCCTCAACGGCGGGCGGCGGCTCGGGGGGGGCCGGCGGCGCCTCCTCAGACTCGCCGCCTTCCTCTTGCCCCTCGCCCTCCTCTTCCTCCTTCTCCTCCTGCTGCTGCGGGGGCTCCGCCGGCGGCGGAGGGGGCCCGTCCGTCTGCTGCGGGTCGGGGCCCGGCGGGGCGGCGGGCGGGCTCTGCTCGGTGTCCTGCATGGGGCCGGGTGCGGGGCCGGGCCGCGGCCAGCTCGAGCGCGGCGGGGAAAGGGGCGGGGGAGGGGCGGGGAGGCGCCTACGGCCCGGCCATGTGCGCCAGACCCAGCGGGCCTCGCGCGGCGGCGCCTACCAACCGGCGCAAAACGTGGGGGGGGAAGAGAGTGAGATCATCAAATCCGGGCCTCGTCACAGCTTCTGGCCAAAGCTGCCTTCTCCCCACTCCGCACCACCTCTCGACCCCATCGGCACACGTTCTCTCGCTCAGCCAGCGGTGGGTCCCGCTCCTTCTCACCCCGGAGCAGCCGCCGCCTCCCCCCCATTTCACGCCTCGCTGTGGTTGAGCCCCAAATGGCGCCGTCTTCCCGTCCCCCGAGGTGGGGTTCGGCCGAACCATTTTTCGGGAAGCGGAAAACGTGAGGCGCCGGGACATTTAACTGCGCGGACGTAAAGCAAAGCCCTCCCGCGTTCTCGGTAGCCGGCGTATTTCCCTTCCCGGCAGCAGGTGGAGGTGCCAGCGTCGCTGAACTTCCCAATTACCCCCCTACAATCCTTCCACCATGCGCTCGCCCGCCGGTCAGCGGTACCCGCGCGGACGCTACCAAGCTGGTGCGGCGGGGGAGACGCGCGGAGACGCGTCTGTGCTGGGGCGTGGAGAGTACACGGGCGGGCAGGCGCAATCCCCCCGCGGGCTGCGAGGCCACATGGTACGGCCCGACGGGAGCCGCCACATCAGCCCCGTCAGGGGCCCGGCTGGGCGACATGGCGGGACAGGATCGGAGGTGTCCGGCGGGGTCTCAAGCGACGGGAGCGGTTTGCTAGCCTAGAGACCCACATCCAGGCTGTCTGCGGGTCGAAAATGGCAGGCCGCCTCCGGGTGTTGTGATAAGTCTCCGCAAGACACGTGTGTTTTTTAAAATAGCGTTTTTCGTGAGGTAAAAAGTGATGCTCGCCGTCCCACACCCGCGCTGTGGTACTCCGGTTGGCGGGGGAGGCCTTTCAGTAGCTGGGGACAGCGATCTCGGTGCGGTGGTACAGACAAAGAGAAGTCGAGTGTCCTTCTGTAGTGTTTTCCACTATTCTGAAGCGTTACCTCGTGTAACGTCTTAATAGGACTTAAACGGGTGAAGTCCTCTCGTGTTGGTGACCGACATGACCAGCTTTCTGAGAGAGGTGACCTCTCTTCACCAATTAAACCCTCACCTTCTAGCTCGGGCACCTCGGGCTGATGTAAACACATGTGTAATGCTTTTTTTTAATTTTTTTTTCAGCATGCATGTTGATGGGATATATTCAAAGTGAGAAAGGGAACCAGGAATTTGTCTTGGATACCATGTTGAGGTTTCAGTGACATTTTTAGAGGAAACAGGTCAGAGCAGTTCTGGAAGAGTAGTTATCCGTGTCCACTTCCCAGGCGAGCACTTGCATTTTGTTAAGGTTTTTTTGTTTGGTATTTTTTTTTTAGCCCAATCCTTTCAATCACATCGTCAAAACATACAGAATAAGAATGCCAGCATAAAAAAAAAAAGTCATGAGAAGAGCAGAACGGGCATTGTACTCAGCACTTTACATTTAGACCCTATCTTATATTGCGGTATTGTTCATATTTTGATAAAATCTTGAGAGAGAAGAGAAGAATTAACCAAAAAAAAAAAAAAAAGCCCAGTTCTGTAATTTATCAGCTAGTCAGAAGGTGGCATCCTAAAGCCACTCAAATGCAATCTTTTGAGTTGCTGTGGGTGATGCTTGTTAATGGAAATTGTGACTGGCACTTTGTGCAGTTACTTTATTTCTTTCCTGCTTGTATTTTGGTAGCTGACCAGACTTTGCGCACCATCAGCAGCACAGAAAATGCACAGAAAATGCTGTCGCCTGTCGTGCCACAACCATAGGGGAGGACGGGCTGTAGTTCCAATCCATAGTTCCAATCCATAGTCCCAGCGGGCTCCTGGAGATCACAGAGCTCTTCCAGGAGCGTGTATGTGATGTCTCGCACCCACTTTTCACCACTTTCACCTTGTCTGTGTGGTTGGAATATGCAATTTTTGTGTATTACCTTCCTGTTTGCAAGCTAACTCCTACTTTTACAGTCACTTTGGTTAAACTCTGAGTCTGTCGGATCCTGCTTTCCTATCTTTCCATGCTCTGCTATTTGCACTTTGCCTTGGGATTTATCTTCTCTTCCTTCCTTCCCCCTCTCCTTTCTTTTATTGAAATTTCCCTTCAGTCTCTTGCTACTATCTCCCTGCTATTCTTTTCTCTTCCAGTCCATGCCCAGCAACCTGAGGGTGAGTGGAACAACTTTTAAATTAAAACAGAGATTTTGGCTTTGGCAGCTGGAGCCTGCCTGTTCCTGTGGGTATTGCCCCTGCAGAATTCATAGAATGGTTTGGGTTGGAAGAAGGGTCCTTTAAAGATCATCTCGTTCCAACCCCCCTGCCCTGGGCAGGGACACCTCCACTGACACGTGCCCTTTCTTTATTGTGTGATTGTAGTTTCTTTATGCTGTAGGTTTTCTGGAAGCTTTTGCTGCATTTAAATATGGAAGTGTTGAATAACTTACGCCAAGCGCAATCTCTCTGGCCCTGTTCAAAAATTATTTCTGCAATCGAGTTATTTTTCACAGTGTTTTTCTTCGAGACTTCAATTGAGAACGTCTTATTTATACCAAATAAATAGTTATGCTATTAGCTTAAGTACAGACCAATCAAAAATCTATGGTTAAATGAGAACGTGTTGATTCCTCCATTCATTCTCTCTCAAAAAATAAAAATGCTATATAGGCGAAAAAACCGTGTAGTGCTTAGTTTTCAGAAGTGCTGAGCGTGCAAAACTCTCCCCTCGGCTGCTGCACAAACACGATTTGAAGGGCCTCTCGGCTTAAAATAATGCCATGCTTTTTTAATTTTATCCCCAGCTTTAGCCTGCACCCGCGCTTGTGGGGATCTCAGCTGGAATAGCACCGGGGCGGGAGGAGAAGGGGAATCGCTGGAGTCATTCCCGTCTTTGTGGCAGCAGAGAAATTTCAGGGGGGAGCGTTACGCCTAATGACTTACACCTGAAATAATTCACTCTTCAGGGTTGGATGGCTTGGTTCTCGGTGCTTGGAGGGGAGATTTTTTTATCTTCCCAGAGATTAGTAGTAATAAATTAGTAAATTCATTCAATACTTTGGATATTAAAAACAAAGCGCATTATTTTAGCCTGGTAGCACCTTAATCTGGAGGTCCAGAACCTATAGGTATTTTTGTGTTTTGATGGTGTTTTCAGGAAAACCACTGTAAAAAAGCCATAAACCTCGTTTTTCACCAATGTCAACTGTTATCGTTCCTGACTGATAAAGTACAGAAAGTGGGAAAAAAAATTAAAATAACTAATAAAATATGAGGCATGATTAAGATTCTTATTTTTATGCAATTTTAGAAAGAGCTTTTGCATTCCAAACGCTCTTATTTCTGTGCTTTCCTCAATAGGGTTCATTTCTACCATATTTCCCTTGGTTAGTGCGTTCCCTCTGGTGTGTGGCACAAAATGCTGCCGTGTCCTTGCCTTTGCCAAAACGCTAAACGTCTACTTTCACCGGGCATCAAGAAGATTTCATAAAAATCCAAGGCGCACCAAAAATACCGGGGATAGGAGGCCCCTGATTGACGGTCTATGGGCAGCAGAAATTAAATGCTGTGGGAAAAGGCGAGTGAATGGAAGAAAATATACCAAATATACCAAAATTGGATTATCTCACTTGAGTTGAAATGTGAAGTGATTGCCAGGTGGCTGGAAGGATTGGTTTATGGCCAGCGATTTTATCTGCGCTTTGTGGCGCAGAACGACATCCGCCTGAAGCTCACCTTCCCAACAACCGTCAGTTTTCTGGCGATAATTCATATTATTTTTAATATTCATTTGATTTGGGGATTAAGCCGGTGAGTCGATCTCTAATCTATGCTTTTAAGGAGTTTGAAAGCTTTATTCTTACTCTCCGAGAGGTTGAGGGGCGCTTCCCCCTCGGCTCCCCGGGGAGGGGGGGCTCGGAGAGGCGGCAGAGCCCCCCTGGGGCCAGATCCCTCCCCTCACGGGGGACGTTAACCACAGGCGGTGGCTTCCTGGCGTGTCCCGGAGCTCGCCCACAAGCCGAGCTCTACCGGTCCGTTCCCCCCTCCCCGCCACGGCGGCCCCGGGGAGGCGGCCTCTCTCCGCCCGCTCCGCCCGGCGCTGCGGAGGAAGGGGAGGGCGGCCGGCGGGCCGCGGCCTCACATGACTCTTACTGCCGCCGCCGCCGCGATGGACAGCGAGCCGCCCGCGGGCACCGGCACAGGTACGGGGCGGCGGGTACACCGCGGGGCAGCGCTCCCTCGGCCGACAACGGTGCCCCCTTCCCTCCCGCCGGCAGCCCGGGGAAGGTGACGGGGCTCCTCGGTGTGAGGGGGGAGAGAGGGAGGGTCGGGGCCGCTCCCCCCGCCAAAACCTGAGGTAAAAAGGCGCTGCCTTCGCCTTCTCTCCCTGCGCCCCGGGCCCGCGGGGGTGCCCGCTTCGTGGTTCCCCCTTCGCCTCCTGCCCGGTGGCCGTGAGGAAGGAGGGGGGTGTTGGCGGGTCCCCTCCCCGGGGCCGAGGCGGTTCGTCCCCTCCCCGGGCCGGGGCAGCCTCCGTCGGCCGGTGCCGCCCCGGGGGCTTAAGGCGGGGAACAGAACTTTTTCTCCGGGTGTGTGTGTGTGTGTGTGCGTATCGCGCTGAAATGATTTTATTTCGAGCCCCTCGCCCGCTCGACCGGACCCAGCGGGTCGGTAAAGGGGTTTGTGGAGCGGTTCGGCGGGGCCGGTGCCGGCGGAGGCCGCGTCTCCTCCTCCCGTCCCCAGCCCCGGGCAGCGCCTCCGGGAGCGGCAGGAGCTTCGCAGCCCCGTCCGAGGTGGAGAAAGTTGCGGCCAAACGCTGCCAGCGCCTGTTGTGAAACCGTGAACGGAGGGAGCCCCCGGGCGAGTGAAGAAAATAACGTGCTGGGCTCACGAACAGTTAAAGGGAGGGAGACTTTTCGAGGGAAACGCGATAACGCGGTTCTCTAAAGTTCCCGTAAAGTGGCTAAAGTTTCATACTGGCAATTACCGCTCCGTGCATAGTGGTGGGGTTTTTATTTATTTGAAACAAAAAACTAGTAGAGGTTACAAGTGGGTGAGCTTTATTGCAGGGAAAAACGGTTCGGTTGGAATATAGATCCAGTGTGAATGTGCTTTTGATAGGTCTGTGACTCTCCTGATGCAGATAATGCTTATAAATAAATTATTTTGGAATATTTCTGTCCAGGACTGATGTAAGATATTGGGATATTGAACAGCAGCCTTTGCGGAAAAAAAAAAAAAATGTCCTACTGTACCAAAGAGAGAGCTTGCTCAGGTACGTCTGTTACGGGTTTACCATCTGCTTCAGGAGCCTTATGGAGATGAAACAGTTGTCTCTGAGTAGAGTTTTCTTGATCTGATGAATCTCCACCCTGGTGATGGTGCTTCTGCAACTCTCTGATCTATTCAGCCTTGTTTAGAAATCTTGGTTTTCTTTCACAAAGCCTATATAGTGAACTCTGAGAGAAGGTATCTAATGATCTTAGCAAAAGAGAAATAATGCTGAGAAAGCAGGAATGCATTTATTTCTAGCATCATGATGCGGGTTCGGTGATCTTGGAAGGTTCCTACCCAGGCGTAACTCTTTTTTGGAGATCAGCATTTTGTTGGGGAATATTTTAGGAGGATCTAAATCTTCTGAGAAAGAAGGAGACAGGGACCATTGGTGTCCACCAATGGCAGCACGTGCAAATGCTGTCTGTTTTTTATTTTGCAGGGTTAAAAGTACTTTAGCAGAATAGAGAGAGGAAAGGGAAAAGGATAATGCCCTGATATATTAAAGTCAGTTCAGCAAAGTTGCTTATATGGACTTTTTTTTTCTTTCCTTCTTTTTTTTTGCTCTTGCTCCCGTTTGAGGCTGTTTTGCAATGATTGCAGGGAGCTCACCCAGGTGTGTTGGCTGGGGAGGGAAGGGGTTGTCTCCTTTCCTGCTAGAGGTAAATCGTTAACTGTGTGTGCAGCCCGAAGGAGGGGTTGGTGGGGAGGGCCCTACCGGTTGCAGTCAGTAGAATTTCAACATCTCCAGCCTGATTTCCTCCACAGTCTTCAAGTTTTTGTGGGTTGGTGCAGGTTGATGGAGAGAAACGCGTCAGTTCAGGGAGGTGGGACTGGTGCAAAAGGAAGGGAGCTTCAATGATTACTTTCAAAGAGAATTTGAGATGGGAATGAGGTGGTTCTAATTGTAAAACGTGTGAAAAGACCATTAGGAGACTGTAGTGTGTGGAGTGTTTTTTGATGTTTAAATACTAAGATCAAGTCTTCCCCCAGTGTAATTAAGAAGATAAAACGGGAGGAACATGAGAAGTAAAACAAAATGATAAACAATTTCTTCTGATTGGGTTTTCTTGACCTGTCTAAGGAAGGATGATTGTGGAAACTGGGTGATTTTATAGCTAAATTGCAATGACCTTGTAAAGAGGACAGTTGTATGTGTTGCTGCTTGTTGGGTTACCTTTTCGGGTCTGAATTTTTACACTTCCAACCTCTTTTTTTTTTAGAGATGGGTGTGAAGAAATGATAGTTCATCAGTCTTCTATTGGGAGCTGTGAAACTGCCCTAGTGAGGACTAGACTTTCTGTCTCTAGTATTTGGGGACGTTCCTTGATGGACTTTTTTCCCTCTAATCCTGTTATTTCTTCAATGTGTGTAGCTCCATCTCACTCTTATTGACCCTGGCCCAGGTTGGCCAGAGAAGCTGTGGCTGCCCCATCCCTGGAGGGGTTCAAGGGCAGGTTGGAGGGAGCTTGGAGGGACCTGGTGTGGTGGGAGGTGTCCCTGCCCAGGGCAGGGGGTTGGAATGAGATGGTCTTTCAGGTCCCTTCCAACCCAAACTGTTCTGTGGTTCTGTTATGTTTACTGCAGTTTGGGACTGGGGCTCTGTGGCTGACTTGCCAATGGAATGTGTTCCTTGTATTCCCAGATGTGGGAAATTACTTAATCACTTGAGGATCCAACAGCATAGTTAAAAGAACAGTGTACAAGGCTTAAACTTAAGCTTTTTGGAGATAACTTGGAAGTAAATTGGAAGGAGATAACTTGGTCTGGGTTTTTTTTTCTGCTGTGTTGTGTGATGGCAATGTTTTGAGAAGCAGTTAGAGGCTGACAGCTGTAGGGGAATGCAGAAATGCTCGTGCTTTTTTATTTTTAAATACACCTTAGATAACCTCACCCAACTATTTTTGAGTCGTGCTGTTACTTCTCTGCTTCATCTTGAAAAGCACCAAGTGCTGAGGAGCAATCAGAAACTTGGGTGGAAAAAAATCCCCAACCAACCAACCACGAAAAAATGCTCAAAACCGTAACTGCCCCCAACACCTCAAAAACAAAGGAAAAAAACCCAAACAAACCCAAACCAAAAAACCCAGCCCCAAACCCAGTGTATCCAGCTCAGGGTGCATATTTGACATCTGCACTGAGAAAGATGTTTTGTTTTGTTTTTAAGGAGAAAACCAAAATGTTAGAGCTTGTTTTCCAACATCTAATTTTATGGTAGTACGTGTGTTATTTTATCTGGTCTGGATTTGGCAGTGGATGGCTTGTGTTTACAAGGTAATTGTTGGGAGGGAGAAGGACACTATCGTACCATCTCTTAATTAGAGTAAAGCTAAATATGATTGCTTTTCTTCTACCTAATAAGAAGTAGGAACCTCTCTTCCACGCTGAACAGAAACCTCTGTATCATTTAGCTCTGTTAGATAAGATAGACTGGTTCCTTTGCGTTGCTCCTTTCAAAATAAGAATTGCATGGTTTTAAATTCCTTAAAAAACCCCAGCAAGTAGCATACAGTTGTCTAAAAATATGTAAAGCCTTTAATAGGAAGAAAGTTTTGTTTGCCTTTTTTATTTTTTTTTTCCCTGTGGGACTTCTGTTTTTCTTTTCTTAATTTTAGGGGGTTTCAAATTATGCAAGAACCAAAACCAAAAAAGAAGACAAGGAAGGGAATCTATTTGAAGTTGTAGTTGAAATCTGCACCAGCTCTCCCAGAGGTGGATGTGGCTGCCGAATTCTGGAATTATGGAGGAATGTGTTTGACACAATAAGGGAGAAAGGCATTTCCATAATTCCTGAGGCTTTTCATGACATGGCAGAAAGGAAAGGGAAATGCTGATGAATGATATTTACGTGGCTGCTTTAGTATTCCTGGCCCAAGAGTTTGTAGTGGAGCCCTCATTTATTTATTTTTTCTTTTTGTCAGGGAGAAATCCGAGGTATCTGGGCACAAAAATACTCAGTTCCTGTACTCCCTGTGTGTGCCATGAGTTGGATCCTCTCTGCTCTGTGAGGCTGTGATGATGGAGAAGAAATCTTAGCTATTTTTCCTAAAGGCTTTCCTTCTTTTCAGGTTCTTTTCTCCTTCTAGAAAAATCTGCTTCTAATGTGACAAGGCATTCTATGGCCCCTTAAGTGTGTCTAATAAATTTAGCTGATTAACACACTCTGATATAATGAAGAGTTGTTAATAGCGGTCATCTGTAAAATGGAGATAAACCCTCCGAATTTGGTTGACAGAACATAAATGGGGAGGGTAGATCTGTATTGTGATTTACCACTTGTGCTGCCAGCCCTTGTGTTGCCCTTCTCTTTTATATGTGCTTGTTCACCTGTAAAACCTCCGTGTAGCTAAATCAGACACTTGAAATTGTACTTTGGGCTTTGTAAATGCATGATTTGAGAGGTTTGGTCGGAGGAAAGCGGGAGCTGTGGAGGGCAGGCTGCTGTCTCCTGTGAATGGGAGCAGTGAACCTGGGGCTCTGGCTGAAGGTGTGTGCAGAAAGCAGCAAAGCTCTCTATTTCAGCTGTTCTCTGTGAAAGTTTCTCAGCTCCTTTCAGTCCAAAGCTACCTCACTTGATAGTGGAAAAAAAGTGGGTTTGTAGTTGTTTTCCCTTATAACCAAACAAAACTTAGGCTGTGCTTTGAATCCTTCTTGAAAATTCTGTGTGGTGTTGTCTGCTTGCTTGCTATGTCTGTATATATGTATTTGTTTTAATTTTTATATCAAATTGTTTTCAGTTATACCAAGCCACTTCCTGCTATCTTATTGACCACAGGTTGAGGAACTCTGCTCTAACAAAAGCCTAGCTCGCTCGTAAAAAGCTGATTTTATTTTGTCTGCTTCCCTGCGTTCCAGGGGACTGTTCCATACCCCCCTTCTGCCTTCCCTTACTGCTCTCTGTGTGTAAACCTTACTAGATAATGATCTGCTGAAACCAGAGGGAATGTTTTCAAAATTAGCTGTTCTCCAGCAGAGAGTGCGTGATGGGAAGCGTTAAGTGTGTTGTTACAATGCGTGTAGATCCTCTTAGTGGTGGGACACAGGAGCTCATACCAATGAGTTCCCACTATTATCCACCGTTCCTGGCCAGGGCTGCCCAGGCTGTCCCTCAACTGACTCTTTAGTAGAGTGGGGTGAAAAATGGGCTGAGGAACAGCCTCGGTGTATATTGCTCTGCAGGGTTAGCAGTAATGCCACTGTGTTTCGTAGAACGGGTTGACAGCTGTTCCAGAGTCATCTTACTGTGTTCTCAGACCAGTGTCTGAGGCTGTAAATTCACTCTCTTGTGGATACGGAACACGCTGAGATTATTAATTAAACAGTAATTATTTGAACTTGTCCGTACGGTTGTCTGATTTGTATGATTTCACACATTTAGACAAGGTTGAGATCTAAAGAAGCTACAGAATGTTTCAGGAAGAGCCAAATGTGTGAACTGCTGATAAAGAGGAGGTATTTCCTGTAGGTGAATTTTAGAAAGCCAATTTAGAGAATAATGTGGTGAAAACTAGCAAAGTATTACAAATGAGAAGAGCAACGTGACTCAACTGTCAAAGGAATGCTGAGTCTTGCCTGGATCTCTCTGTGGGACCTCACTCTGTCGTTTTAGGGGCTAAGGGGGGTTCAGGTCACTGTAATGAATCTCAGTCCTGCTCAACACCAGTTTGGCTGCAGGTTCCTGGGCTTGCAGATGAAACACTGAAGGATTCATAGCTCATCCTATAAATCTTTTCTCCTTTTGCCACTGGGAGTTGCAGCATTTAGCAGCAGGGCTGAGCCCAGTTTAGGGAACGGTTTGTGCCATGAAAGCCCCACTTTGTCAGTTGGCCAGCAGGAAGATGGAAAGCTCAGGGAGTGAATGAAGGGGCTGGAGGAGTGCTGTGTCAGCGCAGGTTGGCACGGCTCTGGGGGCAATCGGGGGGGTTGCCTTTGGCTAGTCCCTCTCTGGGCCCGGTGCCGGCCTCGGAAAGGTGAGCCAGAGGTTTAGGCAACACGGAGCACTGCGGGATTGCATGGAAGTGAGTGCATGCATTGCAGGAATAACAAAATCTCCTGTGTCACCTTGCATTTCACTGACACATCTTGAGCAATTATAACTGAGAATTACAAGGGTGTGCACCCAGAGAACCGCTGCTCTGGAGAGAGAGGTTCTCGTGCTTCCCATTAATTAATTTTGTCTGTGTTTTTGACACTTTCTCTTGACAGTGTGGTTTATTATACCTTGCTGTCCCATGAAAGGTCAGGTGGGCAAGGATTTTTCTACACTAGAAAACCTTCTGCCTTGCTCTCTGTATTCTGAACTTTCTTTTCTCCTTTCCTTCCTAGTTCAGGATCTATCCAAAAAGTGGCCGTACAGATACGTTATCGCTTTACCCAGCAGTATCCCATGTCAACACTGAATTAGTTTGTTATCTTGCCACAGATTCCTGGCAGGTAACTGGAAGTGTTTAGAAGCTGCTCCATAGGTGGGGTTGGTAGGTGATACATTAAAGCAGAGATGTTAAGACTTGTTTCTCTGAGTCACAGTAGCAGGAATCTGAAGCCTGATGAGACATGTGGGGTAAGGTCACTTGTCCTGGATTTGGTTTGATTTCCTTAAGCTGTTTTATGGAACAGAGAACGAAGAGTCTAGGGAATCCAAGATTACCTGTTTTTCTCATTTATCAGGACCTAGAGCACGTGAAGGAACAGGTGGGAAATCCTTATCAGGAGGAGGTCAAGGCTTTCAAGTCAAGGATAAGAGGTCTTATCTTCCCTGGCTTAATTTCTTACACAGTTAGCAACTTTTGGAACTGGGCATCAAAGCTTACTGAAATAGGTCTTGCTTCTAGAGTGTCTTTTTGCATTCTCAGAATTTTATATGTGTTTTAAGAAGAGGTATAAGTTCTGCAGAATGACAAGGACAGGATGTTTAATGCTGCCTAGCCTTTCTAGGCAACTCTACATGGGCGGATTCAACGTGCTTTGGAAAACAGTTTGCTTGCAGTGTCTGTTTTCAACAGCCAAACACAGGGAGGAAGCAACCCATCTGTTCCAGACTGGAGAACAGAACTCAGGTAGGGGTTAAATAGATTCCAGGGATATACCCATATTTTTTCACCTGGTTTCTTATGTTGTGAAATGGGTAGGAAAAGAAAGGACTGCTTTGAAAAACAATGTAAGCTTGGTTTAGAGTGGCATATTATGTGTAGTTATGAAGTCGAGATAATGGGCTGCAGTCAGTCATTTGATAAAGAGCTCTCTGAATCATCATCTTTGCCTCTTCTTTGATGTAGTTTGTCCTCTGGGGCTGTGTTCTTTAGAGCCATCTCTTTTTACTTTTGCATCAGGCTGGGAATCAGTCAGAATCTCTCTGTCCAGAGCTGTCCAGCTGGGTTTGAACTTGCTGTAAAAAAAAAACTGATTATTTTTTAGCTACGAGCAGTGGAATAGGTATATTTGAAAGATTTTTGCCAGAGCTTGCTATGGCAGAGGAGCTGTCGGGTTGGTAGCCTTTATTAGCAACATTTTTCCCCTGCTCTTGAACTTAAGCACATGGACATAGTTACTGTGATTCATGCCCACTCAAGCGTACTGTCGTAGAGTTTAAAATTATGTCAAATGAAGTGTCTCCTTCCTTTGTAATGACATGTGAAATTAATGTACTCCATTTCTGCAGTGCAGCGAAATAACACATTTTCTTTCCTTCCCTGAGTTGTTCCAGCCAGGATCCAAAAGCGCTGAGCAAGGGTTTCGTTCGTTTTGGCAGATCCTGCTCTGGTGGGAGCTGGACAGACAGGAAATGCAGGCCTCCCAGCTGATTCACAGGACAAATTTGGCCTGTGATGCTTCTTTTGCTCAGTAGAGATGTCTTTCTGACTGGGTGTAACTGGTGGTGCTCCTGGGTGTTGTGAAGAGGGAGGTACCAGTGTCCTGGACGTGTGTGCAGTAGCATAACCTCCCGGGGGAGTGGCTGGTGCTCTGGTTGTGTTGCACCACATTAGGAGCTCTGAGCAAGGGAACACAGTATTGTCAGGCTAGGTCTTTCACTTTTATCTTATCACGTCTACTGGACTGTTTTGTTGTGGGTTTTTTTTGTCTTTTAGATTTGGCAAAGCCTCCAGTAAATGAACCGAGGGAACCGGAACAGTTTCTAATGCAGGCACCCCAGGGAAACCCACTGCTGCTCTCCCACACCCTCCAAGAGCTATTGAGCAAGGACAGTGTGCAGGTGGAGCTTATACCTGAGAAGAAGGGTCTTTTTCTGAAACATGTGGAATATGAGGTTTCCAGCAAGGTAATGTGGAGAAATACTGGTTTTTGTGAGAATCTGTTTCTTCAGAATGTTTGTGCAGTTGCTGTTGGCAAAGCCTTGCCTAATTTGATGGATGTGTTGGGTGATGCTGGTTTTGAGGAGGCCGGTTGTGTGGGCTTCCTTCACCTGGGCTTCTGCAGTACGGAGTATCTTCTGAGTGAGGTCTGATGGGTCGTCTCCTTGTCTACTCACTTGAAACCCAAGCTCTGTACAAAAGCAGGTGTATAATATTGGAAACGGAATGTTTTCCTAAGAAATTGTTGGAGGCGGTTGGATATTGCAAACTATTTCCAGCTAGTGAAGAAATTCCATTAAGAGTGCTAAACTGAGTCCTTTATAAACAGAAAAGGTACCACAAATCCTTCTGCTCAGTCGAGGCCACTTCCAGTTTACTGGCCCTGCTCCTGACCTGTAGTTTCCGCTCTTGGTGTAAAAGGAGATTGAAGATGATGTATCTCTTCCTACTTAGAGGGCAAGTGAAATAGCTCTCCAGTAGCTTCTGTGTGTTTTTCCAAGAAGGAAATCTGTCCTCTTCAGAGAAGACCATGAGCCATTTACATCTCCCACCGAAACATCAGTGACTGAGTAGTGCTCAGACTGTTGCAGTCACTGTTGGACATATTCAGAGATGTGTCTGTCTCTTGTCTGTAGTGATGTTTGGTAGTGCAGTACTAGATGTAGTAGTGTTTCAGATTCTGCCTCCTATGTGTCTTGTTCTAGGTGCTACCTAACTCCTTTTGGAATGGAAAAAATGGTTTCTTTGGCCTGTTCTCCATATTGATCAAACAAATGCAGAGTGAAGGACTAAGGAACTTTCAATCTTTGTTTATAGATCTAACATCAGTGAGAGGTCTGTCTTTCTCTTGTGAGCTGCACTTAAAACATCAGTCATTTGGACTAACACCTAACATGATCTAAGACTGTTTTGCCACCTCTAGGTTTGAAAGTGATTTAGAGAAAATTCCCAAGAGCTAGAATTCAGGGGCTTGCAGTTCTTCAAGAAAAGAGCTCTCTAGAGCACTTCTAAGTGTTAGTACTATTTCTAAACGTTCTCTCTAATCTGGAAGACTAGAAAGTTTGAGGGAGAAATGATATGGAATCATAGCAGGTTATGGGGATATATTTAATTTCTTGGGAAACCTCTTCCTCTCCATTTCATAGTCTCTTTCATCTTGTGTGTGAAAGAAATCTGGCTTACCTTTTAAACTGAAAATCTTACTCTCCAAAGGACTGTGGTTAGAAGAAGGCCATCTCTATTCATAATGGAACAGTGGCTGCCTTCGGAGTCTTTTCTCCCTTCTTCCCAGCACAGGGCCTCTAAAGATAAGAAAGAAGTAGTTTCTGCAGTCTCTGGGTGTGATTTCTTTCTTCCTTTTTGTTTTTAGTGCAATGGATAGAATACACCCCACGTTTTGTCTGGCCTATGTATTGATTTGTCTTTTTGCTCCCTCCCTCTATTGCAGCGATTCAAGTGCTCGGTCTACAGGCGGTACAACGACTTTGTGGTGTTCCACGAGATGCTGCTGCAGAAGTTCCCCTATCGCATGGTGCCAGCCCTTCCACCAAAGAGGATGCTGGGAGGTAAATCTGCCTCTGTCTTTTGACTGGAGCAAGCGTGTGATTGAGGTGATACTGTTGAAAACAAAGGTTTATAGAAACTGAAAGTCTCTGCTTTTGCTTGGTTCAGAAAGCAACTCTGAGGCTATAGCACACAATTTGGAGGTGTGATTTATTGCCATCCCAAAAATACTCTATACATAAGATATTAACATAAAATTCCAAGGTGTGTTGGTTTTTGTTGTTTGTTTTTTTTTTTTTTTAATGGAAGTTTATCTATTGACTTTTCTAGTAAGATTTGAGGTGTAATTCTATGCAAGAGCATGACAGAGGTACAGCCACTGCTTTTTAGGAAAATAGGTTATGATGACACTGATGGTTGTTTTATGAAGTGTTCAGAACAGAAAAGATTTGTGAAAATCCTACTGTTTTTCTATAGCACGTAAAGATTAAAAAAAAAAACTAAATCCATACGAAAAGGCTTGAAACTGCAGAGGAGCTGATTGTGTAAAACCCAACAAAATTGCTTGTCTGGTGAGCCCATACCTGATCCTGCTGAGGGCTGGGTTCTGGCCTCACACACTCCTAAAGGGACTGGCCAACAGCGGGGTGTTAAGTGCCCAGCTGCTGCAGCGCTGCGTGTTACAGTAGTGCCTTATGGTGCAGGCACTGGCAACTGCACTTTCTCCATTTATGGACAAAAAGGTGTTTTTCTGGCAGATGAACCAACTGCCTTAAAGTAGCTATTGCCCCCTTTTTTTTTTTTTCCTAAAAAGAAACTAAAAACTGAGGCTGGAATCAATGTCAGTTCATTCAAGTCCATTTTGTGTGTTAGAATAGAACCAAAAGAAGTACCCCAAGCCTAAAAGCGTATTAAAACTCCTTCAGGTACATTTTTCACTCATCTGAAATATTGGCACTGGCTTATAACTTTTATTATTTCACATGTTGCATAACCATATCAAATCCTGTATTGTTTTTTGCTTTATCTGTGAGAGAACAAGCTTTTCACTGTCTTCTCTCCTGCCCGTGCTGCTGAGCTTGATGTGTTTCAATAAAGAATAGATTTTGGTGAAGGAGTCCATGTGTTGCTGCAGTAAAGAGGAGCTGGGGAACAGTGAGCAGAGCGGGGTCCATAGTGAACTGGAACAAAGCAAAATCATAGTGAACTGGAACAAAGCTTCACTGGTCATAAGTTCTTACGATGGAATGTAAATGGTGAAGACCTTTCTTTTGAGGTTGCGAAAACCCGTCTGTTGAATTTGCCCCAATTCAGTGTTCTCAGCCAGAATTTCCAGAATTTCCACTTCATGCAACACCTATAAACAAAGTGACCTTCTCTGATTAACCTCACCGCAGAGAGGATTGAAAGAAGCTACAAATATATATAATTTGTCAGTCACTGTTATTTCCTCGCAGTGCTGGTGTGTTGATATTTCTGTGCATTCACCGGTGCATTTTCTTCCCACAGATGTCATATATTTAAGGAAAAACTGATAGCATTACTTCCCAAAGTGTGCTAGTACAGTCCTAACGCAGTCCCAATCTGTGTCAAGGCAGGGGGTGATGATTGCTTTTAGTCCAGTGACTCTGGTGTAGAAAAGCTGCGTAAGTGGTCTCAACAGAAGCTACAAACAGGAAGAAGGAAATGGAATGGGTCGTTCTCCTTGAGTAGTTAATGAGCTGACAGACAGAACTGCAGGACATGGGATTTGATGGATTACTGTAGATGTGTGACTCTTCCACCCTCCTTAGTCCCAGAGCTCTCTACATTTTCTACTGGGTACACTCACCTACTAAGCGACACTCTTATTTTCGTGGTGGTCTGCTTTTATCCATCTGTCAGATGAAGAAAGATTGTCAGTTTGCACTTGTCACAGCTCATTTTGGAGGCCAGCAGCAACCGGAGGCAGATCGTGTAGGAAGCGTGTGGATGACTTCAGAAATCTCCGTGGAGGTTAAAATATGAACAAAGCAAAAGCACCCTCTGCAGCCCCAATGTGATGTGTGATGCTCTACAGAGGATCATTAGAGAGTCCATGCAGCCAGCAAAACCTCCCAGCTTAACACTGGGGCAGAAGAGTAATGCCTTTTCATGAGATGGGAGTGTTGTCATGGATAAGAGCATTCCTTTAATTCTCTTCTGTGCTGCTTTCTTTTTCTGCAAACCTGTTTTCATTTAATTTGTCATCTTTCCTGAAAAACGCTGGGATTTTGTGATTTCTCGCTTTCCTGCATGGACACCGGATTGAAACTCTTCCTGTTTCAAGAAGACACCTGGAACTTTTTTTTAGCTTGATAAGTAAGGACCCTGGCTGGCTGGCCTGCAGATTGCTGTGCAGGTCTCCCAAAGTACTTTTTGATGTCTAGCATGAAAAAGATGGGCACCAATTTTGAACAAACAACTAAAAAAAAAAACCCAAATCAACCTTGATTCTCTCCTTAGCCCCAAAAAGCTTAAAAGTATGGTGGAGGGACTGTTGAGGGTACATCACACTAAATCTAGTTGTTCAGAATAGTGAGAAAACCTCCCATAATTATTTATGAGGTATCACCTTGCAGTGGCAAGAAGCAACATGTTGTGCATTTCCCAGGAGTCCCAACCAGAGCGAGATCCCTCTGGGGACCAGAGGAAGAAAAATCTTTGTACACCTACAGTGTGTCAGTGGAGGCTGCAGGCCTTAGTCTCGGTTGTTTATCCTGGTTGGTGCCAGGAAAATAAACATACAGAGAGATACGATAGATTTAATAAGATATAAAGAACCACTTGAAAGAATATTTGTTCTGGTGGTCAACCCAAAAGATCTGTTTTAGGGAGCTGACAGATTATAGGTAGTTGTTCATTGGCTTTGTTGCAGTGCTTTACAAGACTTACAGAGAAATTACCGGACCAAGTGGTTTCTCTTTGCTCTTTCTGAGCAGCTGTAAGATGTGGTGTGCTAATTGAAATTTAATTTTTCTTCCTGTAGCTGACAGAGAATTCATAGAATCAAGGAGGAGAGCACTGAAGCGTTTCATAAACCTGGTGGCTCGCCATCCCCCTTTCTCAGAAGATGTGCTCTTGAAACTCTTTCTCTCATTCAGCGGCTCCGTGAGTATTTTTTAGCAATAGTCTCGAGTTTGTCTTTGTGTGACTGCTTTGCTGGGCACAGAGTTCTGAATTGCTCTTGACCTACACATTGTTGCTCCCTGCGATGAGAATTTTCTCTCAATATGTATTTCCACAGCTGGAAAGTGGAAGGTAATGGCACTCAATGCCAGGAGTATTGGTATTTTGAAAATGGTAGCGGTTCTTGGGGGAATACATGTTCTACTTCTCCTCAAATCAAAGCTGACCTGGGGGAAGCTCTGTTGGCTAAGTGGTGCCTTTGCTATTGCAGTGTATCTGAGAGCTCTGTCAGCTGCCTGGGGTTACTTCTTTCATGCTCATTTGATTCTGTATCTTCTCCAGGATGTACAGAATAAGCTAAGAGAGTTGGTCCAGGGAGTAGGAGACGAATTCATGACCTGCAGATTAGCTACCCAGGCCAAGGTATGTATAGGAATTTCTTGCAACGTGTTATTCTCCTTTAAAGTTCTCTCTCCTCCAGGTGGATCAGTTTTTGGCAGTTGTTGAGTGATGGAGACCTTAGGCAGGAGAGAGTTGTTTCCAAAGTTTGAAGGACTTTCAAACTTGTGATTTTATTGAAAAGATCAAATAAATATTTGACTCTTGAGGCCCTGGTATTTCGAGCTAAATGTTGCTTCATTAATATGGTAAAGATTAAACAATGAATCCTGCTCAGAACATGTTTCTGGGTAATTACTTGTACTTGCATAACAAAGAAATGCACATACTGCACAATTTAAAAGCTAATACCTAGATTGATGTGTTCATGCCCTCATTCTGTCTGTCCTCTTCTCCCTCTGGGAGAGTAATTGGGACTGTTATAGAGAAGTTAGTTACACGTTCTCCATGTATCTGTTTATCCCAGTGATTAGTGCTATGGCAAGTTTTAAATGTACATTCCCTGTGTTCATTGAGCAATTCTAAAGCAAGTTGTTGTTCAGGTTCCTGCAACGTTAGCAGAAGGTTTTGCAACAGGAGCTTAATTCAGGCTTTTCCCAGTGATGCACAGGTCAGAGAGAGCTGAACTTCCAGTACGTGCTTGGCTTTGCCAGGCTGGCGGTTACAGGCAGCTTCAGATCAGAACCTGTGAGCTTGAAACCTCACAAACCCTGTTTTAACTGCAGAGTAGAACTGCAGATTTTTCCAGCTGTCAACACCTGGTATTTGAACCTCTTTCTGCCTCTGAAAATTAGGGGTATTTGCATAACATCTGACTTGAACACCTAAATTGTGAAGCTGATCTCTTCAGGGCTGTTATAGCATGGCGTGAGAGTGAAAATGAGGGGGAAACCTGTCTCTCTGCTGACTCCAGGGTGTACCCACAGTTAACGTGTGTGTGTGAGTCTCTGTGCTTCTCTTGTGCTTCTTCAGGACTTCCTCCCGGCTGACATACAGGCCCAGTTTGCTGCCAGCAGGGAGCTCATCAGAAATATTTATAACAGCTTTTATAAGCTTCGGGACCGCGCGGAGAGGATAGCTTCTCGAGCCATCGACAACGCCTCGGATCTTCTCATATTTGGAAAGGAGCTCAGGTAGGTTGGGGGGAAGAGGATTTGCTCAAGGGAGACTTTCTGCCCTTTCAGAATTCGTAAGGTTTCCCTCCAAGTTGGTAAGAATGCATATTTCAATGCATGCTGTAGGTCATAATACATTTTTCCTACTATAAAAGAAGAAAAGGCATGTTTTCTACTGAAGTTGCATTGCATAGAGCAAGAGAAAGCACAAATAGTTTGACTTCAGGTACTGGTTCTATTGTTCTTCCCCCAGTACATACACAGCTCTGCATTTGTGACAGCTCAGCACCACGAGCTGTTTAGACAGAAGTGAAACTCTGACCTGCTCTCTGCAAGTGTATCTACTTCGTGGAATTTGTCCCCTAGATTTGAATTCTTCTTGTCTCCTCCCAGTGCTTTGGGCTCAGACACTACACCGCTTCCTTCCTGGGCTGCTTTGAATAACAGCACATGGGGGACTTTGAAACAAGCCTTGAAGGGTCTCTCTGTTGAGTTTGCGCTGCTGGCGGATAAGGCTGTGCAGCAGGTGAGTTCTTTGCTGTTTTCTTTCTTTTTTTTTTTTTCTTTTTCTGTATTGTAAAATGAAGTGGGTTCGTTGCTGCCTTAAATTTCATCTTGAACCATGATCTCTGTGGATGTAGGCACTTGAGTTAAGAGTGAGATTGTGGTCCAAACTCACACCCTCACCCACCAGGCTGCTTGTTCAGGCTTGAATGAAAATCCTAGATTGTGTTTAAATGGGAAAAATACAATGGGTGAGGGAAAGGAGGGAAAAGCTTGCTTTGTTTCCTTCATTTCAAATGGTTATTGGACAAGTTAAGCTGTGCTGCTGTACTGAGCTGTCCAAAAATCTTGTGTTCTGTCTTATTAATCTGCTACAGAGAATACATACAAATTATTTCTGAGTCAAATTTTGACATTCGTATACTTTAACCTTACGTGAGAGTCATTCAGACAGAAGCCTCCTATTCCTGTGTAAGTGTGCAGTGTGATAATGACTGTTAGAATAATGGGAGAACGTGACAGTCTGGGAAAGAAAAGTAATTGTTTTGTCTTCACTTCATCTCGTTGTGTTGGAACACTCAGCCTGCTCTTATAGATCCATCAGACTAGGTCTCTTTCTCCAGAGTTTATGTTCCACAGAGCTCTATTGATACCAGAAGAAAAAACCCAGTAAAATAAATAAAAAACAAGCAGTGAGATTTGGCTTGTCTTGAGATTTGGTGTCTCATCTCTGCCTCCTGATGCATGAGTTATTACGGGGAACATCAGGTATTTAGAGCTGTAATGGATTAGGTGCCTTGTAAGAAGGGAAGAAGAAAGATTGGAGGAATCTGCAAGAACAAGAAATCCCAGGCAGAGAGCTCCGAAAGGGCTGACACCCGGAGTGTGGAACTAACTCCTCTTGGCACGATCAGTCCGTCGGCAAAGCTGTTCCTGCTCCAGTCAGGTCTCTGTTCCAGGAGCTGAAGACTGGACGCCCTGGTGCCATCTGAAAGGTTTTTGATGCTGTTGTGCAAGCGTTGATGTGCCCCAGAGGATACATGGAGGGCTGCGTGGTGCAAGGACGTGAAGAACTGTGATGTGGGTTCTTGCCAGGCTTACGTAAAATGGACTTTTTCCTTGTTTTCTAGGGTAAACAGGAAGAGAATGATGTGGTGGAGAAGCTGAACCTTTTCCTGGATTTACTCCAGTCCTATAAAGTGAGCTCTACTGTTCTTCTGCCAATAAGAAAGTTGTTTAGAGCGAACTTGTGCTCTTTGGAGGGTGTAACACCAACTGGATGGAAAACTGTCTGGGAGGCCAGTTGAGAGGCAAACTGGGCATGTGGCAGAGGGAGGAGAGTGGCTGCTGGCCGTAGCTGCTCTGTGGCCTGACTGATCAGCTCGTCCTGTGATGAGAGTTTGCTGAACAGCAAACCTTGCAAGGCATTTCAAAATATAACTGCTTGAACTACGTGGATCAGCTAACTTTTTGTAGATTTGGCTACTTATGAGTCAAAGCAGTGAATTAGGTGGCTACTGATCGTGGAGACCCGAGTTCGGTTACAAATAAAAGAATTTCTGTTAATACTAACCTTTTGATCAAAGGCACTTTATTTTAGAAGCACTTACTGAAACTGTAAGTGGTGGCCTCTCCTGACATTCCCAGGCCTGGGCTGACGTAGAAGGACCTGTGGAGCTCTTACCACAGTTAATTGCCAGCACTTAATATTGAGAAGGACACAAAAGATAAGAGGCCTGATAACATCTAAACTGTTGGCAGAGGCCATGTTCCTCTTCAGCTCACTGGTCTGGCTTCAAGCAGTTTTCTTGAATTCTTAGCTCCCAACATTATTTTATTTTTTTGACCCTCTTGAAAATAAATAAAGAAAAACCAGCAGCATAGAAATTCCATGAAGTGTGACGGTGTGTTTGTGCTCCCGAGGTACTTGGCTGAGGTGCTTGCTGCTTCTCAGCTTCCACTAAATACCTTTTTTTTTCCTTTTCCCGTGAAGGACCTGTGTGAAAGACACGAGAAGGGGGTATTGCACAAGCACCAGCGAGCCTTGCATAAGTACAGCATGATGAAGAAGCAGATGATGAGTGCCACCGTGCAGAACAAAGAACCGGAGTCGGTGGAGCAATTGGAGTCCCGAATTGTGGAGGTGGGGCAGGTGGCTGGGCAAGCAAAGGGTGGTTCTGGGCTCCCAGAATGGTGCCGCTGCATAGCTCACTAGTATTTGCACAAATACAACTACAGGGGCCTACAGGAAAGCTGGGGAGGGACTCTTGATCAGGGAGGGGACCCATAGGATGAGTGGTAATGGTTTTAAATGGGAAGAGTGGAGATTGAAGTGAGAGATTAGGAAGAACTTTGGTGTGAGGGTGGTGAGAGCCTGGCCCAGGTTGTCCAGAGAAGCTGTGGCTGCCCCATCCCTGGAGGGGTTCAAGGCCAGGCTGGATGGGGCTTGGAGCAACCTGGTCTGGTGGGAGGTGTCCCTGCCCAGGGCAGGGGTTGGAACTGGATGGGCTTTAAGGTCCCTTCCAACCTGAACCATTCAGTGATTCTGTGAAAGCTCTTAGGTCAAAGGGGTAACCTGTACTTTGGGGAATTTGAGGTACCTGCTCTGCTACAGGGAAAACACCGTTTCTTTTCCTCAACACTTCTTCCTGGCTCATTGGCAGGAGCTGTGGAAAGCAGCAGTCTGTCATATCAAATGGGTCCAGGAGCTGCTTTTTTAGTTTTTTTCTGTTTTGCTAATGCTGTTTTCTCCTGCTGCAAGTGAACCTCCTTGGCATATCCCCTTCCTGGTGCTGTATTTCACTGAGCTCCTCTTCTTTCAGCAAGAAAATGCTATCCTCACCATGGAGCTGCGGAACTACTTCTCCCTGTACTGCCTGCATCAGGAGACACAGCTGATCCACATCTACCTGCCTCTCACCTCTCACATCCTGGGGGCCTTTGTCAACTCCCAGATCCAGGGTCACAAAGAGGTGAGTTCTGTTGGATTGTTTTTTGTTTTTTCCCCTCAAAATACAAATGAGAATTTAAATGTATTTGTTTTCACCCCTGGGCTTTCCTCCCTTAACCATCTGTCCAGCTGGGTGCTCTCAGAACTTTAAGAAGTCACCAAAGGTTTTTCCAACTCAGGGTGAGGATCGAGGCTGGCCTTTAACCCCTCTAAAAAGACTATCTTTTTGCAGGAAGTTGTTGTGGTTTTTTTTTTTTTTTTTTTTGACTCCTCCTCCCATCTGCAGATGGCCTTATGCTACAGGTAGTTGAAGAAGACCCAGCCATGAACTAACTAATCTGTAATGAATGATGAATCTGCTTTATGTTGTGCTACGCAGAAATGACGTGACAAAGAACAGCTTTTTTGTTTTTGCTCTAAATTACAAAGCTCCCCTTTGTTAACCCCTAAATCTGACCTTCAGCATTCCCTGTGTAGGGTCTTTGCGTTCGTGATGTTAGAAAAGTCTCTCCTCCTTCAGCTCCCGCCCTCCCTGCAGTGAGGGAATGTGACTGAGGGGTGGGAAGTCTCTCATCCCAGTGAAATGCTGAGAGCTGCGTTGTAGCCCCAGCCTAAAAGGGACAATCTGGGTCTGCTGGATTTCCCCAAAATACTTCAGCAAATGTGTGTTGTGCTTTTGAGTACTCTGAAACCGCTGCTGAAGTGCAGCGTGGTGAGATGACACCACGCCGTGTTGTCATGGCTCTTTTTTCTCCTTTTCTTCTCGCAGATGAGTAAAGTTTGGAATGAGTTGAAGCCGAAGCTGAGCTGCCTCTTTGTGGGATCCAGCACTATGCCAACTCCACCATTGTCACCTCCAGAGGGGAACTTCTTCTCCAATTAATGCTCTGAACATCTGGCGTGGAGCAAGAAGTGCAATCAGCCAAGGGGTGGGACCTCTACCTCCAGATGTTAGAATGAACCCTCCAAACAGCTATTATTTTAATTTTTTTTTTTAATACCGCTGCTTTGAGCTGCTCTCTTGATTTAGACAGACTGGATGTGGGGCAGAACGTATGGATATAAAGACAAATCTCTTGATTTGGACATGCTCCGGGGCAGAGCTGACGTTGGTTGTGCTGCAGTCCCTCTGCGTGGGGCCAGGATGGGACCTGGTGCTGTTGCTGAGGCCTCTGTTGAGGCCCCTTGCACTGGGGGTCCCTCAGGAATGTTCATCTGATGGGTCTCCACACCCCTCTGAGCGCTGAGGTGAGTGGGGGTGTCCGAAACACTTGTCCTAGAGATGGATTGAATTCTGAGCTCGGGGGGCCCCGCGTTAGAGGCGGAAGGAAAGCTGAAGGCCATCCCCCAGCCCAGTGGTAGGGTCTGGGTTTGGTTTCTTCCCTCTAGTCCCCAGAGCAGGTGACGTGAACAGAGGGGCTGGGTTCCCTGAGCTGGCTGGGGGGTCAGTGCTGCTCATGACACTGATTTTACTTTTTTTTTTTTTTCTTTTTTTTTTCCCCGTGAGGCAGATGATTGTCAGGGTGTTTCAGTTGGTGGCTGTGGGGCAGCCTGAGGGATTGGTGTATTTCAGTTTGGGGCCAAAGATGACTGGGTTCAGGAACTCGGAAGAGGTTCCTCATTTATATGAGGAAATTAATTGAATAAAACACTCCTTAATTGTAAACTACTCGCAGTACACGAGCAGAGCAGCTATGAGGTTGCTGGCTTATCTTCTTCTGGAGGTTCTGACCTCCCCCTGCGAGTAGCTGTTGGGGACTGTCTGTCGGGGAGCTGCTGTCCCCAAGGCTGGTGTTTGCTTTGCTCTAGTATCAGATGAAGTATCTTGTTCCACTGGCAGGTTGGGACACAATCCTGCTAAAATTCCTTAGCAAAAAAAAAAAAAAAAAAAATCAGCATTTATCAGGATGTTCCTGTCATTCTTTTTTTCTGGCTGTGGGTAACATTGGATTGTGTTTGTGAAGAAGACAAAGTGACAGTTTGTTATCACTCTAAAAGTAGCATGGCCCTTGGTAATGGGGCTTTCAGGCTGGTTTGTGGTTGTGATAAAGGGACTGAACCTTCTCCATGTTTTGCTTTGTATCTCTGGTGCCTTTCCCTCCTGAGGCCAAGGGTGAGGGAGGAGAACCTGCCTGTCGTCTTACCTTGGGGGAAATCTGCCTGAGACACTGATAATTGAGGAAAACTGCAAAGGTGTGCAGCAAAACTCAACGTGCACTGGGCTCTCCTGAACCCGAGGTCTCTGGGGCTGAACCAGCTGCCAAAGAGAGTTTGAGAATTGGCTTTTTTGTGTCTTCTCCGAGGGGGTGAAAAGGAAGCCCCAGGGGCGCGTGCTCCTCTCAAACTGGAACCGCTACAGTATTTTCCCAGTGGGGAACTTCCCCACTAGCAGGAAAGAGATTTTAAACCTCCAATTTTGTTTTTAAACTTAGAAAACTCAATGCAACGTGAAGCTCTTCTCTAGTCCAGGTGGATATTATGGGTTAGTTTCTTCAGCCGGGAGCAAAGTGTTAAGTTCCTTGCTCAGTTTCACAGGACTGGCATAACCATTACTCACTTGAGGGGGTGAGTTTCTTGGGAGCTGGGCCTCAAGGGAGACTTTTGTTAACAGCCTTGCTCAGAATGCATTATTAAGAGCTTTTTTAATAGCAATTCACATCTTAACTCTCTTCTGAGTCTTCCCTCCTGCATGTTGGCCTTGGCTGGGGAGGCTGGGAGGGATTTGGTTCTCTCTCCTGGTGATTTCCACAGCGATGCAGCAGAGACTCTGCTCACAAGCCAGAGCAAACTGGGGAGGGTAAGGTTTCTGCTGTACAATAACGAAGAAGATAATTATTTCAAGAACAGCACAGAAGGTTTTTCTCCTTGCCCTTGTCTTGATTAACAAGACAGTTTGTGGTTAGAAGTGCAGAAATCACACGTTGCTGTCAGTCCTTGTACCTTCAGAAGGTGCTTGTGATGGCCTGGCGAGTGCTCAGTCTTAGGAGCCATCCTCATCCTCCCTCATTTAGCCCCGTGTGGGGAACAGTCAAACTGAGAAAATACCACATGTTTTGAGGCAAGAGCTGGTATCTGTGTGATGGATCTTCTGCCTGACTGGGCTGGCTGGGGTAGAGAACTGGGCTCTGCACTTCTCGTGGTTAGAAAAAAAAAAAGCTACAATTTTGGACTTTATTTCAAAACAAACAAAAAATCCCCTAAACATCGAACCCACCTTTGGGCTTTAGACTAACTCCTCTTTCCTGTTCTTCTTCAAAGCAAGAGTTCTCCAAGTCCAAAGGCAGAGACTGTGATAGTGATAAACACAGAGAAACTGGAACTACTTTGTTTTGAGAAAACACCTGTCCCTCCCTTGTCCCATCCTTCTCTCTTTGAGGGGGGGCAGTTTTGGGATGGGGTTTTCCTTGTTTTTTTCACTCTGCTCCCATTATTTCCAGGGCAGAGGCCTTGTATTCTCAGAGCTGAGACAGCTGATGGCACTTTCAGAGTTTGTTTCATACATACACTATTTCAATGAGGCTTAATGAAGTCAGTTCTGTTGCCAGTCGCTGGACAGAACGCAATTAACACTAAGCAAACCAGAAGACTAATTGAGGAGCCCGTGCTGCCTGTCCCAGAACGGATGCTCCTGTGGAATGTAGCGCCAAAGAGTGAATGTGCCTTCTGGAATGGGAGCTTTCTGGTTCACACCCGAGCTCAGGGGGACTTTGACGTGGTCAAAGTAGTGACAGTCACTAGTAGTGACAAAGTAGTGACTTTCTGTCAGTGTCACACTCGACATCTGTCACGAGGTACCAGAGGAATAAACAGCTGAGAACCTGAAAAACGTTCTTTCAAAAGGGCTATATGTTTTTGTCACTCCTGAGGTCTCCGCTTCAAGCTGGGAAGTGGCACTTACAGGTTTTTTGACCAGTATCCTGTGTTAAAAGGCTTCCCAAACTCTAGTTACAACACAACCCTCATCTCTGCTCCTTCTTTTTCCTCTCCTTCCCATCTTCCTGCCAAGTTGCTCCTCCTGAGCTGTAACGTTTTCAGCAGTGCCTTGCTGCCTCCCTGTGCTTTGACCACGCCAGGGTGTAATTCATGGAATTTGTAACAGGCTCTAATTCCCAATCTCCAATTTGTGCTGTTTCCTAAAAGATAAAGATCACCCTTTGGGGACAGAACTTATTTAAAACCTGTCCCCACTCTTTGACACGAGTCAGCGCTGGTGAGAGCATCCTGGTAAGAGGGTTGAGCCAACGGCAGAGGAGGGCACAGCAAAGAGAAGTGCAGGCCTGAGTTCTTCTCCCTGAACTCCTGCAGGAACAAGGGAGTGATTTGCTCTCTCCCATCGTGTAAATTGCGTGTAAATTTCCAGTTTTCACCAGGAAATAAAGGGAGGGAAGATCACAGGTACAGGGCTGGTGGCTCCCTTTCCTGTCACCTAATGAGGTCTCGCATCTTGTTATGAACTTCTTCTCCCCCTGCGCTTATTTTCTCTCCTCTGTTTGCCTCAAGCCCCTCTCTGGAGGAGAGCAGCCAGGATCCCTCCCTGCCCTGGCAGCAGCACAGCTCTCAGACACTCTGTAAATAACTCCCTGTGCAGGAAAAGCCAGAGTCAAAGGGGTTAACTCTTCCCCTGTGAGGCTGAGCCCTTGGTTTACGGGATGTGAGGAGGAGGGTGTTTTTGAGGGGGATCAATTATTCAGAACTGGCAGAGGGAGATGAGGAGAAACAACCTTGTTGAGAGGGTGTGAGTTTTGCCTGCCTGGAGTATCCTGTATCTTTGCTTTGCTCAAATAGCCTTATGTATGAAGCACTTTATCCAAATGCAGGAATTAAAGAACTATTACTACAGCTGGTAGACTGGAAATGTTTACAGATCCTATATTACATTCCAAGATTCTATCTGTAAGTGTTATATGTATTTGTAAAAGTGTTAAAAAAAAAAAAAAACAACAAACAACCCAAAGCTTGTGTCAGAAGTTCCATGTCTGCTGTGTTATTTCTAGCAGAGTGTGATGAAGCTTTCAGTGCCTGGAGTTGGGCTGAGCTGCTCACCTGCAAAGCCTCCAGCCCCCGGGGACATTGCTCTGGAGCCTGGGCTCACTGGAAGTCAATTTTTGTCCAAAAATACTCAAACCAGTTTGAAGTTCACAGCGGGAGCTGCAAGAGTGAAAGCAGGGCTCAGTCGGTGCCAGCCGTCTCTCCCTCCAACCTTCCACCACCCTCACAATCCCAAAGGGATCTCCACAGGGACTTTCCCAGTGGGAGGTGAAGCCAAACAGGGGTTGGTACCAAAGCCAGAGGAGAGAAAGAAGACACTTAATGGGTTCTGCTGCATCACTTAATGTTCCTGGGAAAGGAAGCCAACCCCTGAAAGGTCCCCAAACAGCCCAGGAGGTAGCCAGCTGTTTACCACAGAACAACACATGCTTTTAAAAATATATTTTAATAATCTTTTAAAAACATTTCCAGCCACAAGGGGAAAAACCACCTGCGAAGGAAAGGGTTAACACCATGTTTTTAATAGTTGTGATCACATCACCACCCAAGTGTACCACAGCCAGGGACTTCACAGCATGGAAAATCTTGTTGCTTTTCTTTTTTGCTGCAAGAAACCCCCGTATTTTCCTGACTTCCCAGTGACCTGTCTTTGCTGGAGGATTGAGGAAGGATACCCTTAGAGGTCGTACTCGTGGTGTTCTTGCCCAGAGTGGGCAGCAGCGTGTGGGGCTTCCCTTTTCTTAAACTTCCTCCACTTCTTTCAGGCTGTGCTCTAGGATAGTGTCTTGTCCCTGGAACTTAAAATAGCCGCGAAACAACTTTTTCTGAAGCACCAGGGGAAACCAGTAGATATCGTCTGCCCACATGCGACTGAACGGCACCTCGTCCAGCTGAAACCACTGGGGACGCATTTCTGGGGGGAGAAAACAAAAGAACTTTGTGGGAGACTTTCTCTCGTTCTGCTGCTGCCCAGGCTTTTGAGCCCCTCCGCCGGCTGCCTACCCTCGCTTTCTGTCGGCTCTCCGTGAAATTCATCCGCCCGGAAAATGTGAACGTCCATGAGTTCAGAGTTGCCAACAAATTCAAACGTGATCTGGCCCATCTTCTGCAAGGTGTCCACGGTCAGCCCGCTCTCCTCCAGGAGCTCCCTGCACAAGAAATAAGATTTCCTCCCATGAAAGTGAGCGGTGGGAGAACGAAAAAGCAGAAATTAGCTGTTGGAAGGGGGAAGATTCAGGAAAATTGATCATTTTGTATAATTGCAACAGGGTGATCTTTTCTGAGGTTAGTTAGAACACTTATAGGCTGGATGTGGCTTAAGAACTTGGAGCTACTCATTTAGACAGGCAGAAAGAAGGCTTTGCCAACTTCAAGCTAAAGCTTTGAGAACTGTGGGGAAGCGGGTAATAAATATGAGAACATTTATACTTTCTACAGAATCACCTACTTCTGAGGGTAACTGAAGTACCTGGGTAACTGAAATAACACCACACAAGATGATTTGCACGCGGAGGGTTAGGAATACCTTCTCCCATTCAAATTCTGCAGAAAAACCCCACAAAGCAATTGTGTAAACTTGTCATTTCTGCTCCTGGGGGAGCACGTTTAGCATAACAAGCGGGGAGAAGGCAAGACTCTGAAGAGCACTTGTGAGGGACTTGCCAGACAGCTCTTCTCCGTGCCCCACCACGCCTGGCTACTTGAAGCACATTCAGTTACTTGCTGTGTTTACACTACGTGTCTAGGGCTTTTTGAATTTTCACTTGCCTCTTACAGAATCAGAGTAGCTTGAAGTTAGTCATGGCTTTTCTAAGGTACAAAAATAAGGAATACTTGGAAACAGCGTAGCTTCAGCTAAAGTTAATAATTAATGCAGTTGCGTATTTGGCAGTAACTAACTATTTTAAAATGTAATGGAAATGATCTTTAAGGCTCCAGCTTCGTTTGGCATCAATTTCATGAATCCCATCCTTCAAATTTATATTCCAACTTAGCGTCTTTGCTAATTTTAGATTTATCTTCCTGACAAACAATGCCTAAAATAGGTTTGTTGCTGGAAAACAGCCTCTAAAAGCCTCGTCTTACAGGCTCTGATAATTGCACAGCAAAGCACAACACTGCTCTGGTTCTCCAAGCAATTTATCTGGTACCTCTTTGGCCCTGGATATAGTTAAGCAGAAACATTACAGGCAGTAAACTAGAAGCAAGGAACTAGTTAACTGCTCCCCTTACGAGGTGTGCTGCTCAAGAGCTGCGGGTGCCCATGCGGTCACAGGAACTGAGAAGTCTTCCTGATACAGGGAACTTCTGTTCATGTTTCAGCTTAATATTTAACCACCTGTGCTATGAGGACACTTCACACCTTCTGCCACTGCACAGATAAACACACCCCTTGGGAATCCAACGCTACATTAAATCATTAATTTACACCACAGTGGTGGCAATGTAAGCCCTGCCAAGCGGAGGCCTGATTTAAGTAACAAAACTGATCTCCCTCCACTCAGAGGTGATCAATTCTATGCAAAGCACCAGGTCCGTTAACCCCCCGTGCCACTGGGTGCACATCTGCAGAGAGGACCCTTCTGTCCCCTGGATCAGCTCACCACAGAACCCGGGTGGTTGCAGGGGCCACAGCTGAGGGGGAGGCTCAGGGCAGAAGCTGTAGGTAGTTGTTGTGCACACCAACCACACTCATCTTCCTGCAGGTGCCAGGGTAACTTTGGGCACGTATAAAAACGGGAGGAGGTGGCAAAGTGCAGCTTTTTGTCAGCAACATTCTCATAAAGAACCAGGTACCTCATTTTTAGAGGAGTT
Organism: Scolopax mira; assembly: GCA_004320125.1. Lineage (NCBI taxonomy): Eukaryota > Metazoa > Chordata > Aves > Charadriiformes > Scolopacidae > Scolopax > Scolopax mira. The sequence goes on along the minus strand of BJBW01000702.1, from coordinate 125,131 downwards.
TAGCAATTCAGCTGCAATCTGCTATTTCATTTTGACGACTGGAGAGAAGAAAGAACTTCAAGGGATCACTACTAAAAACTTCAAAAATGGTACTGTACCTCTGTACCGATGGAATTCAGTTCTCTAACTCAGCAGTCAAATAATACATTTCCATGGTGCTTTCGTAAGAGACCTCTGAGAATTTTGTCCCTACGTTTTGACACAGGACTACTAAAAAAGCCACTGGAAGGTAGCACCTGTTCAATAGCTTCCAATTTAAATGAGCAGCAACACACTGGCATAAGCTGTAATTCTGCCATAGAGCCAAAATTAAAATCTGTGCCTTTCTGAACAGCACAAGGGCCTCTGCCCATCATTTGCAAACTGGGTCTCAGTGTCGATCCAGGACACCTGGGTAACTTCCCAGTTACTCGTAGACAGGGATGGGAGGACACTTGGTAACTTCCAGTTACTTGCAGACAGGCAGTGACAGATCTGCAGATGTCAGGCATCGGGGATGAAATCCCATCACTTTGTGCATGAGGATGACCCTTCATCACCCGTGGAGCAAATTTTCTCTGTTCAGAGATGGCTCACGACTGTGCTGGCCGGTAACACCTTGGTAACGTGAGGGTTATTGATCAGTCAAGTGATGGTGCCTCTACCTGCAACCCACCACGAACGGTTTAACACCTCCACAGCCCACCCTGTGCCCCGATACCCACCTCTCCCGGCCAGGTCTCACCTGCGAGCAGCCTCCTCGATGCTCTCCCCTGGCTGCACCTTCCCCCCGAAGCCGTTCCACAGACCGGCTCCAAACCCACGCTTCTTCATGCCCAGCAGGACGCGGGGTGGCTGCACCACCAGGACCAGGGTGAAGAGCCTGGACGTGCACATGGCTCCTGGGTAGAGGGTGAGGAGGACACGCTGGCCAAGGGCTGCCGGCACCCCTGAGGGGAGACCAGGCTGCCCCTCCAGCCTGGGGGGGTGTCAGACAGCCCCGCACCCCCAAACACCCAGCACCCCCTCCCCAAATGCCTGCTCCCCCCATCCCCGACCCAAACCCTTGGTCCCCCGCTGCCGATGCCCACTCCACTAACGCGCCCCACTGAACCTTGTCCCCCCCAGAACCTCCTCCCTACATCTTTAATCCCCCCTCCCCAAATCCTTGACCCTTAGAACCTCTCCCCAAATCTTTCATCCCGCTCCCCAATGACTGATTCCCCCGACACCCCCCCCTAAATATTGATTCCCCAGAACGCCTTCCCCAATCTTTGATCCTCTCTCCCCAAATCCTTGTCCCCGCCAAACCTCCTCATTAAGTATTGATTCCCCAGAGCTCTCTCTCCAAATCCTTGCCCTCCCAGAGCCCCTCCTCCAAATCCTTGTTCCCCCAGCGCCCTCTCCTCAAATCCTCGTCCCCAAATCCCTTCCCCAACCCCCTCCATCCCCTGTCCCCCCATTACCTCAGCCCCGAGGCCCGGTTTTCCCGCCCGCCGCCGCTTCCTCCCCTCGGTCCCGCCCGGCCCCGCCTCTTCCCGGGTCGCTCGCGCCCGGCCCCGCCCCTCCGCGCGCCGCCCTGAGGAGAGCGGGGCGGGCCGAGGCGGCCGCCATGACCTGGCGGGGGGACAGGTGCGTGAGGGGCCGCTGAGGAGAGCTCGGTGCCGGGACGGGCTTCCGCCACGGCGGTGGGGTGTCCCCCGGGGAGGTGGGGTGTTAGTCCCGGCGCCGTAAGTTTCCGTCAGGAGCGGGGAAGGGGCGCGTGGGGGTCAGTGACCTGGAAGGTGGTGACAGCAATGGCTGTGGGCGTGCTCTGCTCCGAGTGAAGGAGCCTTCAGCAGCTGGGGCGTCCCTCTGTCCTCTGAGGGGCTAATGTACTCCCACGTCCCCCCTCATGGAGGCCGGCAGCCCCTCTGAGGCAGCCCAGGTCCTTCCTGGGGTCAGTCTGACGTGTTGTGGCCTTCAGTGCAAGCACCAGAGCAGAAGCCAAGAGCTGTTTAGGGTTGGGGTCCTGCTCAGGGGTAACCTGTGAGGCCTCCATCCAAAATACTTCGAGATTGGACCAGATAACTAAAGCTGCCAAGAATCTCTAATTTGGAGGGGGTTTTTTTGAGCCCAGTGACAAATGGGGGGAGCGGTAGTTGAGATTAGAATTATATATACCATAGAGACTTTTGAAATACATGGTGGTGATGCGCTACCTGACTAACTCACCTTTGTTCCCGGGCAGCTGTCGGCAACTTGCAGGCAAATGTCTCCACACCACGGTGGGCTTTCTGAAGAAAACTGGAACTGAGCACCGGTGGCTGCAGCGGCACTTGAAGGATCCCTTTGTCAGGGCAACCAAGCAGCAGCAGTACCGTTGCCGAAGTGCCTTCAAATTACTGGAGATCGATGACAAGCTTCATATTCTTCATCCAGGGCTTGCTGTTCTTGACTGTGGAGCGGCGCCTGGTGCTTGGAGCCAGGTGGCTGTAGAGAGAGTCAACGCCTTAGGTACCGGTAAGTGAACGCTTGTGGCAGGCAAGATGGGGATGGTGCTCATCGTAAATTGTGGGAGAAAACTCAGCTGTGATGGTGGTGGTGTGGGGAAGGGACATGGGCACTGGCAAACGGCAAGAGTCAGTGCTAGAAGCATGAAGGTGTGTGCTTGTGTGAGAGTGGAAATCTTCGTATGGTCTGGAGAAATCACGTTTGTGAAGTGAAAACTTACTATGAGGTGCTACTCTAGCCATAACACAGTGTTTGGATTAACTGTGTTGTGGGGAGAATCCCTTCATCCAGTTCTGAAATTCATTAATTTCAGTAAGTAACTTGGCTTTTCTGTTCTATTTTTTTTTTATTTCACATCTTTGAAAAATGGTGGTAATCACCGTGTGCTCTTTATGTGTTCTAAACCATTAATATTCACAAGATAAGGTGTTACTATCTGTGGTGATGTCCCGGATTTCTGGACTAACATCTTTGAAAGAACATGAAGAAAAAAAAGCAAGAAAAATACCCCTTGCTTATCCAAAGTAACTGAGTTTTCCTGTCGTGGATGGATTGGCTTATAGCAAACCATCCATCGGGATGCACAGGGCAAAGGGTCTGATGAGGAGAAGACCAGATGAGGCAGGTGATGATGTTCCTGTTTGTTGAGCTGGTGTGTGTGGGGGTTGTGTGCAGCCCTGATGAGCACTCAGCGTGTCCTTCATCCTTATCATCCAGATCCCACTCTCCCCACCGGCTTCGTCCTGGGCGTTGACCTCCTGCGGATTTCTCCCCTGGAAGGAGCAGTGTTCCTCTCGGAGGCTGACGTGGCAGACCCTGGCACGCTGAGGCCCATCCAGAGCCTGCTTCCCACCGGGAAGGTGGACGTTATCCTGAGCGACGTGGCCCCTAACGCGACGGGCATCAAAGAACTGGATCATCGGAAGCTGATCGGGCTCTGTTTAGCCCTTCTGGATCTCTCCAAAAGCATTTTAAAGCCCAAAGGGACGATGCTGTGTAAATTCTGGGACGGACAGGACTCCCGCCTCCTGCAGAACAGGCTGAAGGAGCAGTTCCAAGACGTGAGGACCATCAAGCCTCAGGCCAGCAGGAAGGATTCGGCTGAATCTTATTATTTGGCAAGGCTGTACAAAGGGAAATGAGCGCTGAGGAGCGGGGTTACTGAACAGGATGTGGGTGGGAAAGCTGAATTTGGTGTGTGTTTAAGGACAAATCCCAACGTTAAGCCCCCCTGACTGGAACCGTGACGTTGCTGAGAACAACCTGGGAAAATCCGCCTCAATTTTTACCGAGAACATCACGCTTTTCAAATACAAATATAAACCAGGGTGGTGTCCCACTGAGTTTATCCGCTGATTACACAAGCGGAGACGTCCAGTGTAGCTCCTCTCCTGGGGAGAAACCAGTGGGGAATGGAGAGGAGCAAACGAAAGGCAACCTCTGGGGCTGGAGCAAGGGAAATGAAAATAAAAGAGTGATTGCACGAGTTTTTTTAACGTGTGCTTGAGAACCATCGCGCTCCCGGGGTGGTTGTGTCTTGAGACTAAATCACGAGAGGGAACAGCGAGGGGGCTCTCAGCCACTTTCTGGCCTCTTTGCTGTTCTTAAAAGCTGGTGTGTGTAAAAATGGAGGTTTCTGTGGGTGTGAGGTGCCCTGGGGCTCCCTCCAGGTGGGGAGCGTGTTCCCCGGTGGCTCCTGGAGGCGTGGGTTCTGCTACTTCATCGTGCTCCGAACTCGGGCGGGTGGTAGCGGGGCAGGGCCCCGACACTGAGCAGATAATTCCCCACGGGTTTTCGGTGACGTTTCGTGTTTGACCCATGGTTTTTGGGTGCGGTGACAAACTCTTCCTAGAGACTTACTGACGAAATCGCTACAGTTCTCTCAGCGGAAATAAATTTAGCCACCGCCTTATCTGGAAGTGACAACTTTTATATTGAATAGCCCTTTTATCAGGCCGGCTGTGGCACGAGCTACCCGAGGGGCTGGCGCTGCTCTCTGTGTTCCAGGATTCTGCATCTTTCTTGTTACAAACAGCTCATTTGGGGTCGCTTACATATTGATCAAATTTTAGCAGCTTCAAAACTTCCTGCTCTGGATCCCCATCCTGAATGCAGCTGCGGTAGGGCAGGAGGACTCTGGCCGGGCAGGACCGTGGCAACCCTGTCCTGGGGACAGAGCGGAGGGGTGACACCGAGGGGGACACCGAGCGGTTTTGGGGGACACCGAGCGGTTTTTGGGGGGCGGGCTGAGCTCGAAGCAGGGCATTACGGTACAGCGCGGCGTTATTGCGCACCTAGTCCTGTCGTTACGGCGGCCCGTGCCGCTCTTCTCGCGAGAGCTGGGGGCGAGTTCCCGCGAGATCTCGGCGGCGGGGCGAGGAGGGAGATCCAAGCGGCGGGTGAGTGACTGAGGGCGGCTGCGGGAGGCCGCTGCCGGTGCTCGGTCGCCGAGCCCCCCGGTGCGGGATCGGGGAAGGGAGGCCGCGCCGTGTCCCCTGTTCCTCACAGCGCCGGGCTGCCGCTCGCCGCCCCCGAGGCAAGACAGGGCAGGGCTGGTCTGTGGTGTGAGGGGGCTCCGTGAGGGCCTGGGGGGGCTTGGCCGCGGGGCTCCGGGCTGTGAGGGCAGGGGAGGCAATGCCGCAGGGAGAGGGGCGTATGGGTCTTCTTAGCACTGTTCTTAATTGCAAAACAGGCTTACAGCAGCCCGGCTACCTGTTGGCAGTGGTGTCTTGAATTTATTTGCAGGTGATACTGATGCACGTACTCTGAATAAACATTTTCATTTGGGCTTTGTCTGTTCTTTTGCCTGTGTGCTTCTATTGTGTGTCCTTTTCGTGAAGATATAAATCCAAAGAGTAACTGCTGCGTTACCCTGGAAGTTTGCCTCAAATCTGTGTTTGTAGTACAAGCCTGTGTTGGGTTCCAAAGTGCTTTTTGGAAACCCGAATCAAGTTATGTTGAAGGTAGGATTTGCTGCTGATACAGAATTACTTCTTCTCACCCTCCATCAGGCTCAAATATTTGGAGGAAGACTGACGAGTTCTGTTTGTTAGTGTTATGTGCTGTAGGTCTTCAAGTCCTACAATGTTAACTTGTATCCCGGAATCAGTCTTGACTGTATAGGAAAGGAGAAATCAATTTCATGTAACTTACCACAGCTCTTATTTGTACTCTTAAGGGCTGATATTCACAGGCGAATGTATATTTCAGGTGGAAATCTCAGGGAGAGCAGGCTCTGCTGCGTCAATTTCTCATTTCAGAGATATACAACTTCAGCCCTGGTCGGGTAGTGTTTTCTGCTTGAAGTTGGCCCCAGCAGTAATCTGCGAATCCCAGCAGGGTCTGGTGGATTGGGGTTTGTACCCTCTAAACTGGAATATCTTGCATTTAGTGTTTCCTCAGGGCAGTGATGTATCTCTTTAGCAAAGCAGCCAGACGACTGTAGGTTGCTCTGAGTGTTTTGCTGATGACTTTCTATGTATTTCCAGAGCCATGGAGGACTTGGAAAATAATACCACTGTCTTCTCCACCCTGAGATCCCTCAACAACTTCATTTCTCAGCGTGTGGAGGGGATGTCTGGGCTGGCCACACCAGGATCGTCTCAAAGCTCCTTGCAGATTCAGTACCAGCAGAGGGTGCAGGTGAGGTGTCCTCGGCTTGGAGATGCCTGAGAAACTGCTTCAGTGAGGTCGTAGACTCCTTTTGATTCAGGAATTGGGACTGATCTCATTAAGATCTGACCATTCTTTCTAAAAATGTTATTCATACAAGCTCAATAATGGAAGCTTGCTTTTGGTCAACATTCTAGAATCTTTTTCTTTTTTTTTTAATTGTCAGACATATTTATTTCTGTTCTGTAAAAACTTAAGAAAGGTCCTTTGAATTTCTTCCCTGCTTCTTATATCTTCACAGCAGCTCAGGAAATTAAATTGTAAGTTGTTTTCATATTGCTGAACAAAGGAGCTTTATATCTGTTAATATTTTTTTCTACGAAGTATTTTGTTACCTTTTTTTTCTTTTTTCAATCTTTCTTTAAGTTTCTTTGTCTGGACATACAGGAGACTCTCATTGTGCTATGGCTTTGGTGTGCTAAACAGTTGTGCTTTCTTGTCTGCTTCTGTTTGTATCCACATGGTTTTTTTGACTTTTTCCTGTGAGTTGCCTTATGCTTATAAAGTAAGGTGACATCTTGGATGATAAGGACTGTTTATTAGCCTTTCTTTATTTTTTTTCTTATATTCTTAATATATTTCTTATATTAAGATATATCTTATATATATTAAGATACTTTTCTTTATCTTAATATAATTTCTGTTTCAGTTTGTAAGTGTAAAATAAGCTGGCTTTCTTTTTAATGTAAATCTGCTTTGCATTTGGAATGTTGACAAAGTTTTATTTTCTGTCTGTGGTACATCTCTGGGTACAGAGATGGTTTGAGGAGGTGCTCTCTGGTTAGAACCTTTGTTAGTGTGGGAAAGTAATGGAAGATTGGTGAGGAGGACTGTAAATATGCTCAAGTGATTTGCATGTGGGGTGCTGGAAAACGCATATATCACACTAATTGTTGCTTAGTCTTGTGTGCTCAACAAGTAGAACATCTGCACTCAGATAACATAGGCCTGGGATGGACTCAGGGACACTTTATCAAACACACCTGAGATTCTTGCCCTGCTGCTGAAGAGATCAAAGCAAGCAGAAAACTCTGCCTGCCAGAATTATAAAATGGTTTGGGTTGGAAGGAACCTTAAAGATCATCAAGATTCAACCCCCCTGCCCTGGGCAGGGACACCTCCCACCAGNNCCTGGCCTTGAACCCCTCCAGGGATGGGGCAGCCACGATTTCCCTGAGTACCACAAACATGGTGATGGCTTCCTTGTAATTTGTAAGATGGCACGTGATTGTCAGCTGGATAGCACAAGGTGGGAGCTAATGATAATTATTGCAGCGCTATTAATGGTGTGCAATGTTCTTTTCCACACGTGAACTGGCCAGTTGGAAGAACAAGCTGGGCAGATCCACTCCAAATCCCAGCTCCTGCAGGTGGAACGAGAGAAGATGCAGATGGAGCTGAGCCACAAACGAGCTCGCATTGAGCTGGAGAAGGCAGCTAATACCAATGCCAGGAACTATGAGGTATGTATGGCACCTATAGGTGGCTTGATGTCGTGGGCCTAAGTCAGGTGTGGGTGTCACCTTCCCAGCATCATCTGTTTTGCTCCACAGATCCCATCACCGTGCACTGCACTAACTCACTAGTGCACACAAGAGTGTGAACACCAAAGCCTAGTTTGGTTGACAAAGTGATGACCCGATCACTAGATTCTGTGAGTTTAGCTCTGAAGTTGTCAGGGTGGCAATAACAAAAGGGATTTGGTATTTTCTTCCCCCAGAAGTATTGAAGCATTTTTCTCCCAGATGAATCTAAAACTTCTGCTGGCACAATTGCAAGCATTTAGTTTGTGTGACTGTAATTAATTGGAGTGGCAGCAGTGCCAGCCCTGCACTGTCACACAAGAGAGCTTGCACTGATAAAACAGTGAGCTGTGCTCGGGGACTAATGGCTTTTATTGGTTTCTGGTTTTATGCCTGCATATGTTTCCTTAACTGCATTACTGAAATAAATAATAGATCTGTAGGTTTGGTAGAATAATAAAGGTCTTGGAGGCAGCTGATTATTTAAAAAGCAATAGGAAAAAAAACCAATAAGCACATTTTGTTGTATTTTACCAGGGTGCTGGGTGACAGATATAGTGTGTAGTTGTGAAATAGCGTGTCAGGGGCTAAATTCCTCACTGCTCTGAAGTCGGGTGATGTGGGATTAAGCCTTGAAGAGTTCAAACTGAAATGTAGCTGAGTCAGTCACAGAAACCCCTGAAACACTGGCACAAAAAAAGGGAGCAGCACTAATCCAGCACTGTGGTAATTACCCTGCTCAGATTCTGTAGGGTTTTTGAGTCATGTGGATAAAGGTTTTAGGAACCTCATGTTGCTTTGCATAATCCTTGCTTACTATGCAAATCTGTGGCTCGATTTGCTTTGATTAGCAAAGGAATTCACTACACATTTTTTCAATAAGTGTTAATCAATTTGTGGTGGGGCTAAACTGAAATGGGTTATGAAAGGTTGACAAGACTGCAAAAATATTTATTGTATTTGTTGCTAATACTGTGCATTTAAGCCCTGTTTCTTTTCTATTAAATAGTGTGATACAATTTCCAGAAGCTGTAGAGGCAAGTTTGTCTTATTAACCCGGCTACTGAGCTCTGAGTTTCTGAAAGTCAATTTGCTATACCTGGGTCAGCCTTAGATTGGAGCATCCAGTGCTTTTGATCTGCTGGAGAGTGCCCAGTGCAGTCTGTGAAGCCATGTCTGTTTTCTCATATTCCTGTCACAGTCTAAGAGATTTGGAAGACTCTGTCTCTTAATTTTCCAGCTCCATTGCCCAGGGTAGTTCCTTGGTATCGAGTTGCTGCTGTTAAGATGGTTTTGCCCTTGCCAGTGTGGAGGTTAAAGCTGTGGTCTGAGTAACTCTGCTGCATGGTGATGCCTTGGTGACCCCAGTAATAAGGAATGGAGACAGTAGAAATGAAAACAGCTTCACCTTTGTGCTATGTTCTCCTTACATCTCTTTGCATTATTGTTTTATTTGCAAGCGAGAGGCTGACCGGAACCAGGAGCTGCTCACACGCATAAAGCAGTATCAGGAAAGGGAAGCAGAAGCTGAAAATAAACTGAAAGAACAAATGGAGATGAACAAGTCCTATAAGAAGAGCATGGAGACCATGAGTAAGAAGCTGCAAGAGAAGGAGAGCAAATTAGCTGAAGCTAATGAAGTAAGAGCAGAGTAATTTTTTTTATCTGTTCATAGCTTCAGGTGACTTGCAGTTCTTCTGAATTGAAAATGCCCCCAAATGCCCTTTTTGATTTAAAAAAAATATTAATTTAAATGTTAAATTAGAGTTGCTATATTCATCATCAGTGGGTAAACCCTGGCAGGGGGTGTCTCTGCTGTCAAAGTCTGGAACCTAAGCAGGTCAGAAGATGTCACTGTGATAATTAATGAGAATTCTTCAGTTGGTATGGAGAAGGAGGGAAAAAAGTGCAAGGCAACAGACAGGATCTGGGTTTAGAAGTCAGGTTACATGCCATTGAGTAAAGGAAGGGGAAATGATGGAGGAGATGAGGTGGGAAGGTGTTCAGGGAAGCAGGGGGAACTGTAGAGTGGATGAGACCAAAATACAAAGTATGTCTGTGTTCCACTGAAGAATGGATGCTTGGATAAGAATTTCAGTTCCTTTGGATGAGCAGAGCATCTTCTCAACCCTCAGCCATTTCAGAAATCATTATAGTTAAATTCAGCTAGATCTTTTGGGACTTTTCTGTTTGATTTGGTTTTCTGCACCTGTCCTTAAGCCCTCCTCCTGCCTAGGTCTCACTGGATTCAATGTGCTGGTCACTAGGCATTAAAACCAGGGAGACAGGGATGGCACATGAAAGAAACTAAACCCACCTATGAAATGTGTGCAGCACTTTCTCTGAGTTCTTTTTATTTCCATATCCATCAGCATCAAGATGAGACCCCCACATATCTCTGTGTCTAGAGATCACCCTACATATGTAATGTTTGGAGTTTCTTGCCTTTTTCCCTGTTAAAGGGAGCTGAATAATGGTGATTTGAAACAAACCTGTGAGTCTTTCTTTAAAGTTAAGATATTTAGAACAGAATTTTAAAAAACACTGGCTTTTACTTTTAAGGGAAGCATAATATTTTTGGGATTTGGTTGAGGCAAACCCAGACATTTTCAATTTTGAAACCCAAACAAAATATATTTGGAATGGTTGTGGGATAAATTTTTTACTTTAATATATATATATACACACACTTGTGTTTTATCAGCACCTAGCTTTGAAGCTTGATATTTTTCATGCAAGTTTGAGGTCACCCACTTAGTAGGTAATGGAAAAGACAATTTGGGTGACAGATGAAAGCAACTAAACGAGTTTTCTCTTTGTTTTTGAGGTGAGTTCACGGGTCTGAAGGTTTGCAAAAGTGCAGGATTGTTTCTAGGTTTGGTGTTTGTCCTTTTCAGTTGGATATGACTCCTCTCTATTGCCATCTGCAGTGTCCAGTGTGGAGACTCATGGCTCTCTGTGTTTAATTCTTTTTTTTTTCTTTTTCCCCCATTAATTCAGACAATCACTGTATTAAAAGGGAAAATATCAGAGCTGCAGTGGAATATAATGAACCAAGAGATGCAGATGACAAGCCAAGACTCTCAGAAGCAGGAGCTGATGGAACAGCTGGATGTTCAACAGAAGTAAGCAGGGGATGAAGGACTGTAGGGAGAAAAAGGCAAACAAAACTTCAGTTTTCTGCTGTTTTCCTCACTCAAAACTTCCAAAAGCGTTTGATTTCCCCTCTTCAAAGGGGTTCTTTGATCTGGATGTGCAGGTTATAACCGTTGTTGGAAACTAGCTCCAAGGTGCAATTTAATTGTACCTTGAGAAAAAACAACTACTTCAGCTTAAAATCTCAGCGATGTCTCATGTTCGTGGTGGAGAGTTAACAGAAGGCACGTGGGTGGGAATGGCTAATCTGAACTTTATAGATGGAACAGAACAAAAATACCAAGCCATAAATCATAGTTGAGGGGTAGTTGAAAGAGATGAGTGTGTGTTATTTCTGTGCTTACTAAGTTCAGCTCTTCAATTTCAAAGGTTTATTTACTGTAAGTGTATATTTGTTGGTTTCAGAGTTAAGGTGACTTGAGTTTGGGGGGCGGTATTTCTCAAGATGCATCTTTCTAGTAAAAATGGATATTTTTCCCTCTGAATCAGAGGGAGATGATACGAGTGTGAAACTGTTTGAGAGACGATCTTCTGTAGCAGTACCATCTACCTTCTTAGTGGTGCTTGAAAATGTTTGTTAGAGAAACTTCTGCACGTGAGGTGTTTTTGGTGTGTGATTCCTGGGTGCTAAATGCCTCTTGTGTCTACATCTGATAGAAAGTGGCAAGAGGCCAGTCAGCAAATCCAGACGCTGCAAGCAAGCCAATCTCTACTGGCAGAGTATGAACAGAAGATTAAGGTAAGAAATTTTGTGGCCTATATAAAGCTTTAGTTTTTAATTCCTTCTATGGAAGAACAGAAAAGTGTTGTTTGTGGTTTTGCTTTTTTAAATTATTGCAGAAATAAAAGGTTAGGTTTTTTATAGAAGGATCTGATCAATTCAAATTCAAAATTCAAATTGTAGGTGTATGAGTGTGTATCATTTTCACTCGTTGTACCTTCCTGGGAGAGGCAGGTGTGGAGAGTGGCTTTGGTTTGAGCAGGTGCTGATGGTGGCATTGCCTGTGGCTGCTGCAAAGCAAAGGTACAGCCAGTCTCAGTGCCAGGTCTGAGATTACAAGAAGAGACTTCCTCCATTGAAAAAAGAGGTAGAGAAACAGGGTGTCAGACTGCAATACAGCTCCAAATAAACTTTTTTTTTTGAGGAGGGTGTTGGGGGGGGAGAAAAAAGAGCAACATTTACTGTAATGCTAAAATTGTTGTGTTTCTTTTAATTCTTAATTCTTGCAGGGCATCCAAGTGCCCTGCACTTCTCTACACTTCACTGATGAAGGGATAGAGGACAGGAAAATCCCGTATTTGGTTTAATGATTAGCATAGATCTCTTTTTGTTATGGACTGAGGGTACACAGGTGTAGAGAAGAGGCCAGCCCAGGTGTTACAAGTGGCACAAGAGTCATCCCTGCTTTGAGCAATGGATTGGACCAGATGGCCTACTGAGTTTTCTTCCAACTTCCTTCAAGTCATTGATTTGAATTGAGAAAGTACAAAAGAGGAGTAGCTCTTAGGAGTTCCAAGTTAGTAATTTCTGCCCCTCTTGTCATCCTGTGTTTTCCAGGATCTGGAACAGAAGATCTCCCAGCAGGAACATGATGCTCTAATTGTCAAGAACATGAAGGCAGAGCTGGCCCGTTTCCCAAAAATGGAACGGGAATTGCGCCAACTCAGGGAGGAAAATGCCTACTTCAGGTGAAAGAAGGGCTCAGTTGTTGAGAGGGTTATTTTGGGGTGTTCTCTACCTGCTACAATTGCACTATATGCACTTTCAAGTCCCTCGGTTGGGCTTTCATATGGGAAACAAAACCCTCTATTGGGCTTCCATATGAGAAACTTTAGGAGGACGTTTAAACATTTCATATACACTCTGTGTATGAATTGAGCAGTGTTGTGACAGTTACCAGATGAGAGGATTTGGCAGGATCTGGGTAATCTTCCTGCACACAGCAGGAGTGTATTGATTGTTCTGGGTGGTGATACATATTTGTTAGAACAACATTCAATGTTTAAAGATAGTGATGAACTCTATATAGGTTTGGGAAAGAAGTCCCTGTAGAGAGAAGAGACAGCTGAACATTTCTGTAATAACTGGGTTTGCTTGTTATTGTTATCACTACTTTAAGGGTTGTTTGTTTCAGCACAATGTTTGGAAATCTTTTGTTTATATTTCTATAGCCCTCTGGTAATAGCCCTCGGTAAAGTAGGCTTTCTGGGTTTCTGAAGTGACAATTAATTTGAAAAATGAAATTCTAATATACTATGAAAAAAACTTGCCTTAAAGATAGATAGATTTTTTTTTTTTAAGTAAATTTTATTTCCATCTTTTGAAGCATCTTTTTTGAAAAAAAAAAAAGAAGCCTGAATTACAAAAGTGATCTTGCCAGTATTTTCTTATTCTAGAATGAAATAATTTCCCTTGACTTTGTTCTTGTTAGTGTTTCATTATCATTTGGAATTCTTTATCTTGCAATCTTTTCTCATGCTTGTTTTTTTGTGTGCACATAAACATGGTATCAACAGGTTAGAGGTCTGTTTTATCTCACCCCTGCACACCTCTCTTAAAGTAAAAAACAAGCAGCCTTAATGCTTCTCAGTCATCACAGAGCACTCAAAACCCACTTGCTGTGTTCCAGCCCTGCATTCCACCTGCCTGAAGACCAGAGTTGGGAGTCTTTTGCTGCTCTTCATGCTGTTTTGCCAATCAGTAAAGCAGCTACAAAACTTCAGTTTGTTTGCCCATAATTAGGATGGCACTTAGAGTAGGAAAAAAAAAATGAGTTCAATAAAGGTGTGTGTGCTTGTGGCAGTGGCCTTGCAGTGAGGGCTATAGAAGTGAGTCAGCTGAATGTCAGAATGTCTGTTCAATGTCATTTCATTCCCATATGTATCTGGAAGTTTGTGAGAGGGAGTTGAGTTGTGTGACTCTTTAATCATTGTCTCTCTCCCCACCATAGGGAAATGAAAGAAAACAATGGATTGCTTAAAGAGGAGGTAGAAGGTCTCCAAAGAAAACTGGAACGCTATGAGAAAGTACAAGCACAGCTCGTGTCTGTTGAATTGGAAAATGAGGTGAGGAGTTAAGAACATTTGGTAGGTGAGCAGAATAGGGATTTCCTTTTGTGCCTATCCTCTTTAAGGCTCATCTTATATTGTGTTAATTGAGATATGATACCTGTTTTAATTAATGGGTTCAAACTAAGCATTCCCAAACTTAACTGTCAGCATGAGGGGGGAGCTATGGCAATGAAGGTGTTGAAGGTAAGAGGATATTTGTTGTTCAGCTGGAGATTTTCTATAAAGAACAACCTCATCATAGTGTCTTTTTTGGCCTTGCTGTCTCACTTCTACCTTTCTTCTGCTGGAAATGCTATTTTTTGACATTAAGCTCTGCCCAGCTGGTGTCACCGAAGGGGCTGTGGTCAGAACCTTGATGCACACTTGAATTGCTGGTCTCAAGGGAATAAAACTGTCTTGCTTCCATCCCCCTCTGTATCAAGCATACAGTGAGCTTCCAAGAGGTTACCCTAAATGTGTAAACTTCTTAATCTGCAGAACTCTGCTGGTGTCTGATCAGGTTTAGGTAATGTTATCTGGCATTGACTGAAAAGAAAAAGCTATTGAAGGAAAAGGAGAATTGGGCATTTCAGCTGTTACAGAACCAGTGTCAAGGACACAGCTTTTCTTCTCTGCTGCCAAGGGTCTAGTCTGCCAAGGTGTAGTACAGTGATGGTAGCTCACAGGGTTAGATAATCTGTACTGCTGGTGTCGTGGAGCTCTGTGACAGGGAAGAGGTTTGTGAGGGCTGGAGAATGACAATCCAGAAGTGCTGGATAAGAAGATAATGGAATCCATGGGAGGAAAAGACACTGAGTTTGAGTGGAAAAATATGAGAAAACAGTGTGGGAAATGAGCTGTTAGAACATTTGTCTGTGTCTAACTCTTGTTTTGATCTCTACTTTAGAAACTTCTGGGAAAATTGAAAAGCTGGGAGAAACTGGACCAGAGCACTGGCTTGAATATCAGGTATGTGCTCACAGCTCTTGAGGGAGGTAGAACTTCTAAACCACTTTCCTTTCCTTTTACTCATCTGATCTCTGAAGTGTGTTGATCGTCCTTTCTTGCTGTCTTTTCTTCATGTGGAAGCTTTTCCAGTACTTTTTATTATGTTTGAGTAGAACCTTAAGGTACAAACTGTTATAAGTATCTTTGGGAGCTAACAACTGTTTTTCACCAAGGCAGCTTCACCAGTATCTCTGAGGCCAAGGTTCAGTCTTGTGTTCTTTGAACTATTTGTATACAGCTGTGTTCATGTTTGCTTAGAGATTCTCCTAGCTTAATAAGTGAGCTTTTAAGATTTTTAGGGTATGAAGAGAATATATGTTACTTAGAAAAAAAACAACCATGTTGCAAATGTGATTTCTTTGAAATCTGGATATCAAAATAAACTGCCAGATCATGTTGTGGTTTTTCTTCCCTGAAGTAGCTGAAGAACAGTTGTTAATGTTCTTATTTTACCTAATGAGAAATGGAATAAACTCAGCTTCTTAAAAAAGGGTGTTTTATAACACCAGCTAGTCTCTTTATGTATTATACCTAACCACTTTCTGACATCTGGAGCACTGAACCAGTTTTTCTAAGGTCCCTGGTGTGTGTGTGATATAAAGAAGGGCTGGAAATGGTGCATCTGCTGATCACTTTCTCCCACTGCAGAAGGTTTTCTGTGTATCTACAATGCTTTTGTGTGTTGTATGTTTCAGTGCTGCTTTATTTTCTCTAAATGTTTACATTGTTCTTACCCTAGAAGGACAGATGCTGCTTTGTAAATTACTATAATGCTCAAAGCAAGACAGTTGAGATCACCTTTCGTGGCAGACAAGGCCTGAGCTGCGACGTGAACCACACAACTGAATTTTACCCATTGTTTCTTGATTCCATCTATTACCAGAGCTGTGTTGGCACACTGCTGGGATTGTTTGGAAGTAGGAGTGCTTGGATATCACACACATGGGGTTTGAGCTTGGCTTACTGCTTCGTGTGAAGGATACTTGTGTTCAACCTGGGAAAGCCCCCTTAATTTTCTCAGTGCTTTCTGTTTAATGAGGATAATGAGGCTTTTTCTAGAGGCATGCTAGTAAGTAGCATGTTTGAGATTCTCTCCTTCATCTGCTGAGAATACATACATTTAGATGAAGTTAGAATTGTGCTAAATCTCCTATGGCAAGGAATGGACAGAAATAGTATGAATCCTTTTCATAAAACCTGTTTTATCAGACGGTGGAGTAAAAGCTTTTTACTTACCTCAAGCTGTTAAAGATTTAATGAGGTAATTTCACAGTGGGAGAGAAATGGAACCAAGTGATTCTGCCTGTTGAAGTCTAATAACTCCTTCATTTAAAATCAGAATATTCGCTGTAAAGTGTTAGGTTTTTGATTGGGCCACATTGTTTAGTGCTATTAATGGCGTCTTCTCATACAGAAAAGGGAATTGCTCTTGAGAAAAATCATCTTTTCCATGCAATTGTAACAAGTGGAACTGGATGATTCCCACCTCCTTTCTTTCTGTGGGTATTTTTTGATTTGTCTTGGTTTTTTTCAGACTTCTTACAGCATGAATTGCATTCATTTTTGGTCAGGAATATGAAGGTGATGAGAGATCACTGTCCTAGTCAGGTTCCTGGAGTATGCTGGTGGTGAAGGTTTGGGAAGAGTTAATTGCTCATCTCATAGTAGGAGGAAATAGGAACAAGTTGGATGGTTGTCCCAAAGAGGCAGAGCAATGTGCTGCTTGCTAATAACTTGCTTATCAAGGAAAAAGGAAATGCATTAGGATTTCTCATCTTTTCTTATCACATTTTTCATTGGTGCAGAGAACATAAGGGAAGTGCGAGTGGTCTGTGGTGTTTTAGGAGGGGATGGTTTTTCTTTTCCTCTGGCACTTCCACAGGGCTTGTTCCGTGTCTGTTCTTGGTGGTTTCTGTTCACTGATTGCCTGGTCCCAGCAGGCTTTTTGTCAGATTGGCTTATGATCAGACCTAGGAGTGTAATTTCAAGTCTAATTTTATGTAATAATACTTGGAAAGGAGGTACAGCTTTAGTGATAATCCTGCTGGTTTAGCACTAGTCTCTTTCTGGTAACAATGAAAGAGCAAAGTGTTTATAAAGCTTCACCTTTTGGGGGAAAAACAAGTTCATTAACAGTTTGCTCAAAGGCTAATCTTATTTTTGCTAGTTCTGGATTCCATGTGTCACTTGCTTTGTGAGTAGAAAGTCTTACTTATTTGTGAGTTTACTGTCTTTAAGAAGGATATTAATGTATGGCTATTGTAGGACTTTGTTATTAGGAAAGAGTTGTGTAGAGAAAACAAGCTGCTTCTGCTCTGGTGGAGTTGTTGACCATCTGCACTGAAGAATCATGTTGATCACAACAGACTTGGTTGGTTTTTTTTCAGAGTTAGACTATTAGCTTAGAGATACCTTCCAGGTAGTTTTTTGACTGCCATTAAACAGCATGTATTTTAACAGAAAAATATTTCTGGAAGGATGTTGTAAGAAAAGGGGGCTGTTTTACTTTGATGACAGTGTGAAAACCACCCACGAGATGGCATCCTTTCCCCTGCTGCTGGGGAAAACGGGTTTTCTGCTCCAGCCTGAAGAAAGGTCAGTGAATCTTAGGAAAGTTGGCTGTTGTTCCTATCTTTTAAATCTAAATCTTTTAAAATCTACTTAATGCTGCATGTAGGCAATCACTGTCTCCTTGTCCAGTACTTAGGGTAGTAATTTGGGATGAATAAGATTTATACATATTTCCCTAGTGGCATATAGAGGTTTTTTTTTCAACCAACTCTGTAAACTTGATATTTACACCACACATTCTTCATTTTGCCTTGCTTAATAGGAGTTCTTCAATTCCTGGTTCTTTTCTCCCCACCCCAGCCTTAGAATTGCATCCTTGGGGGCATCACTGTTATTATTCTGACTTTCCTTTCTGTGGCATGTAGAAGATACCCAGATAAAAAAATAAGGGCTCATAAAAATGAGCGTTCTTGTTCTGTGAGCTTTTAATCCAAATAAGGCATTTTTTTCTTGTTACTTGTCTACGTTTGACTGGTGTTGCCTTTGTCCTCTAACAAATTAGCCAGGTGAGTTTGGTTTCCATAAAGAGATGCACCCTGGAGTACTGAAAGATGCAAAATGATGGGCATCAGGTATGTTTTAAAGATGAGGGGGCTGGTGAGTCAGGTACTGACAGTCATCGAGAGCAGCTGCCAAGGGTCAATGCAGAATTGGTCTCTCTATTTATCCGTAAGTGGCAAAAGATTACAAGTTTGGAAAGGCTGAAGTTTTACTGAAAAGTTGTGCAAATTTGTGAAAGCTGCTGAGTGGATCATAAGCAACAGCTTCAGAGGAGTTTTAGTGCAAGTGTGGTGTGGTGTTTTCTTTTTTTTTTTAATGAAAGAATAAATAGTAATGTGTGATTTTTGTTTTGGAGGTTTTTGTTTGTTTCTTATGTTTGTTTTGTTTTGGCTTTTTGTGTGTTTTTTTTGGGTTTTTTACATTGATTTTTGGATTTTGTTTGTTTATTTGGATTTTGTTTGTTTATTTGGATTTTGTTTGTTTATTTGGATTTTGTTTGTTTATTTGGATTTTGTTTGTTTATTTGGATTTTGTTTGGGTTTCTAATTGGAAATACTGACTACAGCAAGTGGGTGGTTGTTTTTTTTTCCCACCTGCTCTGCTCAATGATCTTTGTACACACAGCAGCATTATTTTATATCAGTGATGGGTTTTTGCATTAGTGTAACAAGGGTTGGAAGGCGAGCAAGTATGTCAATAATGACCTATTTAAGTGGATCTCTCCATTTTGGGGGGCACCATTTTCTGTTGCAAATGGTCCTGTCAGCTCAAGCTCGATGTTTGTGTGTGGAAGATAAAGCAAAGGATTTTGTTCCTGTGACTTTTCAGAATCAATTTCCTTCTTATGCCCATTACAGGGAAGCGATGGAGAGACGAGCTCTCCTTTTCTGAAGGGCCACGGGATACAATATGGAAATTAAAGGTTGAGGCTGATGGATCAGAAGGAATAAGCTTGGACTCTGCTGTTGCTCAGAGGCTCCAGTCATGGTCTTGAATGTTCTTGAGTTGCATCTAGCTGTGGTGAGGTTGAAAGGCAGGTCTCAGCCCCCTGGTGCCTATGGTGAAGGCTGACTGGGAGGAACAGTCTGCCTTAACGAAGTGTGGGTTTGGAGAGTACCTGGAGTCGCCCCTCCATTTGCAAGGGTAAATCCAGTTGGCTCCAGCAACGACATCCCATTAAGCTGCTGGAGCTGTTCCGTGTGCTCGCTGTCCAGGCTTGTAAAGAGAAGTGCAGATTTGACAGGAATTGAGGCCAATGCTGGAGGAGGGTTTTGGGTCAGGGAGGCTGCCAGCTGCAGGGAGCAGACACTGATCTGCTGACCTGTCTCCTGGAGCCAGAGAAGGGAACCTGGTAATGCTGACCTGCTTTTCTTCCCCAAACATCTGCGGGCTGGCTGGCTGACAAATCTTGGGGACTCGCTTCCTGCAATGTCTGAGACCAATTAAGGAGAGGAGATGGTGTGAATGTGTATGCATTTCCTCTCTAAGAAAGGGTTTAATTAAGTGGCAAGCATCTCTATTTAGTACAGTGGTTAGCAGAGTTGTAATTTGTAATTACACAGGTGCTACGCTCAGTACGAGAAGTCCTTCTCTGCAGATTCTGCTTTTGGAGTTGGGGGGAAGGGAGGAGAGAGGGAGGGAAAAAAAGAATTTTATTCCTTGATTCTGCATTTAGTGGTGGATTAGCGTTCTTTTTTTTTTTTTTTTTCAGTGAATAGAAGAGAAGGGAGAATATTGGAGTTCTCTACTTTCCTTTTTGAATCTTGATTAACTATGCTTAGCTACTCTGTGCACTCTCCCATCCGAGGCATTGAATATCTTTGCAGCACTGAATGAAGCTCATAATCTTCTCCTTTCTCACAAAGTAGTAATTTACCTTTCTCTGAATGTCCATTATGAATAAATGGTTACAGGTTTAAAAAAACCACCTCTGTTGACAGATACACAAAGCAGTGCATGCTGAAATAATCTGAATTGCTCATATGGATTTCTGGATACTTAATTAACTGCAGCCAATGAAGACAAGACTGGGGCTTACTGTTGCTAGTTCCAGTAATGCCATAATTCTAGCATGATGGCTCCATAGTTGAGCAGATATTTTTATTGGAATAGGCTATAGTAGCCCAGTGGTCTTTTGTCACCAACCAGAAAATCAATCAAATTAAAAGCTGGTGTTGGCTGTTGTCTGTAACCGTACCATTAACCTGAGTTTAAGTGCTAATTTCTATGGGTTTTTTTGGGGGGGGGGAGGAGTTTTGTCTGGGTTGGCTAATGGTAGCCACCTACTTTAGAGCTAAATCCCTAATTGCAGAAGAAAATTAGAATTGGCACAGTAAGAGAATATTGAAACTTCATTTTGTACATTGATGTTTTATGTAGACAATTGTAATTTGTGATCTATGCATGTACAGAAAATTGTGTGACCACTGTTGATGAGATTCTCAGTGTAACACAAACCGTCCCATCACAGTGGGAGTCACCAGTGCACCAAAAAGGGATGTAAACATACACAGGGGGAAATACTAATTAAAAACTCCTCACAGACAAATAACAAAAACCAAAACAAGAAAAGAAGCTATGCTCACTAGAGAAGCTTTTCTGGTAATGAGGTCTCAGCTTACCTCCTGTACAACACAGCACTACATTTTACAGTTACTTAGCTTAATTCTTTTTCATCAAAAAAATTTGCCGTTCACTGAAGTTGAAGGTTTGATAAATGTTAAAGGATTCACTCTGTGAAAATAGTCCGTGTGAGCAGTAGTTCACTAATATTCCACAAAATCCCTCACTATTTCTCTTGCGTGGCTCTGCTGGGGCAAGTGAGTCTCAAGGTAGAGCAGTTCTGCCATTCCTGTCACGGGAGGCTTCTGACTCGAGCATCTGTGTGAAAATGTTCTGTTCCTACCTGGTTCTTTATGGTTCTGTGAGCACAGCAGCTGAAAGGGGTGGTCCTACATAGCAAAATGTCATCTGGAATGGAAAATGGCTTTCAGCCACATCGGTTCCCTTGTCAGGTTTCCCATGTGAGCCCATAAATACTGGTGCCCTCCCATGGACCCGTTCCAACAGGTCCATGTCCTTCCTGTGCTGAGGACTCCAGTCGAATACTCCAGGTGGGGTCTCATGAGAGCAGGGAGGTAGAATCAAGAAATAAGGTTTACGTGCTCAGTGTTTTTGTAAGACTTAGTATGTGTAAAGGATGAAAGTATTGCTTTAGAAGCATTTAAAAACTTATTGAGGGGAAAGTGCCTAAACGGTTCCAAAGGGATCTTTGCCTTTAGAGAGTAAGGTCAAAGTTTCAATAGAAAATTAATTGTGGTTGCCTTACAATAATTGTATGTGTACTGAAGCCACCATCCTTTACATAGAGAAATGGGGAGGAAGCTGTCATCTATAGAATGTGACAGGCAGCATAGGCTGGAATATTGCTCTAAGCAATTCTGTTCTTCGTTATCCTGCTATCTTATGTTAAAATGTACATTATTCTTCACTTTCTGCAGTGCCTTAGGATTTAGCTTTCCTTGACAGACTGCTTTTCGTGCATGGCAGGGAGAAAATGTTCCTTTGTCATCTCAAAAACTGAAGCTCCAGTTTTTGGAGTAGTTAGAATGTGGTTTTGGGAGACTTTAGGCTGTATTTGGGTGACAGGAGTACTGTATTTAAATGTAATGTTTGGGAGCTTGGCATCATCAAATCTGTGCTTTAGCCAGAATTTAGTCTTCTCTTATTCTTGTGGTATTGATCTACTTTTAATATGGCAATCATCTGCACCTCTCTTTTAAATATTTTTCTTTTTAAATATTGTTGGGCTGTTCCTGCCAGTGCTTCACTGAACCACTGGGCAAAGCTTCCTGCAATATCATTTTCCTGACCAATATTAATTTTCTTACTCTGTACTTATCTCTGATGTTAAAAAATATTAGTGTTCTTTCTCCTTTGCCATTAATGCTTTTATTTCCATTTGAATATATCAGAGTCTTGAGGTGAAAGGGGAGATAGGAAGAGTGTAAAACAGAATGGATGAGCACCTGACACCTCGGCAGCCTGAGCCTGTAATGTATAATCAGAGAATCAGAGTAAGGAAGTAAGCAAGCTCACATCAAAAATATGCCTGTTCTTGCTTTGCATTTCAAAGCTCTGGGAGCACTTAAAGAAACTGCCTTTCCAGGCTCACAGAGAAAGCTATTGAAGAGTAGCTCAGTGCACTATCCATCTTCTGTGGTGAAGAATAATTTGAGGAACTTGGCTCGTTCACCTACAGGAACTGTATGGAGAATAATGGCATCAAAGAAAAGATGGACAATTCTTGCTAGGGGAATGAGAATTTTATTTTGGAAGCGAAGATGCCAACGAACGCCTTTTTTTTTTTTTTTTTTACTGGAAAATACCACTTCTTTTTCCACTAAGTAGTACTATATAGAATATAGAGCATCATCCCAGCTTGAACGTAGGGTGTGTTTCCCAAACCAATAAACTTACGGCTCTTTACTCACTGGGAACAGGGGTGGTTTTAGAAATGTGGAATGATGCTTCTGCGTAGCAGGTAGTTTGTTTGCCATGGAGGTCTCCCCAGTCAGACACTTCAGTACCCAGTCAGGCTTTCCAGTACCTGAAGAGGGCCTACAGGAGAGATGGGGGAACTCTTTATCAGGGAGTGGAGCGATAGGACCAAGGGGTAATAGTTTTAGATGGAAAGAGGGGAGACTGAGATGAGATACCAGAAAGAACTTCTTTACTGTGAGGGTGGTGAGAGCCTGGCCCAGGTTGCCCAGAGAAGCTGTGGCTGCCCCATCCCTGGAGGGGTTCAAGGCCAGGCTGGATGGGGCTTTGAGAAACCTGGTGTGATGGGAGGTGCCCCTGCCCAGGGCAGGGGGGGTTGGAACTTGATGATCTTGAAGGTCCTTTCCAACCCAAACCATTCTGTGATTCCCTGATTCTATGATTTGTGTTGCTGCCATATTTCTTGCCAGAATTGTTTGAGATTGTGTTGAAAAAGAGTTGGGTAAAAGGAGCTTGCTTTCTTCCAGCATGTAATGACCCATGTTATGTGTAAATGGCTTGAACTTGGGTGCTCACTCTGCTGTGAAGAAGCAGCTTTCAAAAATGCAGACACTTTTCTAAAGAGCCACTTTCCTTACATCAGGCAGTCCTGTTTGCCTTAAAGTGAAATTATCATTTAAATAGCAGAGACTAATCAGCAAGGGGATGGTTCCCTACTGTCAGAGAGCTCAAATGCTCCTGCTTGATTTCTATTCAGCCTCTCATTTGGTCATTTCCACAAACCCAATAAGCACTATAATCTCTAGCTCATTTTTAATTTTACCCTTCCATTTCAGCATCTTTCAGTTCTGAATTTTCTTCTGGGGCTGTTGACATGGTTCTCCCTTAAATACGCAGTGCATTATGCCTCAGTTATCCCCAAAGTTTTATTTTTTGCAGGAAAACTTTTAAACAAAAATGTATAAAATAGATCCTGGACATGCCTATTGAGGGTGATTTTGTTTTAGTGCAGCAATGCCTTTTTCAAAACCCTTCTCAAAATGTTTCAGTAAATATTCAAGCTCTTGTGTTACTCCCTGGTATGAGAGGGCATGGCCTTCATCTGCAGGGCGAGGAATCTGCCACCTTCCTTGGGTCAAGGGGTGCCAAGATGGATTGTGCCAAACTAAGGTAACAGCTTTCTTTGTCGGGAGAATTGATTATCTTATCAAATAAAGTGCAATAGATCTTATGTATTTGAACTTCATTGAAACATTTGATCAAAAGAGCCACTGGGAAAGTGTAAAACCACGTGGGAGAAAATGGAAATTAATAGAAGAATTGTAGGGTGTATAAGGAATTGTTTAAGCAGGGATAGATTTAGTATTGTTGAAAGGAAAATGTGAGGATAAGTAGAATTCCTCAAAGATTAGCGTTAGGATCTGCCTTATTTAGTATTTCTGTTAATGGTTTTGGTGCTAAAGTTTGGTGTGTGCTGATAAAGCTTGGCTAATGATGCCAGGTTCAGAGGATTCACAAACACACAAAAGCTGGATATGCAGAACTGAGTGACCCTAAGGACTCAAGTGAAGAAGTGGGATAAAATTCAGTGAAACAAAGCACGAAGCTCCATGGAATTGGGAGCTGAATACAAACGTCTGTGAAATGTAGCACACGCAGTGGAAAGGACTGGAAGAAGAGCTGTGTGCCTCTTACACACTGTGACTGTTAATTCTCACACATAGGGTGCACCAGGAGGAGAACTTTCATGGAGGTGGAAGTGTTTCTGTAGATGATCTAGGAGATGCTTCTCAGAGCTCTCAAGGGGGGAGACTGCGATGAGATCTTGGGAAGAAATTCTTTGCTGTGAGGATGATGAGAGCCTGGCCCAGGTTGTCCAGAGAAGCTGTGGCTGCCCCATCCTGGAGAGGGGTTCAATGCCAGGTTGGAGCAACCTGGTGTGGTGGGAGGTGTCCCTGCTTGGGGCAGGGGGCTTGGAATTGGATGGTCATTAAGGTCCCTTCCAACCCAAACTATTGTATGATTCTCTGAGTTCTGATCACTTGCTGGGGAGAAAGATAGTGGCAACTAAATGCAGAAAAGGGTTACTGGTAGGAGCCCGAGAGCCCCCTGAACTGGTGTTGAATGGAAGGACTGGCCTCTAGCAAAAGCTGGTGGGAGATATATTTGCTGCCAAGAAATATGTGGCTGGAGGGGAGGAGAAGGAAGAGGGATTGATACCAGTGAGAAGAAGATCCATTGATACTCAAGACTAATGCTGGCATTTAAATCAAATCACTGTAACCCTGCCATGAATACAGCCAGGAGGAAGTTCTAACTTTTCAGAAAAGACTTATGTTCTGAATGCAGCTTCCAGTGGAGCCAAAAATACAAATTACTGCTTCTAAATTGAAGCCCCACAAGGTTATGGAAGAGATGGCTCAAGTTCATAAGAGCAAGGACCTAAACAATAGGATCCTTTTCAGTCCCAGGTACCTGTGAATGCTTATGCCCCAATCTGTATGCGAGGGAATGGGCTCAGGAATGGGAAGACTGGAGTGGGTTTTTTTGGTTTGGAATTGCAGGTGGTGTTTAATCCCGAGGTTCTGAAAACTGCAGTTGGGAAGGAGGTGGAGAGTTCAGAGAATAAAAGCAGACCGTGTCCCTCGCTGCCCACACAGAGCAGCAGCTGTGGACAGGGACCTGAAGTGTGACAACATCTGACCTTTGCTCAGGTTGAGAAATAAGCAACTCGCTGAAAAATGCACTGAACTATTAAGAAGAGTTTATCTGCCAGTGTAGATAAGACCAAAATATGATTTGTATGGTCTGAGAAGCTTCTCTGAGCTGATTTGGGGCAGGTTTATCTTGATGGTGTTTTGAAAATGATTCGCTCCAGGTTAGTGCTTAACCTTGTCAGTGCCTTGAGCAAGGATTCGTGCCTCCCAGTTGCCTGGCTTTGGTTTGTCATCAGTGCAGGGGCAGCTCTGAACTGGATCTGAGCAGAAGGTGCTGATCCAGGAAAGGGCTGGTTTGCAGTTTTGGTTGCACTCGGTAGGGTAGCTAGCATAGCAACATCAAGGTGGGGTGGGAGAAAGTTGGAAATGTGTGAACATTGAACTCTTTCAGTTTTTTAGCATCTTTAAAATGCTTCTATCTCCAACAAGCCAACTTCAGGGCTGGGGATATTATTCTGTAAGCTTTGTCCTGTCGGGACCTCTTTGCCAGTGAATGTTTTTGACCAAATCACATCTATACCTGTGCTATTTCTTTCCTCATACCCGGTTCTCTTTCCTCATAAGCTACATTATTAAAGGCAATAAGCTTGTAACTATACCTTTGTGCCTGCGTTTTTATTTTGGAGAGAAAAAAATTAATGTGGCTTGTAGTAGCAAAAGCACCACACAATGTTTTCTACCGTTTTTCTAAAGGGCACAGTGGGCTTGAAATGTTAGTGAGTTAAAAGATTAATGCAATAAGTGCCTCAAGGTTCTTTCGAACGAGCTGTGATTACATAAGTGTTATTTTAAAATAATTTACAGCACAGAATTTGCCATGGGTTGGATTATTTACTAATCTACCTCTGCGTCGGTGTCAGAGATGGTGGTATTCTCTAACTGTATCCAGAGTAACGTGCAAGACATGAAGCAGATTATCAGAATAAAAGTTCAGCTGTCTTAAGCAAGGAGCTTTCTGTGGGGGTAGAGCAGTGGGTAGAAAATGAAGCCCAGCCTTTTCAGCAGAAAAAAGATAAAACATGCCCAACTGTTCCACGTAGCCAAGGCAGTTAAGAGGTGGAGGGGGTGGAAAACCTTCTTTCCATCCCTCCCATGGGTGTAGAATGCAGGTAGTGTGTTACTTTTTCAAATTTGTTTTTTTTTTCCTGGTGTTCTAAAATGCCTTCTGCAGTATTTTGCTCGTCACCTGCCAGTGAGATGTTTCTTGTGATGAAGCCATGACCGGTGCAGAATGGCATCTTGAGAGAGGAGGATGCATTTTGGAATCGGGTGTTAGAAACCTCTGCACGCTGCAGTAGCTCTCGACTCCTCCTGCCCCTCACTATAAACACAAACAGGATGTGTCACAGAGCCTGACTTTCCAATGGTACAGTTTTGGCTTTTCTAGAAATTTATTGACTTGAGATCTTGAGCATTTCTTCTCTCCTTTCCTAGTCCCACTTGGACTCGATCCTTACCCACTTCCTTTCTCTTGTCAGCAGAGTTAACAGTTGCTGCGCCTCTTTGGGGAGTAATGGGCAACTATTGCAAGAACCATTTTCTAGCACCAGTTGTTCTTGCTGGAATTGCCTTTGAATTCTCATTACTTGTTTAAGCTCTCTTCCAGAGATACTCGGATATAAGCAGTGTACTGAAAGGATGATCAATCTTCTGGGTAGGAAGAAATATGACATTCTGGATTTTTCTGAGTTATACCCTGTTGACCAAGTTAATTTCTTTTCTGTTTTAATGAAACAATCATTCTTTTTCTCTGGTACACGTGAAACTGTTCAGTGGGGGCTTGAAATCCTCTCGATCTAAGAAGGACAGAAATAGAGTATCTGGCTTTAAGAATGTATTAAATATTAGTCTCTTCAATTAGAGAAGTCAGCTCTTCATCTGTATCATCAGAGCTGATGATACTTCACAGCTCTGCTATTGGCTCAGTTCAGAAGATGATGCTTTAATCTAGTTATGAATTATTGGGTTTTTTACTCAGTTTTGGTAGTGCCTTTGCAAATAAAGTTTCTGACTGTATGTTCTTTATTACTCCCAGAGTTCAAGCTTTGTGGCTTCAGGTGGTTTTCTGCAAATGTAGCAGCCGAGGTTGATGGCACCAAGCCTGTTTTGTGACAAGCCTTTCATTTAGTCCTGATGGTTTCCAGTGTGACTTTGGCAAAGACATCACCTGCCTGCCTTCTGGAGAGCTGGCCCACTTGTCAAGGTGACAGAACACCTATCGGCTCGCCTGTCTGCGAGGAGCTGGCAAGGGGAAATGCAATTGGCACTTTGTAATAACTGATATATTTGGAAGGCTGGTGGAGAAGAAGAGTGAAAAAGTGAGGGTTTTTTTTCTGATTGGGTAGACATAAGTCTTGGAAAATGTGTGTGCCCCTGTCTGTATGGCTTAGGATAGCAGCTAAAGATAAACACGCTGTTTCTCAATGTCAGTCTTTTGGCTGCAATTAAATATTTAAAATAGTTTTTATTTTTCTAAAATATTTGCCTGTTTCTTGTATCCTGTACTGTTCCTTTCAGTGATGATGTGTCTAGATCAGTAAGAGGTTCATAGAATCGTGGAATGCCAGGTTGGAAGAGAGCTCAAGGATCATCTAGTCCAGCCTCTCATGGCCAAAGCATGAACAAGGTGGCCCACCACCCTGTCCAGCTGAGTCTTAAATGCCCAACGTAGGGGAGAAGTTTGGAGGATACAAATTGAACCCTTAACTTTGCTTTAGAGTCAGCTTCTATGTGTTCATGATACATGTTTGTTAAATATTTGCCAGAGGTGATACTCATGGTCAGGCTCTAGTACCGTACGATGGCAGTAGTCAAGCACTGAACAAATCTGTTAATAGACAGTGGTAAAAGAGCTGCACTTCGTGCCTGAGAGTGAAAGGACTACAAAATAAAAATTTGACTCTTCACTATTGAAACATCAGAAGGATGGTTACCAAAGTTTTAGCATCCATATCCATCCATAGCTTTTGTCAGGGAGAACGGGATGCTTTTGGCATTAAATTGGGATTCAGATCTGTGGTGTAGGGACTAAATCACTGTGTGGAACTTGATGGAATTGTATCTGGGAGGAATCTCACTGACGGCCTCAAACTGCCTCAAACTGTGTGGAACTTGATGGAATTGTATCTGGGAGGAATCTCACTGACGGCCTCAAACTGCACGTGGGTTCTTCTAGTTTTAAGGAGCTGTGTCTCACTAAGTCGTTTCTTATCCTTTTTTACAGTTGATAATTTGGGATCATGAAGTTTGTCTATGCTGTCCCCTGTGCCTTTCCCTCCTTGCAGTGCTAGTTTAAGGGACTTAACTGAAAGGAGAAGGAAATAACTACCTTTTCCACCTCTACAAAGTGCTGTGTTTGTCAGAGGCAGCTTGAGGGCCCAGGTTGTTTTGCTGCCGTGGAAGAGCTGCAATTCCCTTCTGTCTGAACAATAAGCTTTGTATCTGTTTGTACAGTAATGAACTGCTTTTGTTTTCTTCAGAAACGTGCTCCGCTGTCTGGAGCGTTTCCATTTACAGACAACCCTTGCCAAATTAATTTTATTTAATTATCTCCCAGGGCTAAGCTTGAATACATTTTGTGTTAAATTCACCGTTTCTCCTTCTTCTGAACGAAATGGACTTAATATCCTTGTTAAAATCTGATTAAAACTAAAATTGAGTTTTTTGAAGTCTGATTATCCCATGAAATGGAATTTTTAAACCTAATTATGAATGGATTTGCATACATTTTTAGCACCATTGAAAAGAAAGTTGAAATAAATTTATTAATGAAATCCTCTTCTGCTGTCTCTTTGGGCCATGACGCTTGCTGGAGAGTGAGGGAGGAGGGGGGAAGGTGAGAACAAAAGCCCTCCCTCTTTTGAAACGTACCCTCTCTCCCCCCAAAAAAATAATCCCAGAGCTGATTTGACCCTGTCTCATTTTTATTCCTCTCTGCCACGCAGCCCAATTTAGGTAATTGATGGCCTTTTTGAGGATAACTACACAGTTGAGCTGGTTTTGTGTATTGAAAGCCTTTGTACTTTCTGAAGGGAGAATGTTGGGGGGGCAACAGTTGTTTCAACTATTATATCCTTCCCTTTCTCTTCTGAGGTAGCCCTGATACAAAAATCCATAGTAAGCTCTTGTTTCTCCTTTCA
This sequence comes from Scolopax mira, assembly GCA_004320125.1. Classification (NCBI taxonomy): domain Eukaryota; kingdom Metazoa; phylum Chordata; class Aves; order Charadriiformes; family Scolopacidae; genus Scolopax; species Scolopax mira. The sequence goes on along the minus strand of BJBW01000702.1, from coordinate 95,821 downwards.
GAGAAGCTGCATCTTTGAGCATTTATTTTTAAGCCCCCCAAAATGGATAGTTTTACAGACAGTGGAGAGTGTGCACGTGGGATTTGTGATTGTTTATCTGCTTCCCCGGGTTTGAAGCAAAAAGTTTCTCTGTAGGAAACGTTTGAATCTCTCACTGCAGTAATTGTGCCCGTTCCCTGGGGATTTTGGAATCACAAAATGATACGGGCTTGGAAGGGACCTCTGGAGATCATCTAGTCCAACCCCCTGCCAGAGCAGGGCCACCCAGAGCAGGTTGCACAGGAACGTGTCCAGGCAGGGTTTGAATGTCTCCAGAGNNCAGGGCTCTGCCACCCTCACAGGAAAGAGGTTCCTCCTCATGTTTAGGTGGAACTTCTTATACTCAAGTTTGTGCCCGTTTCCTCTTGTCCTGTGACTGGGCACCACTGAGAGAAGACCAGCCCCATCCTCCTGACACTCACCTTTAAGTATTTGTAGGGGTTTATCAGATCCCCCTTCAGTCTTCTCTTCTGCAGACTAAAGAGACCCAAGTCCTTCAGCCTTTCTTCATAAGAGAGATGCTCCAGGCATCAACTTTGTAGCCCTTTGCTGTCCCCTCTCCAGCAGTTCCCTGTCCTTCTTGAACTGGGGAGCCCAGAACTGGACAGTGGAAGTGTTCCTCTCTGGAATAAAAAGGGTCAGTGGAGGATGTGGAACTCAAAGATGTGTCAGCTTTTTTTCTTTTTCCTTTTGGACAGTTGTCTTCTTAGCCAGGGTTACAAAAAGCTCTTTGAGCTGATTTATTACAAAATGGTGAGTGTCTGATACTTTGTGCAGATTTTTTTTTTTTTATTCTTGTCAAAAAATGATATTAAATGTGATAGAATGGGGAAATCCTGGACTTGATAATCTGCAAAGGGTAAATGCTCAGCGTGTGGCCGAGTGTTCTGTAAGCATTTGCAAAGTTACTTTTGAGCAGAGGGACTTGTTTTCAGGATGCCTTTGTGTTTGAATCCCAGCTTTGCCAAGGTTAAGCAGGAAACACAGTGGAGGCATCAAGTTCTATAAGAAATGTGTAATTCTGGCACTGTTTCTCTGAGGAGCTTCTGAAGTGGGGAGCTTTCTGGGGGAAGCTGTGGCTCAGCAGAGGAAGGAGGATTGAGCTGAGGCTGGAGAATGCTTTCAGTTGGCAAAAGCTCAAGTTATAAATGAGAATGGTTGAAGTAAATTAAAAAATTTCTCAGTAATGTAGCAGGAAAACTTGAGAATTCAGACAGGCTTAGGAGGAAAGAAGCAAACTGAGGGAGCTTTGCACCAGGGACTTGAAATTGTTTTGTGGCTTTCGTTGGTGCTTACTCACTGAAACTGTTGTCCCAAGCAGACACCTTTACCAATGGAATTGTTTAATATTAATACAATTATACTCATTGTATAAATAGGTCTCCTGTTTACACTGAGGCTATAAACCCTTTGCAGTGTCTTCCCAATCAAGCTCAAGTGGAATGTGGGGAGTTGGGAATAGCTGAGGCATCTTCTCTTCCATCCTCCTTGATGGTAGAACTTTTGGAGTATGTAATTCAAACCTGGTTTTGGGGAATGAGAGGCTGAGGGCGGGGAGTGAGTTAGTTTTTGCTTTTCTGGGGGGAGAAAGCCTAGGGAAGAGCTTTTTATTTAAATCTGTGCCTATTGCCAAGGCTTAGGGCAACTGTTTTATTGTCACAGTGTGTGAATGGACATGGATAAGAGGCACTTTATATGCGTGACTCGGGAGATCTGGATGGTAAGGAAAGAAAGCAGAATTTGCAAATGAGAGATGGGATTGATGTGCTCTGCCTTGAAGGGGAGAGTGGTTCCACTTTTGTACCATTTTTCCCTGGCCAGGACACCACTGTAGCAATAACAGCACTCTTTGGGTTCTCCTTCTCTTCTAATGACTTGCTTCATCTGGTTTGTACTGGGACTGCGATGTTTAGGTCTTGGTATGTCTCATGTTTGTTAGCAGATGCCTAGAGCTGATGTGTTGATGGGCTTCCATAAAACTTTTTGGTCTGAAATGTTGTTTGCCCTTCACTTTGAATAATAAATTTTTAGAAACTTTCGCCAAAAAAAAAAGCGAGAGAGAGAATTACTGCATTTGTTTAAAGTTCTGAAAGCTTTTTTTAGCTAAACAGTTCAAAGAACGCATCTCACTAATCAGAGGGAATATTTTTGCATCCCTGGGGTGGTCACAGCCTTTTAATTGGAACTCTGGCTTCTTTGAAGTCTCTTTTTAATCCTCCCTGAGCTGGGGGAGAGGGTTTGAAGGCGGCACTGTAAATATGAAATTTCTTCCTTTTATTTACATGTGTCTGGGGACACGTGTAATTCCATCTCCTGACTCGGCGCTGGCTTGAGTTAAGTGGGGAGGCCTGAGACAGATTTGGGGGAGGTGGGTTATAGAGGGGGAGCTCATGCTTATGGATTTGTTAAAACCAGGACCCGAGCAACAGGCTCTGAATGGTAAGCAAGCTCAGCAGGAGATGGTGTCACAGCTTAATAGGAGCCAGACTAAGCAAAAAAACTAGGATTTAAACTCATGTTTTAGGATTAGTTTATTAGTCCGGCACTCAAAAATAGTGTTGTGGGCTGGTGTTTGACTGCTTTACAAGTTAAATTTAAGTTTCAGTAGAGCTACCAAGCTGGTGAGGGGTCTAGAGAACAAGTGATATCAGGAGAGACTGAGGGAACTGGGCATGTTGAGTTTGGAGAAGAGGAGGCCGAGGGGAGACCTCATTGTCCTCTACAACTCCCTGAAAGGAGGTTGGGGGTTGGCTTCTTCTCCCAAGGGAATAATGGCAGGAGCAGAGGAAAGGGTCTGAAGTTGGGGCAGGGGAGGTTTAGATCAGATATTAGGAAGAATTACTTTCCTGACAGAGAGGTCAGGCACTAGAACAGCCTGCCCGGGGAGGTGGTGGAGTCACCATCCCTGAAGGGGTTTAAGAGACATGTAGATGTGGGACTTCAGGGCACGCTCTAGTGCCTGAGATTGAAGGGGGTTTTTTGTGCATATGGTTGGACTCTGTGATCTCAAAGGTCCTTTCCAACCACGGTGATTCCGTGATCAATAATCCTTTAAATCAACATGGAGTTAAACTTTCTTACATTGGTGTTGAGGTTTTTTGGCTGTCCCTGGTCAGATTGTTTAACCTTTGTATTTCAGATTCTATAGGTAAGGCCTTGCTTTTGGTTCTGGAGGAGTCTGTTCTCACACACACCTGATGTATCTACCACGAATGGAGCCAAGGCCTTTTGTGCCATCTTAATACAAATCACTTGTAGGAATAAGCTGCTACTGACAGTGCACTTTATTTGTTCCACTATTGATTTTCATGATAAATATAATCATTTATCAGCTGTGTGTTTTCTCTACTTCAATAAGGTTTTTAACCTCCCACATTTGCTGAAACCGGAATGTTGTACTTTATGCTTCTGCCAGGGATGAAGCATCTGCTGTGAAAAGCTTTGAAATAATCTTTGCTTGAGTTTGGGTAGTTTTTAATTAATCGAAGCAACAGGCTTAACTTCAATTTTCTGTCTGAAAGGATAACTTAGTATTCCAGCTGAACGTCTAAGCAGTATGCTTTTCATTCTTTCTAGAATTGTCATGATAAATTTACCTGTGACTGGTGTTATTAGATGATATTAAAGAAAAAAAAAACCACAGTTAAAATAACTTTTACTGTAGCTTAAAGTTGCAGTTTAAAGTGGCTATACCTGCCAGGGGTATGTGATTGTAATCAGAAGTAAATAATAATAATATATGGGATGTCAAATCACTTCATATAAAAGTAGCTGGAAATATGGTCTAGACTCTCTCGAGAACCTGTAGACAATCATTAATTGTATTTCCTCTTGCTCAAGATTAGGGATATTTTGTTACTGCTGGCTGATATTTTCACCTGATAAGAGTCTGGGAAAACAATGTGATCAATCAGGATGTTGAAAGCAATACAAGAACTTGAGTAAATTAATATTCTGCAAGGATTATCTCAGACAGGTGTCAAAAGAACAAGACTATCAATTTAGTGAAATCTGTAAAATAGTCAAATATACATATATTGTCCCTACCTAGTCTTGGTTACAGTGTTGGCTCCTTTTCTTATCGGACAGAAGCCCTGGTTATCTGTAAAAATGATGTCTCTGTACTTTCTGTGTGGGTAGAAGTTATGCTGAGGGTATGGGGGATACATGTCAATTATGGGATATTTTCTGGGGTTTTTTGTCATCCCGTGTCCCTCCCTTCACTGAAAAGCAGCTGCTGTTGCCTGATTTCTGGGCTGGTCTTCAGATGTCTTGGGAGTGGCCCAGCAGAAATGGGCCAGCAGAGGTTTGGTAATATTATGTCAGGATCACTAACTCGGTCTGTTTATTTGCATAAACGTTTTTGCCCAATTTGAAAGTGAAGGAGTTAATTTTTTGGACTTGAAATACTTCCGTTCTAACCATCCATCCATCCATCCCTGCTGGCCCTCAGTGAGGAGCAAGTTTCTGAACTTGATTTTATTCATGACATTTAGAAAGAGAAACTTCTGCCTGATCTTCTGGAAGTTTCATTTATTACTTTTATTCTGGCTGTCAGGACACTTTCCCAGCTTCATGTAATCCCAGTGGGTGGCCTGGAAGGGTTTTCAGGGATTCTAGTGATGCTCTGGTGAAAGACACCTCTTGGAAAGATGCAACATCTGTCTGTTCAGAGTTTGTTTCCAATGAACAGATCTCTGTATTTCAGTCTGTGGTTTTCAGACCCTAATTTCTTTTGCTTATAATTACTTACAAACATCCAAATGCCTTGTAAATCTTAAGATACCCATGTGGTTAGAATAAATAATTGATATTCTGCTGCCCTTCTGTTCTTTAGATGTTTGATTTACTGCCCCTCCCAGCCCCGTTGTGAAGCCTTATTTTTTTTTTTTTTCCCAGCAAATAGCTCCCATCCTCTCTGCCCAACTCTAGATTGTCACAAGGATTGTTCCCACTTCACTGACAAATGGAAACCATGGGAAAAACTACAGCTATGACTCTAAAATAAGTCATTTTATTCACTTCATGGCATTATGTTTCCCTTTAGCTCTTTCTATTTCTCAGATTAGGTTCGTGATGGGGTAAAAGACTTAAAACAGCTTTTGCTGCTGCTGCAGTAAAATGAAATGTTACATTATTAAATGTGTTTACATTTTGTGCTTGAAATCTTAAGGCTAGTAGCTGTGAAATTATATGCCACAATAATTTCCTTTCAGCTTCATCATTAAGGTATAATTACAGTCACTAAATTAAATTCCAAATTGAGAAAAAACAGTTGCTTCTTTAATTGTGAAGATCATGCAGATAACCACTCCGGTCTGTGAGCAGCAACAGCAATTTTTGACAATCCTTTATGATCATTTCCAACTTTCCTACTTCTGTGCTACTGCTGGTAAATAGCTAAAAGGTGCTTTAGAAGTTTATGGTGTTTTGTTTTGTTTTGTTTTTTTTCTCTTAATGTGTGTGGGATCTTTGGGAAGAGTTAAGCAAAAAGAACTGTTACCCACAGATGTCCTCTTAGAGCCTTGAATAGTACCAGCCTATAATTGATTGTGAATGAACATATATAAGGTACTTAAGGATCACTCTCCTTAAAATATAACTTATTTATTTATTTTTTTAATGAGAGATGGATCAGTGATAGTCAAAAACAGGGCAGAGTGGGATGGAGAATGCTGTGGGCAGTGCTGTCTGGCTTGCAGAATGCTGGTGTGGGAGTTCTCTGTTGTTGGAGCCCCAGGATTTTCTTTGCATCCTACCAAACAGTGGTTGGAGGGCATTTCAGAGACACTGGTTCTGCTGTATTAGTGAGTGCAATAGGTTTGTGGTGCTTCCTTGGTAACCTAAACAGGGAAGACCTTAAGAACTGTTTGTTTTCTTATATTGGGAAACCATAGGATAGAGAATTAATAGCTTTGCGCACATGCTCTGAGTTGTATGTTAAATGGCTTATTGCCTTTATAAACTCTTTGATTTTATGCAACTGAGTTTAAGCCAAACTAAAATTCCTTTGTGTTACAGTATGATTGAAATATGTGGACTATATCTCCCTTTCCCCTGTAGAATGAGGCACACCAGTGCAGCTGCACAAAGGGATTGATTTCATCTGTATCAAAATACCAAAAAGATTGGGGTTTTGGTTTTATCCAAGGAGAGAGTCAAGAACAGGGCATGGCAAAGCATGCTTTGGTTATTTGAAAATGTAAAGCATAAGACTTTTAGAGTCAATATACTTTTAAAATCTTCTTTCTTATGCTACTAATCATTAGGTTTTGTGCCAAAAAGCCCAAGGAGCAGCAGCTGAGGGGGGAGCCAAGCGAGTTTTGCTGCGGTGGTACCCAGTGGTCAGCCCTGTGCTGTAATGTGAAACAGCAGAGCAATTAAAGGCCATCCCTGTGGGTTTGCAGCAAGTACAGATTGAGCTTGGATGGGGATAGACATGTCATTAGTTAGAGCCCAAGGTAGTTTATTCTGGTTTCCCGGTTAACTCTCCGTTTCCCTTGCTACGTGTACACTTTCTTGGTGGTAGTATGTCTTTATTCCGTTTAAAGCACACATTGGGTTTGGCTCTTAATGAAGTCTAGTCTTGACAGTACTAAAACAAATCTCTGAGATGTAGCACCCAATTATTCATCTGCCCTAAAACGATGAGGTGATGGTGGATCTCTTGCAGCCTGACTCCTCACGGGTTCCCGAGAGCCAGCCTGTGACACTTCACCCTCCAGCCCCCTTATTGCTTTTTCCACGCGGCTGATGTTACCTGACTGGTAGAATGTGAGCTCAATGAAAGCTTGAGGATATGTTTTGATGAGAAGACAGCTCGGCCTGTTAACAGCCTCTTGGTGAAAGCGGGAATTTCAGCAACTGATTCTAACCTTCAGTGGCAGAAAATGAAGCAGGCAACGGCAGTGACCGCCGCTCCGCTGGCAGCGGGCAATTAGATTTGCTCCACTGCTCCTGCTGAGTTTCACCCGGAGAAGAGGAGGCTGGAAGTCTACGGTGGTGATTTGTGTGAGTTTGGACCCCTTTTGGAAAGGCAACCCTCCCCGGGCTTGTCGTGTAAAAAGCTCAGCTGTGTGCTCTAGCGCTTTTTTTAATCAAAGTAGAGAAAATTGCTTTTGTTTCACCATGACCTCTCAAAGCTGTGAATTGCATGTGATTCAGTATGCAATGACCCGACTTCTGGGTGAAGATTAAAAGTAAAAAAGCTGACTATTTCTGTCTTACCTTCTAAGTCAGCAGGTTTGATACAAAAACGTGTAACATTCCCTCTCCTTGGGTTCTGTTAAAGCCTTTCCCTTGTAAGGTTGCTCTCGACTGTGCATCGTGTGACCTTCCAAAATTCCGGTGGTTTACTCTTTCTTGCTGTTAGGGCAGTGCTGGGGATGAGGAAGAAGTCTGGAATGTTGAAATGCCCGCCAAATGATTCATTTTTTTTCAAAAGTAAGATTAAATTTATCTTGTTGGGCTCTTAAATGTCTCTTTTAAAGTATAAATGAAAATGGGAAGATTAGTTGTTAGGATGCCGTATCATTAACTTTGGGAGGGAAAAAGAGCTTTTTTCATTAAAACCCCCAAATTCTATTGACTGGAATTTGATCGTTTTCTTCCTTTTCTCTTCTCCCCTCTTCAAATTACAGCTTGATTGGATTAATTGCTAATTTTGCCGTATCTTCCAAAGAGTTATATCAGTTGTTTTTAGAATTGTCAAGACACTCAGAAACACTTAACATGTTTTCTTACAAATAAGCTGTTCTGCTTCGAGTGGTTAATGGGGACATTTGCTTTGGTAAAGAGCAATTGGATTTATTGATTCTATCTACACAAGTAGGAGATTTCCTTTCTATATGGAGGGAACCTCAGAAGCTGGGGTTGCTTATTGCTTGCAGTTTACACTTCAGACTTGGTTCACTTTGTACATAAATTGTTAAGTATCCACTTTATTGGAGAAACAGTGTAAGATAGACCTTAGTTTCACTTTTTTTGACAACTCTTAGCACCTCATTTGAATGAATAAAGGTAAGTGATTGCTCTTCAAAACATTTTAATCAAACTGTTGGAAAACATTGAAGGTGTCCTAATTCCTAGGAAATTTTGAGAATTAATGTTTGTGAACAATGTGTGGAGCAGATTCCTTACCATCTGGTTGAGTTCCTGGAGCTGGTAATAGAAAAGCAGGATGGAGGTGTGGAGATGTCAAAAAATAAGGTGTAATTACCTGGCCTGGAGCTTGAAAGGGGATTTTTTTTTTTTTTTTTTTTTCCAAGAGAAATACTGTTGTGAGACTTCCAGGCCTGGACATGAGACTTTAGTGGTGATGTTCTCCTTTAGTCTGTTGCGATTATTACTTGCTGGACTTCTTTGAAGGGGAAGTCATCCCAGGAACTGAGCTGCTTCTGGACTTGCTGGTGAAGCTTAGGAAATAAGTGTGAGTCCTGTGAACCAGAGATAGGGGTTCAAGTGGTCACAGAGCTCAAATAAACAGAAAGGATGTTTGGGGACCTCACTTCAAACATACAGGAAGAGAACATACAGAAATATTTAAAACAACGAAAAGGTCTTTCCAGAAATCTCCTGTTGTTGTCATGTTATTGTTCTCTGTTTGTTCTTCAGATGCTCTTGTTTTCCTGCCGAGGAAAGATAAAATTATTTTTTAAAATTACAAAAGGTCCTTCTTGGGGAGAGGAAAACTTCAAAATTTTCTAGTGTTTCTTCGACCTAATACAAAACTAGATAAGGAACAAAATCCAGCTTTTTTTTCTAAAAGTATATAAAAAAAAAAAAAAAAAAAACAAACCAAAAAGCCCCTCAAAAATCCTGGCTAGTTTTTTTTTTGATTTGAAGAGAAAGAAGCAGATGGCCCTCCCTTTCTGTATCTGGTTCTCTTAACAAACATTCTAGTAAAGGCTTCTGCCTCTTGTCTTTATCAATTAATTATGGTTCAGTGTCAAATAGTTCACATAGACATGTCAATAATCAAATAGTGTGCCAAAACCATGGGAATGTTCCATTTCAATTCAATATGGCTTAGTTGAGCAACCAAATCTGTGTCTGTATTTTTGTGCTGAGTTAAAACTATATATATAATATGTATATTAAAAATGTTAATTCAACAGACTTCTAAAATTAAGTAATTCTGAGAAATTTAGTAGCATAAGTGTGTTATTAGTTTGGTAGTTTCAAGCAAATTTGACTTAAAAAGAAAAATAAAAGTGAAGGCTTTAGTCTTCCAAAGAGAGTTGACTGAGGACCTGTTTTTCTATTTAGTTATACTTTTGTCTTGCATTTTTTATCAGAGTTAAGTTGATGATTGGACTAGATGATCTTAAATGTCCCTTCCAACCCAGATAATTCTATGATTCTGTGATTCCATGGTTAAAAATCAATGTCAGATAGCTAGCTATAATCAAACCTTCTCCTTTGCTGTAAATTTTAAAGTATTTTATAGAAGCAATAAGAAGTTGACGTTCTAATAAATTATAAATTAAAAATATTCCATTTTTACTTTAACATCTTCATCTTGTTACTGAGTCTTGGCTTAATGTTACTTCAACAGCAGATTCTCAGTGTGTAACTGACATAGTTTGTACTGTTACTGTTACCACAGACCCTTAACTCCGTAGTTCAACAGAGCTTTCCAGCAAATGTTTATGAAATGCCAGTTGAGCATTTAAAAAAATATAGAAAAAATGCATAAGCCATTTTCCTTGTGACAAGTTGAGAAAGTGGCCATTGGGGCCTGAAAGTCATTGAGTGACTGGGGTGGGCATCCCATTAAGTCAATTTTTCACTTCATTTGAACAGTTTTAGGATTTTATTGTTCTCAAATTGCTCCTTTCCAAATTATCTGCACTTCAAAGGAAGTCAGAGCTTTGGTTATCAGCGGGTTTGTCCCTCCCCTCCCTCGCTGTGCTGCTGCTCAACACTGGACTAACTTGCTCATTTAGGGCCAGAAATCTTGTTTCCAAATTAGATTTAAATTCTCCCATTTGTTTTTTTTTTTTTTTTTTTTTAAATTAGTTTTGGTTAAATGTTATCGTAGAAGAAAAGCAGTCTCAGGATGGGGTGGTGGGACAGAGGAAGAACGTTTTAGCTTTTGGCTCCTTGTGCCTTTCCCAGGAGAAGGGAACTGAAATCAGTGATTTAATCTGTACCCGCATTTTGGAAGCAACTATCTGCCATTTGTTGTTTGTATTATCTTTGTAATTATGGATTGTATGATTCAGTTCTAATAACATGCTGCTCTTGAATCATACCGTTAAGTGTGTGTGTTTCACTTGCAGGATTTGACACGGGTGGTACAGATCAGGTGTGGCTTTAGTTGTGGTTCCATGAGCTCCATCCTTCCATGGGGAAGGAAGATGTCTGCAGGGCAAACATAGAGACAGTGCAGAAAGAAAGCAGTTCTGGGTATATTTATGTAAGAGTAGAGTTTCAAACTTCCCTCAAGTAGCGGAGTTAAGATATATGTGTCAGACAAATTCTCTTAAAGTGGATTTATTGGCTTTTTAATAGTGGTTTTGGTGTCAGAACCACTGTTCTGGTGGACAGAGCTTTAGCAGGAACTAGACACAGCAAGTCCATCAGACACAGGCTCTCAAGGCCCGAACATGTGAAGTGTGTGTTGGGATGCTGACAAATTTCTCTCTTTATGTGCCAGTGTTTTCAGAAACTTGGGAAATAAGAAGGCTGTTCACAGCTGAGGGCTGGTTGGTATTTGCAGAACTTTGGGAATCAACCAATTCTCTTCAATCGAAAGCTCGTCTGATTTAATTTCATTGTGCATGTGGTGTTGTTCCTCTACTGGGAACTGCCTAAATTTGGCTTTTGCCAAATTGTGTGTGATCAGGATAGGATGTAAACCTCAGAAATAGGCTTTGAAAGCTCTCAGTAAAGGTATTTGAGAGCAGAGTCCATGCGAGGGGGGTCCGTCTCTGATCACCTGATGGGATTTAGTTTTACAGAAAATGGGCTAATTAATTATTTTCTGTTATATATCTCTGCCACTCCACTTGGATACTCCATCTAACGCCAGTAAAACATCCTCCAGAAATAAGTATAAACCTAAAGCTGCCAATTGCTGGAACTGGGCTCGGAAGCTGGTTGTTAATTTGAATTGCCGAACAGATGAGGGCGATTGTTCTTTATTGGAAATCTGTCAGTCGCTATCACTGCTAGGAATCTCTGCCTTTTATAATCCCCTCTCATTTTCTATTGGATTGATTTCAGTTCTCTGTCTGAATCCTATGGTGTGAGTTTCTGAGAAAATTATAAAACAAATCAAGGCAAATATTTTTTTTTTTCCCCATTTAAAAAAATCTGTGCAATTATTTCATTGATGTAGGGACCCAACACTGGTGTTGGGGGCTGGCACTCTGCATGGCGAGAGAGATGCCTGATACTAACTATCCCCGTGATAAATCTGCTCAATTTGGTTGAATTATGAGAGGCTTAAGACTGCATTTTTCTGAGCCTTGTTGACTCAGCATTAAATTTTACAAAGATTTTCCATGTTGAAATTGGTGTGTCTGCTTATGGCTTCTTTCTGCCAAACGGACTGAGAACATCCAGTCCACTTCTGTCTGGTGTCTTCTGGTTGTTTGCTTCTGATGGCTCTAGTAGGTGAAGGATGGTGAAGTGGAAAGGGAAACATAGTTTATAATTATTTTTTTTTCTCCTCATCAGCACTACTACAAAATTCCCTTTACCCTTATCTTATCTCTAGATTTTTGTAGTTCGAAACTACTGTAGAAAGAGAACATCTACTTCCTTAATTCGTGGAAAAAAATGAATCTTGAGCTAGAAGTTTGCTTCCTGCAGACAGAAGCTAATGGGCCCATGTTGAAATCAGGTTGTAGCTTTATAGACTTCTTTTGTAGGTTTTTTGCTGCTAACTCAGAAAAGAAAGAGTAGTGTTATATTTGAACTCTTCAGAGCTGAGATTCCCTTGCTCTTGGGTTATGAGGAGATGTGACTTGCACCAGATGGGGCTGAATTAGTTCTCCAGTGTTTGCTCATACTCAGCCATGAAGGATCCCTGAGGAAAGAGAGGGGGAACTGCTTAAATGAAGAATCCCCTCAATCTCAGAGCAGTCTGGAGTGCTAGTGCTGCAACGCATTTGAAAACCCAGGTGCACGTTGGCTTAAAATTGACTTGTCTCTGCTATCAGAATTTGAATTTTAGATGTTTTAATCAAACCATCTCCAGCCTGGTATCTTGGTTTCTTCTCAGTTGCCTTGGCCATTGAGTGTGATGTCTTTGAAGAACAGTCTTTCATCCTCTTCTGACAGATTTCTTTGATTGCCACAATATGTGTCCCCGTTGTCTGAGGAAGCCCACGCCCATCTGTTTTACTATATATTGACTGTTAAGACTTGCACATAACACGAGTGGTATTAGAGGCTTCAACATTTTTTTGCTGAGGAAAGCTAAAAGTGTGCAGTTCTGGAAGCAATCTGAACTGGGATTGCCAGAACTGAATCCTGACTGTCTGCATCAGCTCAGTGTTTAACTGATTTTTACTTGACTGGAAGTGCCTGATGATTAAAGAGAAGAAGTGATGCCTTTTCTGTATGGAATAATTGACTGAGAAGTGGTATCATCAGAGAAATGGCTTTTTAAGTCCTAGATTCAGGCAGAATCCTGGTGGTCAAGCTAGAGGCACATCTCCTGCCCATTTGGTTTTTGGAATGGCAGGAGGCTCATTCCAGGGCTGTATTTGAATATTGTAAAATCCCATCCAGCTTGGTGCTGGCAACAGTGAAGCCTTGACTTGCACCCTGGGGGACGCGACAGAATGAGTTTTGGAGAAGTGAAATGTGTAGAAACAAACTTCCCACTTGCTCCTTATGAAAAAAAAACCCAAAACCTTTCAAGGTTTGGGTTGCTCTTCCCCGTTGGGGGCGATGCATCTTGCTGTAGCCGAAGGATGTTCCAGTACATACTGTGGTGCCCTTTCCTGCTTCCTTTCTTCTGAGAAGTGAGATATAGATGCTTCTCTTTTGAGATGGGAAACCCTTTCTGGTGGCTCAAGAGAAAAATCTTTTTGTATTATTTCATAAGCTGCCTCATTTAGAGTTGAATCTCTTACACTCGTGATTTTAAAGAGAGGTCTCTGAAAGGAACAGTTATCTCCTGCAGAGACTGTTGATGTGGATAGTGGTTTCTGGGACTGCCAGACTACAGTTATCTTGATCCATTCCACTGGCTTTAAGAATTCATCATTGCATTTGATGGAAAAATAAACCTATTCCTGGCAACTGCAGAGCTGTTGCTAGCAGATCTGTAGAAATCTTTAGTCTCTGACAAGAAAAGCTTATCAGAGTGGTATCTGAAGTGTTATCTAGAGCTGATGGATTATTATTATTTTTTTTCCCCTCCCATGGCTCTGGAGTCACTGCTTGTATGAAGGACTCTGAAGTCAGCACACGGGTAATTGTGTGGGAGCTCTGCTTTGAGTCACTGCTGGAGTAGCTGAACCTCTGCACTGTCGGAGGAGCTCAGCAGTACCAGAGCAGTTGAATTGCACAGTCCATAGGTACATTTACTTCTTTCCTTTCTTACCCTCTGGGTAATACTCCTGTGGTTGTGCTCCCCCGAGACTCCGTAGTTGAGCAGGAGTTGGAGTAACACTGGGTGTGCTCACCCCCAGTGCTGGGGAGGAGACTGCGAACACATTATGTATGTTAAAAAACCAAAACCTTTTATATGTTGAAGTGAGAAACCTTCTGTTCACCTGGTGTGAATGTTCATGCAGGCTGCTTGAAGAACTCTTGCTGACTATAGGTTTGGAGTTAGTTTATGGGCTGAAGTGAACAGGGGTGAGATGCTGTGACTTGGGTGGGGGCTACAGAATGGCTTTAATAAAACAGGCTCTTGTGTGTTTGTGTGATGAGACCCTGGGCTGTTCTAAGGGATTGTAGCAGCAACTTTAACCTGGTGAAAATTGCTTTATCTGCTTTAGGTGAGACTTTTTTTTTTTTTTTGCCGTTATGTATGGAACACAGTTTTTCAGCCAATGATTTCTTAAAAGTTGCTATTCTGTTTGAATTGTGTAGGACACCTGATGATCTCTCAAGGCAAATTGTGGCCCTGCAGCAGAGGGAGATTGTGCTGAAAGAGCAGAACTCCACCATCACAAACAGGTAAGTGATACCAGTAGTGTCTTGCTACCAGCATCCACTGCTATATTAAAGCATATATAAAGGAGACAGACTGCAGCCCCAGAGGATGGCTTTTTAGATTTCCCTGCTGCTCTGTGGAACCTTCTATGCAATCTCTGTCTTTCCTGTGTTGATGAAGAGCTTTTTGCTTACTTAAATCCTTGCAGGAAGGAAAAGATGAACTGTGGGAGGATGCGATGAAGAGTTTATCCAGGTTCAGTTTATGTGCTAAAGTGTTTGAAAGGGGAAGGAAGCTGCTTTCCCAAACAATTTCACCTGGAATGGGAATACCACAGCAAAATGCAGTAGCTATCTGGGTATGGGAAGGGATTAAGAGCCCTGAGAACTGTGACATGACTAATTGTAGGACCAGTTCGTATAGATGGTGGTGGAAAAGGATGTTTTGGTGGCGAAGAGCAGTCTGTTTATGGAATGAGATGTGTATTTGGAACTAGGGGGTGTTTAAGTCTTTGCTCTGGTGTGGGAGTGAATATCTAACAGGAAAAAAGCATTTCCCTGCCAGAGCTTAGCTTTCCAGCCTGCACTGGTTGAAGACAGCATTTCTTAATGCGCTTCTGTAGCGTGTCAGAAAACTCTTCTCATCTCAGTGCACGTATTCTTGCTTCTCACCCTGTTTTCTTTCCTCACATTGGGAACCATTGTCTGGTCTTGTTAAAAAATACCACAATACTTCTCTGATTCAAAAAGGCTCTTGGCCTGGTTGCATTGCCAAGGTGTTAGCTGACTTCTCTAAGCAAGAGAAGCGTGGAGAATTTCAAGCTTGGGTGTAAAGATGGTGAATGTAAATCAGTCAAACGCTGTGTCACGGAGCACTGGGCAAGCCCTCTCCATTTGTCTCGAGCTGCATTTCCTGAAGTGTCTCCTGAGGGATGGGGGGGAATTTTGGTTCAGGAGATGATCGTGTTCTGGGCTCTGCCTTCAGGATTGAAGCTGGATGTTAAAAGCTTGGTGTGGGCTGCTCTTAATGAAACCATTTAGTCAGTTGTAAAATTGTTAGCCAAGTGTAAATTCCCCCGAGTGCAGGCGGCCAAATTCTTCTGTGGTGTTTGCTAAGAAGTTTAAAAGGAGGGGAAAAAAAAATCTCGGCATCTTGTCAATATAAAAAATACATTTATTATATTAAAAATAAACCAATCAAACCCTCAAGCCCACAATTGATCAAATGATCAAATAAAAGAACAATGGTAATGTTTGGTAATGTTTGAATATTTATTTTTCAGGCTGGTTCTCTCAGCCTGTCAGAGAAATGCTTTTCTAAATTTATTACTGGCCACAGGGAATCATCTGTTGAAAAAGCAGCTTTTTGGTAGCGTCTATTCATGCTGGATGTAATTGTGCCAATTTAGTTTAAAAGTAAAAACATGATTAAGATTACTTAATTTCAAGTGAAATGGGCTGTAAAGCCGCTTAAATTAAAATTCTAACATTTTCTTGATGCAATGCCGTGTGTCATTTCCAAAACAGATAATTTTGGCTTTCTTCTGTCACATACCTTATTCTGTCTTAAAATGTAGGCAATGAGATACATTTTTAAAAACCTTTCATTACAGATGATTTGAAAGTTCCCAGGAGAAGGTCTTGAGTCTTTGGAAATAAAACCTTGTTAAGGAAGCAAACCTAATTTTCTTTTTTCCCTGAATGACATCCAGATTTAGCTGATGGTCTTCTCTTTTATTTGTTTCATAATTGTGTTCGGAATGGTCTGTGCATTAGAGTAACTTAATATGTGATCGTGACTCCCTCTAGTGATTGAGCCCAGCACTTATTCTACTTACTTTTGTGTTTTTCAGCTACGAGTTCTTTTATTTAATTTTTCTTCAGTACCGATAGTGCTTCGTTTGGTTTATAGAGTTGTGTGGTTATTTGTGATTGTGTGAGTATAGAGCCATGTGCAGTACAAAGACAAAAGAATTTTTGCCTGCCATGAGAAGCTTTGATTAATTTTCTCCATTAAAATTAATGATGCTTAAGAAAATTCCATCAAAAGTTGTCATTTGAACTTACTGGCAACGACGTGGAGAATCACAGATAGCCCTGGCTTGCCTGTTGCCACAGGGTGAAATGCAGTTTAACAGAAGAGGTTTGAGTGTGGTGTTGGAGATGAGGATGTGACCCTCTTCCCTAAAGGGCTGATACGGAGCCTTTGTGGGGTGACTGGGTGTTTGGGTGGGTGTTTGGGTGTCTCTGAGCTTTAAGCACAGGCAGGAGAGCACCTGGAAGGGTTTTTCTTCAGCTGATTATTCTTCCTCACAGTCTTTCCACTGCAGTCGTCTTAGTGTTTGTTATTCCCAGCGATGGTGCCTTTCCCACACTGTTTAGTGACTGTGATAGACACTTGCCAGCTTCTGTTTGCCTCACAACCTGACAAATAGTCCCCAGTTTCTCCTCGATAGAGGAGACGCTTGGTAGCGAAGCAGGAGTTAATGGTTAATGTAGTGGAATATGAGCAGGATTGACTTCAGAAAACAAACCAGGCATGGAAAAGGTATCACGAGGGGACAATTTGCTGTGTAAGGTCCCATCCATTTCTGTAAAACTGGAGACAGATCTGTCTCAACTGCTTCTTAGTGTCCCTTAGATGATCCAGAATGGAGAATTATGGTACACAAACACACTGGTAACAACGTTTTCCAAATGGCATATGGCTTCCCTAAACAGGCTATATTTATTTTGTCTCATTCTTCCATTCTTGAACTGCTTCTGTTTACTACTGTGTATATATATATTTTTATTTTTTTTTTAGAGCCAGTGTTTCTGTTATTAAAAAGGCAATATATGTCATCAGACCACAAAAAGGCTACATCCCTACAAATCATCCTTTGCCCTGATGTTCAGGGATCTGAGGCACAATCTGTGTTTCGCGTAAGCGCTGCAGTTACCGGTGTCTCAAGGCCTCCCAGAGATCAAATGCTGATGCATCTCCCAGGGATCACATTTGCCATATTGCTCAGATTGGGTGTTTTTAGACACGGAACCACAGGACTGAATTTTCTGAACAGTGGGTTTAAATCAATTTCTTTTAGTGGTGATTAGTTGCATGTTTGAGTTGTGTAGACTCCCTTGGAGCTTGCTATTTCTGCTGGGGAGGAAAACCTTTCTGTCCTGCCAGCGTGGGGAAAGAGGGGGTTACTCTTGTACTGAACACATCACTGGCAACTCCCTCCTCTTCCCAATGGCAGGATCATTGAGTAAAGTCACTGAAAGTGCCACTAATGGCATGTGATGGAATCTCACTGCTCTTCTGGAGTGTGTTGCAAGTGTTACAAGTTGTGTAAATAAAGTAAATTATACTTTCAGCAGCAACAGCGGGAAGTGACGTGGAGCTCTCTAACTGCAGAACAAAGATAACAATCCAAAGGTTTAAAGGCTCAAGAGAAGATTGCTTAGGGCCACTTTGATAGCATGAACTCTATGTGCTCTGCTATTTTGGAAAAGGTAATGAAAGCTGTTTTATTAGTGGGTCATTTCAACCATGCAGCCATCGTTAGTTTACACATGTTTTCCTCTGGAGTGTGAATGCTGCAGGCGTGGGATGTTGAACTGTACTTTTTCAGCAAGAGTTGATAGTTGTAGCTTGTAATAAGTTAAGTCGGCCAAGCTGTTTCGAAGCTTTTGTCTTATGGAAAAATGATGTAGTTTTTTTTTTTAAGTGAGAAAAGCTGCATATTTATTTTTCCAGCATCCAATCTGCATATTTGATGTCTCTGGAGAGATTTCCTAAAACAATCCTGCAAAACATTCTAGAATTTGAAATGTAGGGGAAAACTTCCCTTCTAATAAGTCTTGTCCTCTGGCACTGCTCATAGTTTGATTTTTGCTTCAGTTCTGAAAGACAGGCTGTGAAAATACACTTTTTTTTTTTTTTGCTTACTTGTGGTCCCTCCCAAAAGTGATACTTTATACTTTTGCTCTTGTTGTCTAAGTGTAATATTGACTTTGGACCATTGAGGTATCTTGTAGGAAGTCAAAAACAAGGAAACACCTACTGAGGAGGATGAAGGACACAACGGGAAACAGCAGAGGAGTAAATCTTTGGTTGTGGTGTTGGGATCCTGGAGCTGATGGCTCATTCTCATCGCCTCGTGTCAGAAACTCAGCCGTGTGTTTTGACATATAGTTTCATATGTGAAAAGGGATACATAGAATAATATTTTTCCTTCTCCAAGTGCTCATTGAGTAGTGTTAAGAGGCATGGTTGTTTACCACCTTTATTCATATAAATCACATAAAGCTGATTTACCCAAACAACCTGCTGTCTGTGTTAGCACTTAAAAATGAAATAAAAACCTAAACCATTGAAGGTTGGGGAATGGAGATTGTAAACTGAACAGAAAATGCTTTTGAGTTGGGCAGCAGGGATTTTTTTTAAAAAAAAATAAATAAAGCAATGAATGAGTGATGATAAACTCAGCCCCGTCCATCTCTGTAAGTGCTGTTACCTCAGGAGTGTGTCGTAAATCTATTGCCCAGGTTTTGTTCTGCTTGGATGTCCCAAGGAGTGTCAGTCACAAATATAAATAGAGCCCGTCAGACTCCTTCCCCTAATCTTCTGGAAAGTTGGACAGAAGTTTAATTACAGTGAAATGTCTTTTATCTGACAGAGGGAGAAGTGCTAG
The DNA here is from genome assembly GCA_004320125.1 of Scolopax mira. Classification (NCBI taxonomy): domain Eukaryota; kingdom Metazoa; phylum Chordata; class Aves; order Charadriiformes; family Scolopacidae; genus Scolopax; species Scolopax mira. Next base: position 76,982 of record BJBW01000702.1, on the reverse strand, counting down.
CTTTTTGATAGGCTTTATGAGTTATTTTGTGATCAAAAGAAGCACTTAATGTCTAATATAGGACAAGGTAGGAATCTTTTTTTCTTCTCTTGTTCATCTATAGGGCACATTGTGCCTTGATTTATATGTGGAGCTGTGTGTGTACCTAATACCAGACAAATGTTTATTCACGCTGCTTCAGGGCAATATTAACTGCTGACAAGTTCTGCATTCACTTATGGAGTAATATTATGAAGAAATGACTAGTAGGTATTGCTTTTTCTTTTCTTCAGAATGGATCTTTCATGCATTTTTATACCAGAAGTTGGTTGATGGTGTCCTATTAAGTGACCAAACTGCTTTCTCCCAATAAACATATTCAACTAGTAATATTCTAGGGCAATATCTGGTTATTCATGGCTCTAATTCAGTAGATACAAAGCTTTTCCAATGTTTTTTTCTATTGTATACTTAATCCCTAGCAGAAAATAGGAAGGAAAAAAAAATAATGTAGCCAAGACATGGACTTCTGCTTCTAATTCTGAAAACATGGGGTTTTGCCCAGACCTTTGCTTTTCACGATCGTGCCATTTTTAGTCTGATTTCCTGAGGAAGTGGGGCTTATTACTGTGCTTTGGGTGTGTAGGTGGATGAGGTTGTGCCTACCCACCACTGCGGAACTTGCTTGTTGTGTTCTGTCGAGTTTGACAGGTGGCAGAGGTCTTCAAAATGATAAATTCCAGCAAATGGAAGGAAAACAGATCTCCAGCTCCGTGAGAGACATCCTGTTGGTGCAGCTGGACTTGAGTTAATATTTACCTTTGGAGAGAGAAATCCAGAGGAAACCAGGCAACTTTTGGGTTTTGAAGCTCATGGAACTAGTCTATTTTCTGTTTGAAAGGAAATACAGAGAAAAAGCTTAAAGAACAGCCTATGGGGGATAGACACAGCTGTAACTGTACCATCTCTTCTGCCTGGAGCTCTGTGGAAACTGCATAGTGCAAAACCAGTAAAGATATTACATTGTATTTGACTGTTCTTCTTGGAGAATGTTGAAGGAGAATCTGTGGAATCCCTCTGATTGTTTTTAATGATTAAAAAAATGGGAGAAGCTATTTAACTTTTTGTTTTTAAATTTTTCTTGTTCCAGGATTGGCCCTTGTTGTTCTTCCTTGTCCCTGATGTTTATGTAGCTTCTTATTACTAGAACAAGCAGTACCTTTGTTTTGCTAGTGAGAACAAAAAAAATCCCCAGTTTCTGATACCCCTGTTATTACAAAATAGACAGAAGTTGATTCTGCCACCTGGCTCAGGAAAGCTATAATGCAGTCCCAGCATTGTGAATTAAGAGACAAAATGGTTATAAACAACCTTATTTGACTGTTACCAACAAACCTCAAAGGAATTGTTCTAGAGCCATGGCCAGTGCTAAGATTCTAAGATATTATATAAAAAGAAATGTGAACACTGTTCACAAATATATACGTATATATATGTGTGTGTGTGTATATACAAATATATATTTGTATATTATTATATAATAAACAAATGTGGAATTTTTGGGAAGTATTTCAGGGTAGAGGGCTTTGGGGAGAGCAGGGACATCCAGAGAGCACCGAGGTGTTTTACCAGGGTACCCCTGAATCCTGTAGGATTTGTGACTGCTGAGGAGCAGCATCAGTTCAAACCCTGCAGAGTAGGGTCAGCTCTGAGAAATGGCTCGTCGTGGCTGGGATGTCTCTATCTGTTGGTCATATCTGCACGTAACCTTTGTTTGGCTCTGGCTAATAATTTAACAATTTCTCATCTGGATCACGTAACTTCTTCAGCCTCTTCTTATTGCTATTTTCATTATGTATTTTCATTTTAATATTCTCCACGTCTGCTCGTATGCACATGTGAACCTATAGACCGTGGTGCAATAAAGTCAATGGAGGAAATACTGTGAGGATATAGCTGTTTGGGGGAGAGGGCATTTTTACTTATAAATATTTTCCTAATGCCAGAATTTTATCATCTACACAAAAGACATACTGCTTGAAAAGTTAATCAAACTGAAAAAGTGAGCTGCCTTGTCTTTTTTCGCTGTGTAAGGAAAAACATATCATAAATTGCAGTCAACTCCCCCTCTCCCCCCCAAAAAAAAGCAGCTTTCTTTTGCTGCTCTGAAAGTTAAATGACTAATGTGCATAATTTATTTGAGCATCTGTGCTAAAAACTTGCATACCAAGTTTTAGTTCAATGTGATCAACAATGGCGAAAATTAGGATTTCTCATGGAAATGCTGACGGATGTGAACATGTGTAGGCTAAACCGGTGCCTGACAAACCTTCTTATTGTGCAATGCTAATGGTGAGATACAGCTTGGCTTTTTTTTTTTTTTTTTTTTTCCTGCCATAATTGCATGTGTCGTCCCCCTTCCCCCCTCCCTCCCCTTGTCTGCTTAATTTTCTCCTTTTCAAATTTGGTGGGTTTTTAGTTTGCACTTGCTATTTGGATTCCTGCATTTTCTAGAGTCTGCAGAAAACCTCCAAAGTTGTCTTGTGTCCAAGGGTAAGATTCCCCGTGCTTTCGGGGTGGCGATGGGAGGATGATGAGGATGATGATGGATGCCCCTGCCCTGGTGCTGCCGTTCTGCAGTACTGGCCTGGGAACGGAAGATGGTGCCGGCAGCCTTGGCTGCTGCTCTGCCTTCCCTCCCCTCCTCCTCCTCCTCCTCTTGCACAGCCAGGGTGCTGTCACCAGGATTATAAATTCTGGAGCCAATTAGCTAAAAAATGTTACAAGTGAAAGGAAAGAAAGGAAAAGCTGCCGAGTATTTTGATGGGATTGTGCCTGTCTCAGAAACCCTTCCCGCCCAGAGCTCGGATCTCGCCTTTCTGGGAACATCAGCTGCTTTTGAGGCATCTGGTTCAGGCAGGAGTAGTTGGTTTGGAGGAGAGAAACCCAGGGAAACAAGGCAAGGCCTCCTTAGGAAATTGTGCTGATAATACCAGGTTTTCTGTTAAACCTTGGGAAGATCCTGAGGGTGTGTTTGTGCCTTGCCAGTGTTTCTTCCTCCCCATCCTTGTCCTCGAGATTTGTTGTTGAAGCAAATTTCTTGAATATCTATTTCTTTAAATTCTCAAAGTCAGACTGATTGCTTAGCTCTTGTGTGGGTGTTACAGAGCAAAAATGTGTTTAAAGTCCCCTCTCTGTCTCTTTTTGGCCAGGACTGGGTGTGTTTTTGGGCAGCAGGGGTGCAGCCCAGAAGCAATTCTGACTTTTTCTCAGTGCAGGAACTGGGTGCAGAAATCCTTTTGCAGGAATGTGTTGCTCCTTGGGAAAAGCGATGGGGTAGAGCTGGAGATGGGCTCAAGAGGAGTCATTGGCAACTGGTCCAGTTATTTTGTTGCTGGTGACTTTGGGTATGTGTTTTATTCCAGCCATACAAGGAAAAATTGGTAGGATGTGACATTCTGAGGCCCCTTGGGGCCGGGTGCTTGGGCAGAAGGCTGAGGCGTTGTGCTCTGGTAGAGTTCAGAATGCTGTTCTAGCAAAATGTAGTTTCCTTTCTGTCATATTTTATGTATGGACTGTTTTTACATATTTTCAATATTTAAAACAATGCTCACATATTCATAAGTTTTAAAATACGTTCTCACTGTTAAGAGATGGAAATCAGTAAAAAATAAACCACCAAACACCAATAAACCCACAGGAAAATCCCAACAACCAACCCACAACAAACTCCTTAAGCTTCCCTTGTATTCAAGCAACAAAAATCAAATTCTTATGAGTGAAATAACTAGTGAAGAGGCTTTCTGTTTCTCAGCCAGGAAAAGCTTTTGAAATATTTATGAAAATAAACCAAAATGTGTCCCTTCCTGGCTGTACAAATAAGGGATGATTAGATGTAGCCTATGGCAGTGGCAGCGCATGGAGTCCAAGGTATCGGTTACTACTGATAAAAGAGAGTAGATGCTTTAAGAAAACACAGTGAGATTTTTTTTTTTTAATGGGACTCTACCGATAAAGTGTCCCACATCCATGGGTTATCCTAATGAAAAAAAAAAAATCTGTCTTCTTGCACGTTGCATCGGAGGTAAAAATTGTCCCCAAGGCACTAATTCACTCTCGGAAACCAAATGTATTGTTTATGTTGATGCTCTCACTTAAAGAGCAAGACTGAAATCACTCTGCAGCCCTTTCTCTTGCAGCTGGGAGCGTGGAGTGGTGCTGCTTCGTGTCCCCTCCAGCCAGGAGAACCCCAGTCCTGTGCCACCAAGGTTTGTGTGGTGGTGTCACCCTCCCAGTTTATGGAGGGAACGGGCTCACCTGGGTCTTATGCTTTGATTTTCAGATCTGGCAGCAGCGTGAGAATTGGGGCTTGTTGAAGCCAGAGTGCGTTTCGGTGGTTGGGAGGAGAAGCAGGGTTTGGAGGGAGAAGTTCCACCTTTCATTCACGTGGAAGAATTAGGAGGTTGTTTTTAGGAGTAGAATTAGGAGGATTAGGAGCCAGCCGTGCATTTGGGCACGCGGCCAGCGCTCCGGTCTGATCGAGGAGCAAGAGCCTTCAAGCCAAAGGCAGGCTGAGAACAATTGCTGGGAGTTTAACTTTATTAATCAATGAGACAATTTCAAAGAGAAGGTCGGGGCGGGGGGGAGGCATCAGCCAGAGGAGATGAAAGGGCTGTCGGTGTCTGTGAGAGAGACACTTGGCCTGAATCGTTCTGCTGCATCACCAGGGTTTGGGTACCTTGATGAGGGAAACAATTAGTGGGATGAACTTCCTCTGTACAGAAGGAAGCAGATACACAGCAGGTGTCACATTTTCCCTGGAGCCATTTGCCAGTAAAGAAATGCAATATATATGTTTTGCTGACTCGGCACTGGTGTGTCAGGCTTGCGAGTAAGGAGCTACAACTTCAATTTTTATCTTAACCAAAAATATTATTTTCCACACTGTCAATACAATCATTTTGTCACATTGTTTGACTTATCTCCACGGGCACTCAGCTGCAGCAGCAGGTCAGAACCTGCCCTTACAATGACTGTTGAATGAGTTTCGCTTCATTTGTCCCAGTGTTTTCCAGGATGGAGCATGTTTCCAGAGCCATGGAGTGGCTGTAGAGACCACGGGGGGTCTTGGGGTTTGTGGCAAAACCTGCTGACAGTTTTGAGTAACCATTTGGACTTAATGTGCCTTGTTTCTTTTTTTTTCTGTGTATATATATATATATATACACACATACATATCGAAAGCCCACCCTTGGTGTTGTATTTAATAAAAATGCATCTGCTGCATGTAATGGTACCCTTATGTGCAGTGTAGGTCACAGCCATGGGGCATAAGTCTCCATCTCACTGATCTGAGAATAACATACTATCTTTTAACAGTGTCTTTGTCAGATTTTCTTTTTCTTTCCTGGTTACATCCAAAGAGGCAGGAAAAAAATTCTGATAATAAGAACTGCGATTCTAAAAACCCAAGCGAGAGTAGGATAACTTGAGGCAAAGTGGTGCCTCAAAATACTTGATGTTTTTAAGCTAATTACATTTTCTATTGCCAAAGATGTTTTGGAAACCTTTCATTTGCACCGATTGCAGATATCTCCAAAGAAATGCTTTTATGCAGAGAGAAAATGCATTGCAGGCATCTCCTCAGAGCCAGGGTGCAGATCTGCTGTCCGTGGAACGTGCTCTTTCTCAGAAGAACCTCGTAACGTGCTCGTTCTGAGCTGCAGGGAGAGCTTTGCCCGGCGGAGGAGAAGGGCTGTGTCATCTCACAAGGATGTTGCTTGAACGTGAGGGTTCTGCGCATAAACAGCGACACGGGGACATTCTTGAACTGACAGAAGGAGTTTTCATTAATAGTTAAAGCCAGAGGAAACTTGAAATTCCTTCCACCTCCCTGGGGAAATGTGTGGCTCAGTGGCAAACTTGTGAATGATGGAATAGGGACCTTGTTTCAAACGTACCTGCCAAGTAGAAGGCAGAAATCCCTCAGCTTTTGCAAGCTTTTAATTTGGTCTTGAAGTTGTTACTTCACCTCTTTCCTGAATTAATGCTGAAGGTCTTGAACTGAATACAGGAGAGTGAAGCTGGGTGAAATTTTAGTAGTTTCTCTTTTCCCATCCTCTGGGGACCATTGTCTAATTCTTGAATGAGAACTGAGAGAGAGAGAGGCTTTTGCAGCTCCGGTGGTTGATGTTGCTGTCATTGAGACTGACAGAAGTTATACTGTCCTTCTCCCTGCAAACCCAGCCATCCTGGTCAGACACCCTCAGACTTCATTGGTTTTGATGTTTTAAAAATAGAGTGGCATCTTTTCTTGACATGTACAGACTTCAGAGAAGTTCCTTGTGTCCTTAAGGAACTGAATCAAGCCACCATGTTTGGTCGGTTTTTAATTCCTTTTTTTTTTTTCCACAGCACTTTTCAAAGAGTAAGTTCCTTCTTGAGTTACCTTTCTTCAAAGAAGTAGAAGACCACCATTGTCTCTGCTTTCCCAAAATGCAGTTCATCCTACTTGCAATTCCTAAAGTTTTTCCCCACGCTCCAAACACATTTTTCAAATTCTGCTTAATAGAAACATGTTATGAAACCAGATAATTTTAGTTTTGCTTTAAGCATCTTTGTATCCCATTCATTAAACAGCAGCCTATAAAGAAAACAGTGGAAACCCTCCCAAGGAGAGGAAGAAGGTGGTATTTGGTGGCTCTGGAACAGAGGGACCCTGCCTTGTTCTCCTGGACAGTTTGGGTTTGTGCTGGAGGAGCGAGAGAGGGCCAGGAGCAGTTGGGAGAACAGCTTTGTTTTGGGACTATGACAAGACTTTGTTGTGACAGTCAAAGTTCTGCTTCAGCCTGAATTTGCTGCTTTGCCTTCTGTGTTGTAACGCTGTGTATGAGGTGAATGAGAGAGCAGGGAAGGTAAAAAGAAATAGAGCCATCTAAAAATCCTATGTTCCATCTTCTGCAGAAAAAAAGGGGTGGAGTGTGAAGGGAAGGCAGAAAGTACGTCAGTACTGCAAAGCTGAGCAATGCCAGTGTGAGAGATGAGTAAACCATCAATATTTCAGATCACCACTTTTATCAACAAATTTTAGAAAGCGAGAATGAAAACCCGAGGAAACAATGCAGAAGAGCAAGTCTGTGTGTGTTCACGTCCCTTGAGCCCCTGGCAGGCAGGAGAAAAGGTTGTTTGAATTTTAAATTGATTTAAATTCCTTTCGATTTTGCAGTCTGTGCCTGTTCAGTGTATATTGTCCCTGGAAAGTGAGCAGAAGATGTTTAAGACTCCCTTATTTTTATGCTTGGCTAATTTTATTGTCCCTCCTGTGTTTTCTAGCTGTAAAGGTTGCAGACTTTATTACATTTAAACTGGTTTTAATATAGTAGGTCATAAAAATCTAAGAAACGAGAGGTGGTGTCCACTGCAGTGATGTTTTTAGCACAGGGAGGATGTGTGCAGTCACTGAAAGGCTTAAACTGAAACTCTTGGATCATCTGCTTAGTTCAGACAGTTCAGAAATAATAAAAAAAAAGCCCCAAACCTGTCACAGCTGAGAATGAATTTCATTGTTAAAAAATTCCTCCTTTTCCTTTCATCTGAGGAGCTGGTTTACGCTTTGAGGCATCAATCCAAATGTGAGGAGAGGAGGGAGGCTCCATTTCCTTTCCTTTCATAAAAGGGTTCAGCAAGTTATTATATATATATAGCTCTACAGTGTGCCTTATATATAGCTATTATGGGGTATAGCTGAGACCCTTCAGAGCTGACCGCTCATTTTTCACCAAGAGCTATGAATGGACCTGCCTTTATAACTTCTGAGCTACGAGAGCTGCTTGCACACGCGGCTGCTCTTCTGCAAGCTTCGAGTCATCAGCAAGGAGGCTTTGCTTCTGGAATTTGAGCTGGATGTTTAAAACTTTTGGAAGCTTGTTCATACTTTCCTCCCTGGCTTCTTGAACAAGAGCCCTTCTAGGGAAGGAGAGAGCAAAGGGGTTCTCTGCCCACCCTGGGGCTGGGTTACAAATGCAGAGATAAGGAGTGTTCTAGTTTTTCTATTAATTGCATCTAATCTTTCTGCAACTCATTAATCTTTAAAAATACCATTTCTTACATTTCCTTTCAGGAGATCAATTACTCCCACTGCATTTTAAAGCTAAATGAGGGATTGGAGCAATAGGACAAGGGGTAAGAGTTTTAAGGTGAAAGAGGGGAGATGGAGATGAGATCTACGGAAGAAATTGTTTGGGGTGAGGGTGGTGAGAGCCTGGCCCAGGTTG